>JABUIW010000135.1:530441-600425 GCA_013363375.1 Menidia beryllina | reverse complement strand
ATCCATCCATCCATCCATCCATCCATCCATCCATCCATCCATCCATCCATGCATCCATCCATCCATCCATTTCTGGGGAGGATTCATCCCTCCATCGGAGCTGCTGCCACTGGTGTTCAATCCACTTCTTGTGTCCTTTGGCAGAGCTAAGCCTTTCATCCCTGTTTCCAGTTAACAGCTGTCTGGGAATGATGATGATTTTCAGTTTGTCAAACTGTTACCTTTAGCATTTTTCACACATCAACTAAAGAATTAGGAACAAATTATGTATTTTTGGGACAGGCTGCTGGTCCCAAAGGGCCAAAAGACACAACTCACCAAACCTGAACTTTAATTAAGATGTGGATTGGAAGTTGGAATGACGTATAGGTCGGTTTTCAGTGGCTTAAAAAAGAAACAAACTTTAAAATGGTCAGGCATGATAAACAATGATTCACTGAAAAGAGGTTAAAAAACAGCTAATGCCCGGCGGCGTTCTGAAAACCCGCAGAGCTATTGCTCAACACCTCTTTTAAAGATCAGAAGAACTTCTGGCAAGAGCAGAAATAAAGAACTGTGTTCAAGGAGGTCACTTTGGTCCCGAAACCATACTTTGCCTGGTCCTGCTCAGTGTCCTCCCCAAAAGGAGAGCGGCTGGGAGCTCGTTCTGCCCATGTTGTGTAGGTGAATCAGGCAAGCGTGCTTAGATCCAACAAGAGATTAGTCAGGAGGAAGAGTTGCTCACCTGACTCTCAAACCTCAGCCTGTATATTTTCTGCCGCTGTGGGCGTCTCTGCCCACGACAGATGATTTTTCCCGATGTTGCCGGTGGACATCGGAACAAAATGCCAGGGAGGAGGACAGGATGGGTTTGGGGAAAAAGTAGGAAAGGCTTTTAATGTTTTCAAAGCTGTGATACGTCACTCACTCATCAATAATGAAGGATAAACTCCTCAGGCAGTTCCTGTAGGGACCAAGGCATATTTCAAATGAGCAATTTTGATTTCTTTTAACTTAACGGAAGAATGAATAGAAAAAAGAAGGCACTAAATCCAAATGTTATTTAGTATTTATGTCATGTGGAACAGAGAAATTATCATTTTTTCCCCCCACAGCATCGTTTTCTGTTTGAACTTAGATCAATTAACAAGCAAAGAAAGATGAAGGAAGAGAGGTTGACAGGCAGAAGGAGGGCTGCACATAATCTCAGGCCAATTAATAGACGCAGAGCGAGAATCGGCGGATGCTTGCTCCAAATGTCTCCCCGCTCTCGGACAGGAAATGAAGCCAGACGAGGCTGCATTTGGCGGCTGTTTACCCCGCAGCAGCGGGAGCCATGTTCTTGGATCGGTTTCAACTTTTTGCCCAAAATGGCTGTTATTAGGACGAGGCTTTGGACAGACTTATCCAGGATCAGCCCCAACCAGCTGCCAGAGAATGGGCAGCGCTTCATCTGATGGCGCTGGAGTTCCACATGATGCACCGACGGATAAAAACAGCACCTTTGGTGGCTAAATGATAAACTCTGCTTGATTACTGGATTTGGAACTCATGTTATGATATATTTAGAATATTTTGCTTGATATTTCTAAAAGAAAGTGCACTCATACTCATTCCTAAACCCAAACCATATATTTTTATGGATTGCAAATCAGATCTTTACAATAATCTTGACAAAGTGAGGATTCAGTCATTTTTATGCCTCTTCTAATTGCTGAGTGAAACATTTGGCTTCAGTGTGATCACCAGCAATTTGACCATTTTATTCCCCTAATATATCAGTTTAATCAGCTGGATTTGTTGCCAAATGTGTAGCTGTCCAGTTTGAGTAAGTAAAAACAAACAAACAAACCAAAGAGGGGAGAGAAAGTATTTTCTCCTTTTGAAGTTCTAGATTTTAGATGAAAATTATCTAAAGGAATCTTAAAATAAATACCATTATTTTAAGATGAATTAGTTGCATTCAGATCACACATTGATTAATACAACAAAGTCACATGGTGCCGCTTTTCTTTTCTCCTCTAAGGACTCAAAATTAGAAAAGCAACAAGACAAGAGGCCAAATAGAGCGATTTTTATCCCAGAGCTCAGCCTGAGTTGAAATTCTAAAAGCACCCACATTCACAAAGTTTACACATCCACTCAGTGAGTAAAGTGTTTTCAGCTGGATCTTGTGGGGAGGACGGGGGAGTTTCGACCCCAAACCCCCCCCCCCCGCTGCCTGTCACGCTGCGTCAGCCTGAGTTCTCCGAGCCCGTGGAGGATTCGGTTGTGTTATTGTGGTGGAAGGCATGCTAAAATGACTGTCAGCGCACAGCAGCGGGCGAGCGGCCAATCACCGTCAGTTCTGCTGCTCTGACTGACATTTCTAGGTTTGTAGAAAAAAAAAAAAGCTTCACAAGCACAAAGGCCCAAGCGGAAGAAGTTTTTTTCCTTTGTTTTCATTTTTAAAAAAAAAAAAAAAAAGGAGCAATGAGTTGAATTATTAGCCAATGATCGGACCAGGGAAGTATTTACAAGCAGTGGCACAAAGCCCAGAGCTCTGAAGTGTCCCACAGATGCTGTCACACATCACGTCTTATTTTTACCGGATGAATGCTCAGCCATCGCTTTCTCCACAGAGGAGACACTTTAACAATGAAAAAAGAGGCTTTTTTATGTCTAAAAAAAGGGAAAACAGAGAACAAAATGCCACGATAACCAGCTGGTGCAGAGATTTCTGGCTGAGGGAGGACTTTCTATTCTTGCCTCCACCACGCTGCATTCAGAAAAGCGAAGCAGTGGCCGAGCAGAATAGCTGCGGGGTAAAAGCTTCATGGCAGACTTCCACTTTCGCCGGCTCAGGATTTACTGTGAGGACACAGGAGGAGGAATTAACGTTTGCCAGCCGTCTGATTCCTGCTATTTTATGCTCATATATGTCATTTTAACATAGATTTCACCATCCCCATGTTGTCACATGACCCCCCCTCCCCTTGCATTTTAAACTCAACTGAGATCATCCTGCAGCATCTGTACCTGGTAACAACTCTATTTTTGTAAAAATGATAGTCATATTGCACACCGCAAAGGGTTAAAGGGAAAAGGCTGATTTTTTCCCCCTGCTTGCCGTGTTTAAATGTGAGCTTTGATCAGTATGTCCGGCTCAATACTGACACCTGCTGGTCGTTCTGTGTCACTGCAAGCGCTGCAGGGCGGAGTGGGGGTGGGGGGGTGCGGGGCAGGAACACGGATGCAGCTTGTTTGTAAAAATTAAAGGTACGTATAAATGATTAAATGTATAGAATAGGAGGGGGTAGAATAAATTAAATGATAATAGACGCTTCCCCTCCAGGACCACAAAAGAATACACGTTGTCATCCTCGGCCTGAAGGGTAATCCTCTTTATGGTCAGCTCATTTCTGTGGGTCTGGTCCTGCCTTGATGCTCCCTGGGTGAACTGTAAGCCCACGTGACTCTGCAGCCTTTGGACTTCATATCTGCCCTCAAGCTTTTACACGCGGGAGAATCAGACAGCACAAACAACCCGTTCGAATTTCAAATGTTTCTGTGTGGCAAAACAGATCTGACGCTGAGCCTCTTTTAAAACTCTTAATCAGCGGAAACTTTATTTCTTTAGCAGCTCTCAGCATGTTTTACAGTCTCAAATCTAAAGGAAATATTCAAGTTTTTTTTTCAAAAAGATCATTAGAGGAAAAAAGAACTGCTGTAATATTAATACTGTATTAATATTGTGCGTTTTCGTCTAATTAAAACTAGAACATTTTGACATTTTGATCCTTTAATGAAGGATGACAGAGTTTGGCTGGGTAATTTTTTTTTTCAAATGAATAATACAACACTACCAAAGCTTAGTTGGATATTTATTCTATTGTTGAAGAAAAGTGAGGAAAATGATAGAAATATCATATTTAAACAACCAAACACTGACATTTTCCAGGTGCCTTCTGTAGCTCTTAGGAATATCATCCTAAATTCATCCTGTTTAGTTCGCGCCCAGAGCTCCATGCTGCAGGATTTCATGCACGCCCGGCTGGGGTTTGTCGGCCTTCCGCTCCGCCGCAGCCCCCCCACATGTGACCGACCTGAGCGGAGGCAGATGGGCTCTAATCTGCAGATAGCACTAAAACTAGATGCTGATGAGTGGACGCTCACACGAGTAATCAAGCTGCTGGCTCTGTGTTTACGGCATCAAAATGGAGTCTGAGGCAGATTAAGGCGTATTGATGATTAACTCTGTTTGACATCTCTGTATATTCTGTCCACTCGTGTACAGATTTGACATCTAACTGCCACAAATAAACAATCAGAGCGGAAAGTTTCTCTGATTTAATGGGATTTTCCCTCCTTCTGTCCTGCAGGTGGGCAAGCGGTGCCTCAGGACCCCTTACCTTCCTCCACCTGCCCCCCGGGGCCCCCGGGGCCTCCAGCTGTGGCCAACGGGAGCAGTGAGATCATGGTGAACTTTGACCCCGACCCAGCGGACCTGGCGCTGTCCAGCGTGCCGGGACAGGAGGCGTTCGACCCGCGGAGGCATCGCTTCACAGAGGACGAGCTCAAACCTCAGCCCATGATCAAGAAGGCCCGAAAAATGCTGGTCCCCGATGAGCAGAAGGTACTCCATCTCCCACAATCCATTTCTGCTCAGCATACAGACACCAAGCCTGCTTGAAACCATTTCTAACTAGAGTTTACACTTAGACTCATAACAGAACTTATGCGCTGCTCAAAAATAGCCAAAAGTTATATTTTTCTAAATAGATCATTGTTACCAGTTCTTAGGGGCGTTGAATGGGTTAAATGGTATAATATGTGGGTCAGTTTGACCTGTGATCAGTCTTTACTTTGATGTTTTCTTAAAATATCAGGACAAAATGCAGTGTGAGCTGTTGGTTCTTCCCTTCTAGTTGTTTTTAGTTCACTTTTCCTATTTCCGGAGGTTCCTTTCAGGAATTTTATGTAGCCTTCTAAGTTTTAAACGTCCTTACAGCCGATAAGTTTCCACAAGACTCAACTATCTTCAAAAGCCAAGGCTCGAACACGAGTTCATCAGATTAGAATAACATCTGGAAAAAGAAGTAAGGCATTGAATTAAAAAGAGAGGAAAGCCTTTTGAAGTCCGGAGACCGGTGAAGGAAACGTCTGTGAAGACAAAAGCTGCTCAGTCTCGCAGACAGCTCGGCAGAGTTCACCTTTTTCTTTGGGTATCCGGTTCAAACAGAGGCGGCAGGAGCTGAACTCCATCATGATAAAGGCCGGAGCTCTTTGACAGCTCCCGTGCTGATGTGGAAAAAACTTAAGGAGCGTGACGCCCACTGGTATTGATGCCTCCTGACCAGAGCCCTAAAATATTTTGTACTCAGCTCATTGCACAGTAGGCGAAGCTGTGATCAATGGCTCATGCTTTCACAGCCCAGCGCAGAGCAGCTGCAGCTCCTGAGGCATTTATAATTTATGGAGAGATGAAGGCGCTCACCTTGCTGCGCTCGGTCGGCGTTGGTTCTATAAATCATTTGGACGCAGCTTCGGAGGAGCGGTTAAAGATGGAGCTCAGATCCTCATAAGCAGGCTTTTAGGTCCTGCTCCTAAAATCGAATCCAGCTCTGATTAGAGGACAACATGATCCGGATTGCAGTCTAAATCAGCCATCTAATGCGCAGTGTGAGGGAAAAGTCTCAGACAGGCAGATAAACAAACAGCCTACACAACAAAACGCTCCAAACAGATGTAACGCATCCCCTCTGAGGCCTATTTCTGCTGCTAACACGACAATAATTCCCATAAAAACCTGTCAGAACTCACTGTTTCTGCTCAGACTCATTGTGGAGGGATGCTAACAATAGCCGGACTCAGAAGAACATCTGGAAAATGAACAGTGTGGACCGGCACCGAGCCCCGCGGCGCAAGTCTTTTAGATAAAAATCTCCCCCAGATTTTAATTTCAATTTGACCCCCTGCTTCGCCCGGGAGGTCTGCAGGTTGAAATTGTTTTCCGGTCGTCGTTGTATTTTCGGTCTTCAGCAGCTAACAAGTTTTTTTTTTAAAGCCCTTCCAAACAAGCGGGGCTCCAGGGCCCGTCTGCAGCACGTTTGTGCGTTCAGCTGAGCAGCTCAGCAGGCCTGGACTGTAGGGAGGAAGTGTTTTCATAGGGTTTATTGATCTGATGAATCACTGAGACGGTTTTCCACTTCATAGACCCCCCCCCCCTCACACACACACTTTATGGAATTAACTTAATCTGGTTTAGCTCGCGTTAAACTGATGTGTGGGGCTTATGTATACATGCAGCCCGTCTTTATGTGTCTTTTTTGTGTGTTTCAATTTCCTAAGTGTCCTTTTTCTATCTCCTTGTATTACTACTTTTATATTCATAATATTTATGACAAGTGATTAAGAGGAAAAAAATTAAATGATCCATATTGAAGTGCACCAAAGGGCTTTTGAGTTTTGGTGTGCAAAATATTAAAACAATATTAAGATTCAAACACTGAACTCTTTTGGATTTATATGCATATATGCAATCTCTCTCCGGCAGATATAATTGTAATGTTGGTCCACTGTGCAAAGTGCAGCCCAATTTTTACAGTTTGTGCTCAAAGACTGCACAATTACTGCACTTTCTAAACTCCACTGTGGGACTTTTTGGGTCAAAGCATGCAAAAAAATGGTTGAATTGGTATATTTTTAAGTTTCCAAAGCACTGCCCGCCAGTGCTTTCCCTTTTTAAGCTGCAGGACAGCTGCCTCGCTCTGAGCCGAGCTGCCACCAAATGGACTTTTTATAACAAACGCCAGACAATTGAATGTGATCAGCCTCTGCTGTCAGTTGTGGCTGGTGTGAGGGTTTTAACTGCTGTGTCACCGGTTGTGTGTCTGTTCCTCCCTCTGTGTGGTCCTGTGATGACCAGGAGCGTCCTGGTTCTTGGCCAATGGCAGCTGGGGCGTTTTTCCTATCGATTTGTGTAGAGAAGACAGATTGATGGGTATCGACTGTAAACAAACTAAAACAGACATAAGCCAGTATGGCAGAAAATAACCAAATGTCTTGTGTGTATACATGTGACCATGGTGTGTGTGTGTGTGTGTTGTGGCTGTTACACTGGTTGTGAGTATTTAGCAGCTGCCACCTGTTTTCCTCTACTTACCATCCTGTCTCTCATCACATAACTGACCCTTCTCATCCCGTTTTCTCCCCCCACCCCTCTTTTTTTTTTACCCCTCTCTCCTCCCCTCGCCTTTTTCCTCCACACACACCCCAACATACCACACCGCCGCCGGACAGGACGAGAAGTACTGGAGCCGGCGCGTGAAGAACAACGAGGCGGCCAAGCGCTCGCGGGACGCCCGGCGGCTGAAGGAGAACCAGATCTCGGTGCGCGCCGCCTTCCTGGAGCGGGAGAATGCCGCCCTCCGCCAGGAGGTGGCCGACATGAGGAAGGAGCTGGGCCGCTGTCGGAACATCATCAACAAGTACGAGAGCCGGCACGGGGACTTGTGAGGCGGAGGAAGAGGACGGAGGAAGAGGAAGGAGGACGGGGCGGGACGGGGGGGACGAGGAGATGAGAAGAGGGTACAAGGCAACCCAGCAACAGCAGCACTTTAGATGAAAGTGGTGAGGGGGTGGCGGGGGTGGGGGTGGGGGGTGTGGTGGGGTGGGGGGGCTAGATAGAAGATCTGCAGTGAGGGCTGCGTGACACCGGGTGCAAACCAGAGCGTCTCAGTGAGCTCTCAGTCAGGAAGGCGCAGCAAAGCCAGGCTTTCCTGACTCTTTTCCTTCGTGCTGCTTTGCCCGATCCACACGACGTGCCGATCCGTCACCTCGGCAGCTTCCGTCGCCACTCTCGGCTCTCGCCCCGATGCCGCATGGCGTCGTTTTTTTCCGCAGGTAGTGCGTCCGGGCCGCCGCCCCGGGCCAGTTCAAACAGGGTGTTGAATTCACAACAGACCAGTGAAATCTCACTTTTTAAGCTCAAGGCACAGACACAAGCCAGGAGAGGTCAGGTGTGTCTTTTTTTTTTTCTATGAATAGGTAAAAGAAAAACATGTATATTTTTGAACTTGGCAGGAAAGGCAAGACTGGTCCAGCAAAAGAGGAAGAGAAGGAGGAGGAAGAGGCCTAGGGAGGGGTTTTCGTCCATAATGCAAAGAGATTTTGAAAAAGGATTAGTGTATATTTTTCTATTAGCAGAGATATTAAGGAGGAGGATTTTGAAGATAATCTTTTGTATATTTTATATATGGGTTGGGGAGGGGCTCAAAGCTGGACAGTCACGGGGCCACGTAAAGCGCTTTTTCTCTTAGCTGTTTAATGCTAAAAACAATCTATTTTCAATGTTACAGAGCCGGTGAGTTAGAGGTGGAGGTGTAACAGAGAATGTATCACGGTCGAATCAGGTATTTCACACAGTGCGAGACAAGGCGAGGTACCTTCCTAACGATTGTTTTCTGTGTTGAAGGGAGCGGAGGGGCTTCAGGAGAGAGAAACAAAAACTGTATAGTTTAAAAACAAAAAAAAGTTTGTGTTCGTTTGGTTTCCTTGTGAGCTTGTTTAAGCACTTGAGTAATCTTCTATTTGATTCCGTGTCTGACTTTGAATATTTGCAGGGCCTTTCATTTCTGAGGGTTCGGAGTGGAGGGGTGGGGGGTGGGGAGGGAGGGAAAAACAGGAAGTAATCAGCCATGAGAACAGCTGGATGTGAGCAGATGTTTGAGGATGGAAGAAAAAAAAAAGAAAAGGAGAGGGGCAGCATTCGGCTGGCAGGTTCGCTTTTAATTCGCCGAGCGCGTCACGCTCACATTTACGATCTATTTACTCCTCGATCAGGTTCAGGAAGTGCAAAAACGTCTTTGCTTTTGGGCCGACGTGCCCGGATCGAACAGTGACTCAGACCCCCAGCATGCAGACAAAAACACAGACATGCACAGTCCTCTCCATGGCTCTGACCCTTATCGTCGATGTTGGTGTTGTTATGGACTTCTATGGTGCTGATCCGATCTGATTCTCCACCTGACACTCAAACACTCACGCAAACAGACAGAACTTCTATTTATACATATGCAAACACACACCTCAAACACAGAGTACAACTGCCTATACCCTTTCTTTGTCTCTTATTCCTTTATTAGTTGATTTTTCCTTTCTTTAATTGCATATTGTATTGATGAATCATATATAGATTTACACACAAACACTTGTCTATACCTCTCCTTTAAACGTTACCTAATGAGAAAGAGAAATGCACCCTAATGCTACTGTACCATACAACTGTACTATTGACTATTAAAGTATTCTCTCACTAGATAAATATATATATATATATAGATATATTTATAGATATAGATATATATCTATATATATACAACTGTGTAAACGATATATGCTTGAATTATGTGATTATAGTTGTAACATACATAATTGATTATATTACAGAAAAACCCGTTGAAATTATTTTGTCAGTTTCTCTCAGGTGTTTTTGTCTGAGGTATTAAATATGCATAATAACAACAATAAAAAGAACTACACACAGACACACACACTCGAAAATCTTGTGATCTTATAGCAGAATTTGTGCTATGATTTGTTCGATTTTGTTGGAGGGGAGCTGTATTTACCTCTCCTCTGTTGTTATTTTCCATTTTTAGTCAAATCTGAATGGGACAAAGAGTTTTATCTGCAGACCAGTGGACTGTTTGCTGAGCTCCCACCCCCCTCAGTTACTGTTGCTATGCCTCTTTAGATTTGTGTTGTGGAGCCGCACACACAGGCGCTTCTCGAGTTCAGGAAAGGGCCCTTAATGGATGCATTTCTCAGATGTCCTGTCATCAGAGGCCACAGAAGGGCTTTTTTCCAGCAAATTTCCGCAGATGCCTCTCTGCATCCTTGATGTTCTCAAAGCACCTGTTGACCATTTTGAACAGTACATTGTGAAAGATGGAGCACAATCTAAGTATGGGTTTAGTTCATGCTGTTTGAAATTGATCAGCGTCATGATGAGTTTTAATTGTTAAACGCCTAATAGCTGTCATGCCATGTTGGATTGGGCAGCCATCCAGGAGCGCCAGCTGTTTGTTGACTGGCTTTAACATTTCCCTGGCTGTTGTCTCCCATTGGCTGGTGGTCCATGTGAAAATGGAAATTTAGCTGTTTTTAGATGTTTTTCCTGCAACATACCTTTTTGTTCAATTAGCTATATCTCTAGCATGATTCTCCCGTCCAAATATGCTCACTTGTGGTGATAAAACCCATAAAGTCATTAACAGACGCCCTACGAGTGACATCACTTCAGCTTTATTAAACTTGTGCTTTTGGTTTATTACTCCATGTGCATGGATAGTTTATGGCAGTTTTGCCCCTTAGAATTCAAATATTTACTCTGGGAAATCAGATTATTTGGTTTTTAGGATTATTTTATACCCCTTCACACCTTTTCCAGACTGTTGCAGCCATGCTAATGGTTCATCTCTATTAAGAGGACAACATTTCTGTCAGGATTTAATGTCATTTTAACAAAAAGTTGCAGCTAAGTCTTTTTGGAGCTGTGATCAACGTAAGAAAGGTCCACATCTGCTTTGGCACTTTTTTAATCAGAGAAAGCACCTCATGCAGTCAAAAATCCACATCTAATGCCGGTTAAAGGAGCTGAGCTCTGATTGGACAGTCACTGAAATGGGGAGGAGTTTAGCAGATAGTTGAATGGAACTGTTCCTTTTAAAAAAAATATAATTTGCCCTTTTTTGTTTTTCTTGCTACAAAAATACTGTTGCAGGTATTTGGATTTTCCATGTAATTGAACACTTTTCTGTGGTTTCATGCAGCTTGTTTTCCTCAGCGGATGCCGTGAATTGATTCTCACATAAATCTCCATTCACCAACGTTCATCAAATGTTTTTGTTTTCTTTGAGGGGGGAAATTTGTTGAAACCTAAGACGCAAACTTTTGGAATTTGAATCCTTGTAAGATAAGTCTCAGAGCTTCTTAAACTTCCACGAGCGCATGGAGGGACAAAGTTTTGTGCTTTCTTATGATGTCTGGGATTTTGGATTTTCTTCACACACCTTTCAAAAACTTTTTGACAGTGATATTTTTATATGTAATTGTGTGGTTTAGCGTATTTCAACTTTTCTGGCGGGTGCTTTCAGCCCTCGTGGTGGCAGTGACAGTTTGCTGCTGTGAAGTAAAACGGCATTGCGGGTTATAATAACAGTAATAATGATAAAATAATGTACACAGCTTTGTTATTTCTTCTTCAACTTTGTGGATTCTCAGCTAACTTCTCCTTGTTGTGACTGTTATGAACTACAAGTCCCATGAGCGCAGCTCTACCCAGTATTGTGTGCTGTCAACAGGGATGATGGCATAAGTGGTCTTTCCACCCCCCCCCCTCCCCCCGTCAAACACCAATAAAAGCTAATCTTTATTCACTGAGAGAGCTTTTCTGGTGTCTTGCTGTGTCATCTCAAACCAACACACTTGTTCAGCTGTCGTAGTTGAAGACAGGTCTGTGGCTCCAAAAACAAAATGGTGCCAAAAAAAGTCCCCAAAGACAAAAAACAAACAACAAATGTAAAATGTAAATGTAAAGAATATCATAAATTGAAAATGTATGTTTATATGGTTTAAATTGTATATAATAAAAATGTAACAATGCTTCTTCTTGACAAGAAATCTGAAAAAGAGAAGTGGGGGCAAATTCTTAAGAATTATGTTACTCAGAATTAAACGAATGCTCAAATGTTTCATCTTTCTAATATCATTAGCTGTCTCTGAGGATTACAAAAAACTGTTTTTTCCCACTTTATATCTTAAATGCTGGCAGAGGGATAATAGGAAATATAGTATTTCTGGTCAGGTTTTATTCCTTGTGTGCCTCAGCGCTCACTATATTGGCTATTTTAAGGCTGTTGTGTTTAAATGAAGGGGTATTGTGCCAGAGATGGTACCAAAACCCAAATGGGTGAATGGCTCAGTCCAGCCGTTTACTTACAGCAGTGTGGATTTAGACTGTTGCTCTGCAGGATGTAGCCTCATTTCCCTTCAATTCTCCTCGGTTTTATTTCTGTAGCTCGTAAACACAACAAATGTGATCTCTCAGCAGATAAAGTCCAATCTGGCTAATTAGAATACAATTCATATTAATACAATCAAAATCCAATGGGTTAAAGGTAATTCAATTCCAAATGTGTGCAACTCATACAGACAAAACAAGTTTTCGTTTAGTGTCAGACTTTTAAATTTTTAAATTTTTTTTTTTAGGCTGCAGGATTAGACGACTAGTTTACTATACGTTTATTTGGTGTTTTATGCTTTTTTCCCCCTGCCTGAGTCTTCAGTGAGGCTGAATAATGAAGTCAATCTTGAATGCAGCCTTAAAACGTTGGGAGGCACAGGGACCCCTCTGAAAGCTCCCCTGCTGGGGCCCCAGTTCTGCACCGTTATGACTCCATGTGTGTTCGACATGTGTGCGTTTTGCAACGAACACGTGGGACGGCGAGGATGCATGTTCCTCTGAGTGTGCAGGCCTGCTGCCGCGACTGGTGGGTGTTTCTGAGTGAAACCCCTTCCACTGAAGTTGTGTAACACAGGCCAGTCGTGTGCAAGCTGCGCGCATGCATGTGAGTGCGTGTGGGAGTGTATCTCATCACCACCTGCATGTGGTGGGCTGCGTCAGCTGCCGGGCAACGTTGGTGTCACCATCTCCCCCTCATCGCTCCTCACACCATCTGTCAAAGCTGGTGTTAACACGCCCAGCGAAACGTGCTCGCTTCCGCACGTCATAGTGAAAGGATTCTTTTTAGGTAACTCAAATAAACATTGCAAAACACTACATTTACAGCAAAGATGTGAGCAGCTCAATTGAGTAATTGGATTTGGCATCCCTGTAATTATTGTAGGAGCCGGTTTCTGTACTTTCAGATGCTGACACTCTGCCTCACCAGCAGGGGGCAGCATGTTACCGTGAAGCAGAGGCCGTTCGCTGTCCAGCTAAAGAAAGAAGGTTGATTACTCCAGATTAATTAGACTGATAAAGAATAAATCATATATCATTTGTTGCAAAGAAATACATTTTTTTTTAGCACGTTTCTGTTCTGCAAAAGCTTCAAATGTAAATTGGAAAATTCGCTAAGCACCAAAATAATCATCTCTAGGCACATTGTGTGGGAAGCTTTAAGAGAGCAGCAGCAGTTTTCTGATATCCATTTTACTCACTGCTGCATGTGCAGTGAGGCTGACGGGTGAAACTCAAACTGCTGCCACAGCTGTGCTCTTACTCTCTGGCACACGGCAGATTTGGAGGAATGTCTCCCATTGCTACCCTGAAATGTTTTGTCCCTTCTTCCCGAAATAAATGAAAATATGACTAAGCTCAACAGGCCACTCTTGTACTGTGTTTCTTGGTTTACTTTTTGCTCCCTGATTTCCTTGTTTCCCGGGCAAGCACTAGGCGACACAGGCGAGGAAAAACTTCCTTTTAAGAGGCAGAAACCTCGAGCAGAACCATGGCTCAGGGTGGCCGGCCATCTGCCCTGGCCGGTTGGGGGTGAGAGACAGAGAGGGCAAGAGGGAGAGAGGGAGAAGGACAGAGGGAGCAGAGGGAGGCAGCCTACACAGTAACACATAGACGAAAAATGGTACAGATATTAATGTTAATGATAATGATAGCAGTAATGATAGCAATAGGACTCGGAACAGTGGTTGTAATTGTAGCAGAGTAGGAACACGGGGGCAGCAGGAGACTCCCAACCACAGATCCAGACTCCACAGCTCCAGAGCTCACCTCCCTCAGTGTACATAATTACTCCTGACCTTCCTCTACTCCCTCAGAGAGTCCTGCATTTGAGTTTCCAAGCTCCTGCTCTGCCTCATGCTCTGCTCTGCCTCATTAGCCAACCAGCTTTAAGCTCTGCTCATTAGGGCTGTCCCTTTTTCTTAAAACTGTTTCAAACACTTATTTCTGTAAAATAGTCATATTTATTAACATTATTATCAACATTATTGCTATTTATTTTTATTCTTCAAATCATTGTTTTAAAATATTTCCAAGTTATTTTTCTTATTAATGCAAATCCATCTTACTGGACCAGATATTTATGCAGATAATCAAAAAATGTTAAATCAAACATGAATTCACATATCCTTGAATTTACGAAAAGTAAAATACACACTCCTCTGTCAAAGCTCTGTCTCTCTAGCTGGAGATAAGGTAACCAGGCCCCCTGGTTCTGGCTTTAAACGGCCCCCCTGTGTGCTAATTTACTTCCCAGCTAATAATGAATGAAAAGCAGTTATTTTCCTGTGCAACACAACAATCAGAAATACCATAATCTGACCTTATACATATGTATGAGCAACAGCAGGTCAGATCGCTGCTTATCTGTAGCATCTGTGGTGATTTTGAGCTCCATCTCACTGTGAAGACATCAGCCTAAATGCCTCTCAGGCTGCCTTTGCCCTCACATGCTCAGCCGGAGCCTCAGCTGATCCCTCCCAGCTGTCAATCAGAGCCTCTCCGGTATGATAAGACCGGAAATGTCGGGCGTGAGTGTATGTGCGTAAACATGCTGATTAAAGAATATATAAAAAATCAAACCTTAAAGTGACCTTATGAAGATTGATCCAGTCTTAGTTTTGAATGAATGAGGTGTAACGTGAGCCATTAAAACCAGTGAGATGAAATAGGCAAAAGGGACCAACCCCCCCCCCCTCTGTGTGAGGCTGCTGTGTGTTTTTGGCTTTGGCAGCATCCCCTGTTGCTGTGACAGGTCAGCAGCCGGAGCGTTGTGGAGAAAAGGCCGACCTTCGTTAGTGGAAGTTCTGGAAAAGAGCTAGTAACATCTGCTGCATCATTATTTACCATTTGTGTCACTGTATTGCTGCTGCCTGAAAAAAGTTTAATTGTCATGAAACAGAGAGAAAATTGGGTCGGTGGTCCCAGACGCGGCTGGATCCCGCCGGGAATTTCCTGGAAGTGTGCGACCGTCGCTGACTGATCAGCAGAGTTGGGGCTGGCATTCGGGGTGGCAAGCTGTCTGAGATATTCAAATAAGAGGATTTCCTGCTGGTTCACTGTTTTGATCAGATTTCACTATGACAAGGAAAGAAAGCGTCCTACTGCAGAGAACGCAGGCAGCCTTATAAAGAAAAATAAACCTTCAACTAAAGCTGAAAAAGGCCTGTGAGGTAAAAATACCATGAATGGTGAAATAATGTCAGTTGTTGCATTTATGTAGCACCAAATCCCAGCAAATGTCACCTCAATGTGCTTCAGAGATGCAGTCTAATCAAAGCAAATCACAATCCAACTCTTGCACTTTAATAAAATCTAAATCCAACCCAATTAAATCACCAATGAATGCAATTCATACGAAGCCAATCAAAAGTTTGTTTTCCTTGCAGAGAAAATGAGCAGATTCCCTTTTAACAGGAAGAAGCTGATTCTAACTGGCAGCCATCTGCTTTCACCAGCTGGGGGGTGGAGGGGACGGGAAAGAGGGGACGGCAAACTCCGTGACTCCAGGCCAAGGACACCTGCTGAGAACGAGAAACACAAGTCAATGACAACAATAATGTCACAAGTTCATGGAGAGGAAAGAGAGCATAGGGAGGAGAGGTGCATCACGGGAGCTCCATCCAGCAGTCTGGGCCTATAGCAGCATTTGAAAGAATAAAAAAATCCAAAACACAACAGACTGAGAATGCATGCTGAGAGGCAATAAAAAAAAAGCTCATTTAAGAAGGACGATGATTTTTGTCTTCTATCTTCTAAAAAATATCTCCACAAGGCCCCCATCAAAAATTTCTCTGCAAAGCCACTCGTCCTGCTCCTGTCGTCCGATCTAAAGTTAGCAGCGTTGAAGAGGGAATTATCTTAAACCTGCGGAGGACAGAGGACCAGAGTGTGATATCCCTGATTTACAAGCAGAAAGAGTCTTAAGTAGAACATAAATTGGATGGAAATAAAACATAGAAAGGGGAGGCTTGGTCAGTGCATGAATCAATATGCAATTTATATGCATATTAAATGCATGAAAACACTTTCCATTATCTTTTAATTGAACCAGTCAAACGTATTGGACAGGCCTTTCCATTCATTTAAATGTCCAAACCTTTGACTGCTCATGTATGTGTTTTCTATCATAGATTTTTCAGTTTCAACCTCAAACCGGGGTATAAATTGATCAATATAACAACATAAAATGGGAGGCTTGGTCAACAAATGAGTTTATATGCATGTGTGCATGTGCATTTGTTCACACTTGGATTTTAATCGATGAATCAGTGCTGTAGCATCAGAGCTGCTATTCCCCCCCTCCCCCCGGCAGAATTATTACTTTTGATTCAGCCTCATCTTTAAAACCTCCTGTATCTTTACAGCAAGATTTTCTGGCTGCAGATTGATTAATCCCAATGATGGTTTAGGCTCTGTGCAGAAACCTCTGCAGATTTCTTCCTCTTTAGTAAAACATGCAGGTTAATAAGAAACTGGGGTTTCTGAGCATCTCGGGTCATTAATATAGATGCCTAGTGATTTCCAGATTTGTCGAAGGAGGAAAAATAAAGATGTTCCTCAAAAGTCTGCCCACACACTTTTGGTCCCAATGCATCAAAGATTAAAAGGAAAACTGTTCAGCTTTAATTATAGTTTTATGAAATGATTGCGGATGCTTTTTTGATCCCTGCCCACATTATTAAAACACATTTTGGGGCACTTCCCACAAAGGACAGAGAAACACAACCAATCAAATCAAAATATGGACAAAAGTAGTGAAACAAGATGCTTTACAAATGTTAGAAACAACAAAATTCTCCTTATAATTGAATTTATCCGCCATAATGTGGTATTTTAGGACTGCAGTATCCTGAGTCCGTCCTCTTCAGGAGTGTATGAGCTGCAAATGTTCCATTTCTATCACCAGGTGGCACTTTTATTGTCTGACTGCTGCTGTGTTCCGTTCCTTCAGCCTCCATTTTTTCCTGCTATCATCTTTCACGTTATCATGCCGGATATAAAAACACGACTATTAAGCTCAGAGATCTATTCAGCTGCACGGACCTGTCGCTGGGAAGTTTTAATTTAAAAAACAGTCGGTCTGGAGACTCTGGCCTCAGTCGCCCTCGTCTCCATCATGTTGATGTGACCTTGTCAGGACCTGCTGACATTTCCTGGTTCCTCTGGATGCTCTGGGGGATGAGAGTTAACAGAAAGGTGAAGCATGATTAATGAGGAGATGGACGCAGCGAGACAGCAGAAGAGGGATGAGGGAGGGACAGATCTGAAGCAGCACTGTATCCCTGGTTTGCTCTGATGGAGCCACGTGACGCAGAATCATGGGTCCCTTTGAGCCACGGGGAGTTATTAGCTATTGATTTCAAGCTATCAAAGCCCTTCATGTTTGATTTGGATGGACTAGTTGAGGCTGGATGTTGGGGTGTGAGGGTAGAACTCTTTACAGTGAATTCGGACTCCCTCTGATTCTGACACCTAGAAAAGAAATCCAAAGAGCCAACAGAAGACTGAAAACGAGGCAGAAAACTAGCAGAAATAGACAAAGATGAATCCTACAGGCGATGCAGCAATGTCTTCAACAAAGAACTGGCAAGAACTGAAGAAAAAGCCGGAGTTTAACCACTGTGGAGGATGACTGGTGAAAGGTGGCTGCTGAGGGTATCAGACAGAGGTGAGGGGAGTGACCTTATGGGCAGAAACACTGAGGAAACTACAGGAGAAAAAAGGGACAAATCAGAAATAAGGACCAGTCCAAAAAAAGCCTTTAAGCCATAACAGATAAATCAAAGTCATTAAACATTGATAAATGGACATATTCATCACTACCTCTATGTATAAAAAGAAGGTCACACACTTTGATATTTGGTTGCTTGTCCTTTAGCTTTGGTCTCACATTTGCTACGGCATTGTCTCAAAAAGCTTCTGCAGATTTATTTTTTTAGTCCAGTGTCGCTCTCATTAATCACCAACATCAGGTGTTGATGACGGAGAGTCTGACCTCAGCTCAAAGCCTTCTGCAGCTCTTCCCAAAGACTCTCGGTGGGGTTCAGGTCTGGACTTTGTGGGCTCCCTGAACCCCTCTATGTCAGTCTGAGCCCCATGAATCCTGCTCTGTCGCGGTGCCATCGGGGAGGAAAAACCACGGATGGAATAACCTGCTTATTCTTTACAACGAGGCAGTCAGCTGACCTCAACCAGTGGTCATATCTCTGTCCCCACAGGCTGTACAGGAGGCACTAGGCATGATGGGTAATCCCTTCCTCTGCCTCTCTTCTTACCCTGATGCTCCATCACTCTAAAAAGGGTGAATCTGGACCCATCAGACCTCCTTCCGTTGCTCCAGAGTCCGATCTTTCATCTCCCTATCAGACTGGAGCCTTTTTCTCCAGTCAGCCTCACTGATCGGCAGTTTTCCTCTGGCTGCACAGCTCTCAATCCTTTGAGTTCCCTTCACATTGTGAATGTGGAAATGCTCTCGCGGCCACTATCAAACAGTTCTATTGTCGTTTTTCTTCCATCTAATTTCAGTAAATATTCCAGCGGTCGATGATGATGGTCGATGAAACACAGGAGCATGCCCAGTGTTAGTGGGCAGCATTGGCTCAATCTGTGTCTGATATTGATCCCATTATTAATTCTCTTTTTTTCTATCAGCCACTGTTGAAATATTAAGCGCAACAACGGTTATGTTCAGCAGCTCTGCCTCTGCTGCGATGTTTTTTCGCTTGAAGCAGCTGCTCTGAACGTCAGGGACCAGTGCTGATTCATTCAAATCCTCTCCAGTGCCCCATATTTTATTCATCCGTTTTGCTTTTATCAGAATGAGAAGCAAAGCACAAGAAGTCGGATTATAATCAGCTTTTTATTTTGCCTTTGCACACGCACCACTGTGGAATTTATGGTATGCTCTTTACATATAAAGCACTAAATAACAAAACTCTATGGTATAGATCTGAAAGATCTCGTTGACTCACTCGCCAAAGATTTAATTGAAAGATGATGAACCCCTTGACTGTCATGTACAACCTTAACCTTTGGATTTGTGTCATACTACTATAATACTATTCTTTTAAAACGGTTGAGTATTTACTCAGGATAAAGTACAACAATGTGTTTCCTGTTTTGCCGCTATTTCACACTATTTTCTGAGACTGTGGTAAAAGTGCATAGAAAAGTAATCATTAAGAATGTGGTGTCATGCCCCAATGTTGTTTTCCCCCCTCCAACGTCATCTTAACAGTGATGGAAAATGACTTCTCTATACCTCTTTCCTTCTGTCTATGTGACGTTTAAATGACCTGCAACAGGAAAGGTCTCAGCAGTTTCACACAATCAGTGCTGAAACTCACTTCCAGAGGAGAAATGGCCACTTGTTTTAGCAGTGGGGGATTTAAATTACAAGTATTCTTCTGCTTACGACATGAGCAAACTCCAACTAAAATGTGACCTTTTGTTGGGCTCAACTCCTCCTGAAACAAGTCCCCACACGGTATCATATGTGCACAACGCATAGCTGTGCATCACAGACTTCCCTGTGGCAACTATCTGTGTTGAGAACTTTTGCGGGAGCCGATCTTTTAGACTATGTCTGGAAAATGGCTGCCATGTTGAAAGTCGCCATCATGGATCAGGATCAGGTTTTTTCCAATGGGAAAATGGTCATGGGTACATCATAGAAGACCAGATTTGCAGCATTTCTTCGAGGAATTCAACTCATAAAGTCACGAAAACCGTGAATGTTCCTTGTGATGCACAGATAGTTCATGTTTTCATTGCCCTTTCATGTTCTGAAATAAAAGTCTTGTGACTTTTGACACACCCCGCATATCATTCTGCAGTATGGGAAAAAGAAGGGAGATTTGTGCCACTGGGATTGGATTTAATGGAGGGGGACTCTCCAGTCGGTCTAATTAGTCTGCGGGGAGCGGCAAAGGCCAGTTCAGATGCAAAAGAGACCTTTGAATTAGCAAAGGATCTGTCTCAGGTAGCATTTATAACACTCCTGCATCAACACGCTCAATGAGAAAAATACACCTCTGCTCACTCACATCTTTTTGAAAATGAAGGCTGGCCAGATCTCTTCAACATATTCCTGCTATTTCCTGAAAACAACACTAATTACTGCTGTGTCCTTGTCAGTGCTCCACTCATCTATTTTTACCGGCCAGTGATCTCACATTTCCTGCCTGACAACTGAGGGGCGACTTCCTCTTTGCTTCTCTACATTGTGCTGTGGCCTCACATGTGTGAGCTCCTTACTGCTGGTATCCTCCTGGCTTTGGGAAACTCAATCGGCTGCTCATGCATGCAGAAAACTCCCCTGTTATTTATCAAAAAGACCTCTAAGTCTAGAAACACCAGCATAAATCTCTAAGGCTGCACATTCTCAAGATTGGTGAGGCAAAAAAATGATTGAAGGTAATTCTAAAAGGGAAATGTGTAAACCCGAGGGAAGCCCAGTGGGATTGCTGAGTCCACGGATTTGGAATTTAATCTATCAAAATCTATGTAAAAGTGTTTTCCATCATGCTATGAAGACCTGAAATGTCCTTGAAATGTTTGAGAAGAAGGGGACACGGGAGGTCAAATTTCTTTAACCTTTGCTCCTGACCTCTTCCAGGATTTCTCCAAACTAGCTCCTAAATTAAATGTCAGGTTGAGAAACAGCTGGACGTGTCAGTAAATGTTCGCAGCAGCTGTGCAAAAGAGCGTTTGTGTGAACGGGTGAGTGTCTGTCCCCCCGAACCACCTGTAGGCTGCCTGCCGAGTGGACACCTGCTCCAGTGCAGACCCCATGTCAGCTTCACTTCCTTCTGGACTCTGTGCACCGTTGCATCTGTTCACCCTCTCAGACACTCCCGCACAAGTGGGACAAACGACAGAACCCGATAATCAAATTTCCCATCGGTAATGAACATGTATAAAGAGAAGTTCCAGTCCCTTCTGGCTAATGCTGAAAATTCTGCTCTTCTTTGAGTTTGTGGGGCAGATGGTGGTATTCTTGTCATTTGGAGGCATCTGGCTGAAAATGTTAGTTGGTGAGTCACACTGAAGAAAGACCACGTCCTGTGTTTTGATGAGAAAATGATTCAGCTGTCAGGGTAAAGAAATCTGATCAGAAGTTTTGTTTTTTTCATCATTCCATTTGAAGGACAGTCAGAGTCTGACTGTGACTAAATGTAATCATTTCAAAGGATTTTGAAAAGGAAAAAGTCAATAAATGTAATATTAATATCAAGGAAAGTCTGAGAAGGCATGGCAGTTGTGGAACGAGTGGGCGGTTAGATACGCTGTTCAAACAACTATGTTTACTGCCAAAGTCTTAAAAAATTGCATGTTGGAGCAATATCAGAGTTTAATACCTATGCACTTAACTTTCATTATAGGATGAGTCAAAAGTGTTTGCAAATAACTCCTTGAAGCTGTTTATATCCAATCTTAGTCAGTATTAATAGCTATTTTCCAAACATTTTCTGCCGTAAATTGAAATATATGTAGTATTTGATATTTACAGCGGTGATATATTGAGTCACTGACAGATTGAATTCTTTACAAGCTCTGATTCTCTTCAATTAGAGACTAATGAGCCAAACACAAGCAGTGGAACATCATTAACTCTCCCCATTACTAGAATAAGTGTGTGGCTGCATCATAAAATATGTCGATTCCAGGGTTCTCAGTAAGACAAGAAAGTTTGCTAACTCATTCCCAGTAAGTATTTATCTCCCACAGTGTGGAGAAATTTTAAAATGAGACTGGTGACTAAGGAATAAGACGGTGATGTCACATGTGAAGGAAGTCAGTGATCCGGCGATTCGGTTAAGTGTTGCTTCTCTAATGACTGCTCATGGAAGGCTGCTCTTGAAAAAAAGCTTTCTGGAAAAAGCTTTTCAAAGTGGCTGTTGGATCCCTGACGCCCAGCATGCTGAGCTTGGCTGCGGTCCCAGCAAAGTAAACCTCCAAAAGGATCTGTTGGCACACCAGCGGGTGGAGAAAGAGGTGGGTGAATACGTGAATATGTCCAACAGGATCACGTCGTGCGTGTAAATCTGCACACAGGCAGAACCGACCCCGTGCATAAAGAGTCTCCATCTACTTCGTCGTGGCCCATTTGCCATCTCATTTGCCAGCTGAACCATATCCTGTGTGCTGTGCTGCATGGAGCGTAATTAACAGTTGTCTATGTGAGTCGTTTGCCTCTACATCACCTCTACAGTATGCTCTTCGGCTTATTACAGTGCAGTCATGGAACCGCAGCCTAAATTATGAGCGACGCAGGGCCACACAACACAAACAAAGACGAAAAAATTATGAACTCAATCTAATTTGGACGTTGTCGTTTTGTATGCGGAAAGTATTTTATGGCCGGATGCCACATCATTGGATTGGATTTCTTGATTAACCCTTTAAAGTCCACACAACAAGCAAATGTGAAGTATTTGGATTGATAATTATTTCAGAGAAATGACATTTTGTTACTTCGATAAAGGAAGAAAAATCAAAAACTTCTTGGATAAACTTATTTTAAGAGGGTCTCGGTCAGGTTTACTTCCTGAAATTTGAAGGTCCATTCATTGATTCAATTATTAAGGTTCGTCCTTATTTTGCTACTTTTTCCTATAATTCCCTCAGTCCCTTTTTGTGGTCTTATCCTTGTCAGTTTTTCTTTTTCCTGCATTACCCACTTTGACTTGTTTCCAGTCGTCACTCTTCCTCCTCCCTTCTATTCCTCCCTCTATCTCGCCAGTAATTGTTTTTTCATGACTTGTTTTCATGTTCTGTAGTATGAACAAAACTTTAGGGGGATGGATAAAGATCCAAACAGGTATTCTGCCTTTCTTTTAAAAGGTTGATGCCTCCTCTGAAGGCAGAATCTGGGTTTTGATATTCCTGCCTGATCAAACGAGATTGAGGTGCTAAAACATAATTCAAGCATTGCCTGGTAAAAAGGTAATTTCTTTTTGGGGAATTACTGTGTTCCAGCTGTCGGATATTGATAGTTAATATGACAAATTGTCACAAAGTAACTTATTCACTCAGATCAACATATTTGGTACTTAAACTTAAACACTTAAACACAACAACATTGGAGCCAATATCTGAGTAAATACTGTAATTGTGCTTAAGGACCTGCTTTCTTCTTTCCCTCTCTTACTCTGCTCCTCGTCCTCTCCTTAATTTGCATTTCCTTTGCATTTGTGTTTGTTACCCACTCCTCCTTCACCTGCTGGCCTTTTCCCTTTCCCATCTTGTGGGTAGAAAACAGCATTTCTAGAAACCTCTTTTTATTGGCTGGGCTCCTATCCTGAGGTGAGTGAGGGGATGGCCTGTCACACATGGACTGTGGGCCCATGAAGCATTAAGCTCTCAGTCATGTTTGCACATCAGCTTGTTAAACTTGGCAGTGTTAGAAATGTCTGTGCTTGTGTTGTGTGTGCATGGGGGTGGGGGCTCAGAGTACTCGTTGGTATTCTGGACCAGTTTGTATGCTGCAGGGCTGTTTTTCGGCAATTTTGTGTTTGTGGTCCAGGTATTGCTCAAGCTGTAGGTGCCGAATCTTTTACAAAGAATTTATGAAGGGGAAATAGAAATCTGGACAACGTTAGACAATTTTATAAACGTTAGCCATCTGCTTCAACATCAGCGTTCAAGCATGTTCATGACAGTCCAGCATAATGTTAAATCTCCCGTTTTCTTTCAGGTGCTGCCGCCCACACACCGAAGCTGGCGCTCTGCATCTGCGAGCGGCTCGGCTGAAGCTAAGAGCATGCTCTGTGCGTGACCGTGGCCAAATCCGCCAAACAAAGGCCAGCGGATGAGTGAGGTGGTGATCTGAGGAAAAACAAGTGCGGAAAGACTGAAAATGCAAATGCGGCTGCGAATGGGTTGTAAAGAACTAAAAGGCATGAAAGTACTTTTTCTGCCTCCCGCTGCACTGGAAACAGGATTTAGGCCGTCTCAACATGTGGATCAAGAAAAAACACGGAAAAAAGCTTCTAAAACGCATCTGGAGGACTCACTGATATGATGCAAAGAAAAATCTGCAAACATCGGGAATGATAGCAGCATCATGCGCGTTTGTGAGTGCAGAGCAGGACGGCCTCAAGCCAAGTGTTCACCAGCTCTTCAAAAACTCTGAAATATTCTCAATTTTTACTTTAAACTGGTTGCGCCGAATGTGGAACCAGCTGTGAAGAGAATTTGAATTTGAATGCTAAAATCTGAGGAGTGAACGCAATGCTGATTTAAACTTTATTCAACATGATCATTGTAATGTATTAGAATCAAACGTAGCACACACCACCCCAGTTATGATCTGAACACATCTGTAATGGTTGACAACTGATAAAGTGGGTTCAATGACAGGATTTAGTCTGTATTTTCCCCTTTGAAACAGAGGAATCTGGCTTTATCTAAGCCCTTAAGACATTTTTATAGCAAACTTTGGTGGCTGTTCCTGTCACACTAACAGGACACAAAACTTGGACACCAAAATACTAAGAACAACACAAAACAAGGGACCTGAAGATAACAAGGAGAACCGAGGACTTAAACAAAACAAAAACAGAAAACCCCCCAGAAAACTGACATCAAACTTACAGACGACATTAAAAGAGGATTCAACTGAACCAGAGAGATTTCACACAAAGGAGGTTTATTAGTGAAAAGAGACAGCTGAGGGCTGGCAGCACAGGGGAGGTGTCTATGAGGTCAAGAGGTCAAAGTTGAAAAAATATGAGCTATCATGGTAAAGAGAGGAAGAAAATATGACTGTCAGGAGGATATCTAAGTAATTTAGACATCTTTAATTTCTTGACAAGAATAGATTAACTCATTGACTGCCAGCCATTTTCAGAACAGAGAGTCGCTCACTGCCAGAGTTTTTTGAGAATTTTGACTGATTTTTCAAGAGCCACAGAATAGTTTGTGCTATGACTATGTAAACACCGAACACACCAAAAGAAAGAGTAGACTCTTCTATCATCAGGAAAAAATTTTTTGTTTCTACCGTATTCCGTTCTTCCTCGACGTGCGTCTCACCGGCGCCATTTCTCTCATAGCGAACCATTGCGTTTGTTTTTATTTGCTTACAATCTATGCTAATCTCCCATCAAAAGTGGCACAGCTACCTAGAGGGTAAATTTGTTATTACATACTCTGTCTAGAAGCCGATATTTACGGAAAAACTTTCGCCGATCGTCCCCCCAAGCCACTCGCATTGAAAAACATAAAAGACGTCTATAGACGTCTTTGGCAGTCAGCGGTTGGATTTGAAAAGACGTCTATAGACGTCTTTGGCAGCGAATGAGTTAAAAGTTTTGAATTGGAGAGTAATCAATTTGATTGATATGAGAGACAGCTGGAGTGCGTTGAAGGTTGGAAACAGCCAGTCTGACATTTGCAAATTGGAAAATCTTTTTTTTTGTTGTTGACATATTAGCTTGGTCTGGCTGTGGACAAGCTGCTCCGAGGGTTCTTCTGTACAGCAGCCATCCTTCTGAGACGTTCTGGGTCTATAGTGGCGTCCAAACACAATTTATTACACTTGTTGACCGGAGGGCGTCCATGGACCCACAGCTCATGTAAAGTAAACTACATTAGCAGAAAAAGTCTAAAATTGATGAAGATAACGACTTTGTGTTATCCTTCTAATACTTGAAAAAGATAACATCAGGTCGTTGCTTATTTAAACTGAAACTTTTTAGGTGCCTGTCCAAAGGCTTCATCTTAAAAAGGGACCGAACTTCGGCTCATTTTAGGACACGGAAGTCTTAATGAAGCTCTCGGTCCAGTAATGGCCTGTCATGAAGAAAAGCCCTTGAGTGGAAAGGCAAACTTGATGCCGCTAGCTTGGTAACACCTCACACTCCAAAAGCACTTCCAGGGTTGGTTTGCAGCCAATTATCCGCAGCTGCCATGAAACCAGCGTTTGTTCCACCTCATCCACTGATTGGCCCCTTTTACTGAAGGTGTGACACAGGTCCTGTCATCTTCTTTCTGTCTTGAATTTTCCAAATTACTGCTCAGAAGATTTTTGTTTCTCAAAAACTATAAGCCAGTGTCACACTTAAAAAAAAAAAGCCTGTATCCCCCCCCTCCATGGCAATATCTGTCTTTTCACTGTCTGCCGGTGTGGCTCTTGGAGCAACTATAATCTCATTTGATTTCTTGCGCGGTTTGAAAGCACGCATGGGAAGAAATAGTTCTGAGAGTCCATAAGTTGGCCCACAGCCTTCTGACTGAGCTACAAAGATTGAAAAGCTGCCCGAGGGCAACAACCCAGAGAGTCCCAATCATACTCTGTTTTTATGTCTGCCGAAACAGAGGCACTGAATGGGGATTGCTCCAAAAACTTAATACAGGAAGTATTACAGTTGGTCACAGAGTTTGAGCTCTACTGTGCAAACCCCCCAAAAAACAGGCTGTACAACAAGAAACGAACAGCTGCTGCACTGGAGCACAATATGGCTCTTTTTTTTTTACCAGTGAGCCAGGTTCTGCATCCAGATTACCAGATTACCTGTAGCTTTAAGACAGCAGGGGACTTCCATGGCTCGATCAGTTTTTTCCGAGCTTTCTTTCATAACTGCTTGTTTGGGGTTAATGAACACCTGGTTATAGGCCATGAGGGAAAAAAAGGTGAGGTGTTATAAATACTCTGATAAACCCTTTAAGTATTTTTTTAATGTGTCCTTCTAAAAAGCCATTTTGACTACGTTTGATAAAAGGAAGAAACAACTCGGTGTCTGGTTTGGTCCCAGTGGTGCTGGCTCTTTATCTACATCAACAGGTACTCAGGTCTTTGTTTTAGTGATTTTCCAACAATGAAGCCAAAGAAAAAGGGACAGCGAGTTGATGCTGATACTTGTCCTTAAGCTCTTAAAACAAGAAAATCTCCACCTTTTATGAGTTAAATGTCAGGATCCAGGCATAATCACCATGACAACAGGAACATGCCTTTAAGAAAACCAAAAGTAGCTCTAATGCTGCAAAGCAGCGGTTAAACATGAACAGAGCTTTTATGGATCCAGGACCAAGTGAACACGTTTCGGATTCGGGTTGGCGGTCCAACTGAGACCAGCTGCGCGTGTGTTGTCCTTGTTGTTTCTGTTCAGAGCCGATTATGGTAATAAGGCCATCACCGGGATTTGGAGTGAGGACAGAGGATACAGCGGCCGTGAGCCAAGCTGCATTGTTGCTAGTTTTTCTCGAACCATCTTTCAATTCCTCTTGTTGTGACTTTCAAAGTGCCTTCGATCTTGGACCTTCTCTGCTTCCTTTAAAATCTCTTTATGATTTTTTTCCCATTTTCTTTGAGTCAGTCTTTCACTTGGAAATGACTCCATCGGTTTTCATCTTCTCCTGTGCCACAGCCAGAAATGCCCTCGTGTCCTCCTCTTTCTTTGTTTTCTTTTGCCGTCCATCACTCCTCTGGCCACACAGCTGCCTTCTGCCCACATCTGTTCTCTGCAGACCTCCAGATGTGGGTTTCAGGGTGCGGAGCTGGAAACGAGGAAGAGAAAACCGGCAAGAAGAAGAGGCGAACAAGAGAGAAAGAGGCAGAGTGGATGATTGACTGGAGAAGCCCGGCGCCAGATACGAGTGGTCCAGGAGAAGTTTGGAAGGCTTTTCCCATCGTTGCCAGATGTCACACTTTTCAGATGCTCATTACCCAGGATACTTTTTCCCTCTGTTCCTTTCACATCCAGACACATATGCACAAACATCTGTGTTGCTTTAGCTCTCAGACATCCATGTGCACGCACCCGTCATGCCTGACACACTGGATTAAAGCCGAATATTCCATCAAAGTAAATGCACACCGCTTCATAAAAATTGTGAATTTCCTGCACACTAACAGATAAAAAAACTGATTAACACAACTGCTGCAGCATTGTGCTCAGGATGCGTCCGCTTTATTTGGTTTGGTTGATTTTGGTTTAGTCACAAAATGCCAAAAACTGAATATATGTGAGCAAATGTAAACATGCACTAAGATACAGCAGTACCAGTCCTATCAGACTACCGAACCACATGGCAGAGTCCTGTCCTCAACTCCTGTTCGAGTCCCCATCAAAAACCAGTCCCAATGCCCTGCATCACTCACAAATTAGGCTCAATCTCAGTTAACCGATTATTTCAGCCAAACAAGGCCACTCTGAAATATTCAGTGATCCTTATTTCTAGACAGATAAAAACCTAAACACCTGCTATCTCCTCTCTCTTTTGCATACCTAAGCTTCCTGCCACCGTCCCAAATCATGCATTTCAGGTTAATTGGGGACTCTGAATTCATAGGCGTGACAGTGAGAGTGCACGGTTGTCTGTCTCATTCTCTGTAATCCTGTGATGGACTGACCTGTGCAGCAGCTCTCGCCCAATGACAGCAGGGACGGGCTCCAGCCCCCCCATGACCCCACTTGGAATAAAGAGGTACAGAAAGTAGATTTGTGCAAAATTGGCCTGCAGTGCACATATTTTACAATGTGTCTGAGATCAGGTTGGTTTTTGGGTCAAGGTCAGTATCATGATGGAAAAGGGCTAAAAAAAAAAAGGTAGGAAAAAAAGCTTCTGGATCCAGAAACACATACATGCGCTTCAACTTTGCTGTCATTTGTTCCGAGAAAAGAATTGACTGAATTGTGATTAGAGTGCTGCTCTGCACATTTGGACCCCCCATCTTCTGAAGTGGGCGAACGGGCTACAAAATCTTCTCCGTTCCTTTAGCTTCATCCATTATTCTTCCCAGATCCCTGCCTGCATATATTCTCTCCTCCATTTGCTTGCTAATGCTAAGCCCCAGCTTGCCCTTGATTGCGCTAATTTAGGCTTTACACCAGCTAAGCTTTCTTCCACCCTTCCATGAGTGCCTCCATCTTTGTGGGTTTCTTATCTCTGTGTGCTGAAGTAATCTTCATGTCAACAATTGAAAGCGTTTTAGCATGTAAATTACACCCCATTCTCCGTCATGCCAGCTCCTGCTCACAATCCTCATTTGCATCACTAAGTATGGCTGAATAAATGATAGATGAGAGTGTTGGTGAGGGTTTCATTTTGAAGCCATTAGCCGGTCAACAACAGTGATAGATATGGAGATGTGTCGGCTCGCGTCCTGTATGTCCCTCTCTGTTCTCCCTCAGTTAAGCTGGGATCTGTCTGAAATCCCTCACGCAATGTTCAAACATAAATGCTTGAGCCGCATTTGAGAAATAACTAAAAATAGTTTGAACTACAATCTGAAAAACCTAAAGGGAAGAAATCCAAAATAACAACGATAAATGTGCACTTCATATCACACTCTTTTCTTTAAAGTTTTGGTTAAATCAACTTCAAGTTGAATTAAGAACAAGAAAAAGGTTTCTTTAACAGTTTCCCGTGTGATTTTGGTGATTAAATTCCTCTGCTAACATCTAAACTTTACCCATGTTAGCAAATCTGAGCGCGAGCTTCTTAAATGCTTATTAGCATGATTAACAATGTAGAAGTCAAACAAATTATAATGGAAATAACTGGCCAACTCAGTCGTGGTTCTAAAACTTTGACAAACACACACAATGACCTTACGCTCGAAATAGTAATCCGTACTAGGAAATGAATGAAACTGGGGAGCTGGGGGGCCGCATTTGGTACTAGCACTTCTGGTAGGATGTTAAAAACATGCCCTGACAGAGGGTGCAGCTCATGATGAAATGATGATCCAGCACTTCATCCAGTTCGTTACCTGGCTGGAAAATCTCTGCAAGAAGTCAAGTCGAATGTCGACAGGCTGACAGGTACATGTTTGTTTTGACACATGCATGTGTAATGAAATGAACTGCCCTCAGCAGCTTCCTGAACCCGTCAGGAAGCTGCCTGTCAGTGTACGTTTCTGCCTTTGGTTTCTTTACACATACTGATTGGAATCTTTTTCTACTTGCTTGGGACTCAAAAAGCTTTTTAATCTTTTACTTTTTTTTTTTTTAGGGCTGCTTGAAAGAATTGTTTTCTTGTTTTGGCCCAAACTTTGTTCCAAGCTTTTGATATTAGCCAAGCACAAGCAGTAATTTGGCTTTGGGAGCTCCAGAGACGCACCTCTCCTCCTTCTGATTCTCCATTTTTCTGTTTTTCTTCATGTTTCTCCCTGGTAAAGTATTTTCACTCCACAGTCACCCTGTGCACGCTCTGGACTGGATTGGATGTAATCTGCTGGAACTGTTTTTGAATTGGCTGTTTGGGAACTGGATGTTTTAAAATTAAGATTTAGATAATCAGATTACATTTATGATTCCATTTCAGTGAATTCAGTGATTCTAATATACTTTAATTGGAATGTATATTTGCTGTGTTTGCAGATGACATTGGTTATTTGATGCTATATGAATGACATGGATCAGAATTCAAACGGACACAGGCTGAACATGCTTTTGGCTGTTCTGCCTCGTTCCTTGTTCCTCCACATGGCGAGCTGTATTTCTCTCGTCACCTCTCACACTGTCATGCCTCAGCTTGGATGCAGAATCTTGCGAGGCCCCCATCCCTTCATCCCATCTGTCGGAGGAAAGGTGGCTGTCACAGACAGGTAAAGAGAAAACCGTGTGTGGAAGTGTGCTGCAGAAGAGCTTTGTTGTCTGCGTTGGGTTTTATGGTGGCGTGCGCAGCTGTTAATGGAGATGAAAAGGGGCACAAACCCAGAAAAGCCCACAGCTGTGAGAGTGTAAATGTTTTTAAATGATGGCAGGCTCGATAAATATGGGTGAGAAGGCAGCATTTTAATCACAAAATTTTATGATGCCCTCAAGTGTCTAATATCTATGGAGCATGTGTGGCTCTATTTCACAGTCACACACCAGCTCACACCATTTCTTACAGCAATCAAAGCTCAGAGGACTTCCCTGCATGTGTCTGTGTTCAGGTGGCTCTGCAGCACAGTGCTGCCACCCACTGGAGGCTCCACTCCTCTGCACAAGCCTGTTGGTTAATCAATAAAATCAATAACAATGTTAGATAAGTTGGAGATCAAAAACTCTTACCAATGCCATCTCAGAGAAGCTTTTAAAACTCTGTATATCAGTCATTTAAACATATTTATTAAGTCATTGCCATATGTTGACTTTAAGATAATGAAGTGATTTTTTTTGGGCTCTAGAGAACAGAGCCCATGTTTTCGATTTTATGCATAAATTGCCAGAGGCTACGGTCTCCAATGCAATAATATTGTATTGCATCGATATAATTTACAGGAAAAGCAGTGCAATAAACCCATCAGAGTCCCAATGATTCATTATAAACAAAAGTTATAGCTTGCAACTGCTAACCTTTTCCCCACACCTTGAATAATTTAGATTAGGTGATGCAGTATTGGTGCATGGTGCTAATTTTCAGCAACCAAGAGGATAAATGTGAGCATCCTCTGTTGTTTTAAGTGCATGTTTTCTTGGACAGAGAATATATCTGTGTCCCCACCCACCCCCCGTTTAAAACAAGATTGGACTCTGCAGTTTGCCCTTGTTATTCAAAGTTACAGCAGCAATGCCTACTGAATGGCGCATTAATAAAACAAGAGGGTAATACAGTTTGGCCAGCTTGGAGGTGAGTCCAATGAACACATCAATAAAAGTCTGAGAGTCTGGGGCACTTATTTTTAGAAAGTTTCATTCCAAAACCAAGCTGAAGTTCAATTAAAGTGACTATTTAATAATAAAAAAGACTGTATAGTTGATTTATTAGTTTCACGTGCACTCAGGTTTTTGTAAAAACGAACCAATCGAAATCACTGCATGTTTAAAAATTGGCTTGAAAAAAGAAGAATTAAAAATTTGTATCATGAATGTAATGGGGATTATTTTTAAATACACCTCCAAACATTTTCAAAGTTAAATAAAGCTCAATAAATCGTGTTTCAGAAGAGGTGTTTTTTTATGATTTATCCTCATTAAATTATGATTAATGAACTTGGTAAAAATAAAATCAAATAGAATAACTGCATTGTCAAAAACGTTAATAGTTATTTTCTCTATAAGATTAAATATGTGAAAGATAGTATTGACAAATTCAGTGAACCAAACTGGTTTGAAAACTGATTTTGAGTTGTTTGAAGCCTTTAAACCACGTTCTGAAGCCCTCTTGAAGCTATTATAACATCAACAAATGAAAGCTAAAGCTGTGCTGTGCAGAAAAAGATTGAACGCCATCCTGAGAAGATTGACCTACTGAAGTGGAAAGCTGCCTCATGGTTTGAGGCAGCATTTGAATGCATCTCTTGAAAAAAAAAAAGTTAAAAAAGACAGAGACATCCTGCTTGTTATCAGTGCACAGTTAAAAAGTCTATTTCAGAATCAGAATGAGAATCAGAAATACTTTAATAATCCGATTTCTGTGGTGGTAGAGAGGCGTCCTTCTCATGGAGAAGTTGCTGATGGCTCTAAAAGACATAGCTGGAGGACCACGCCACAACCAATCAGGTCATCAGGTAACAGGTCAGTGACATGATGGGAATAATCTCTGGCAACGCACCAAAAAAATGCACAGTATTGATACCTGTACCTGCCATCCCACTTAAGATGACCTAATATTAGTCATGAAACGGTAAGTAACACCATAAACATATATATTTTCTATGTTCTACGGTCTACAAATATTCATTAGTGCTTGCGTAGCAATCTGTTTTTTCAAATTTTTTTGGTGTGTCAGCATTTTACACAGCATCAAAACTTTGTTTAGAATATTCCGTATAAGTTTTAGTGGCTAAACCTAATGAGAAAACTTCATTTTCCTTACCTAATACTCAATTACTCTTAATACTCAATGAACAAACAGCCAATGAAGCTGAAAGAGTGGAAGAAAGTGTCGCCATCACATTCCTGAACAGCTGTCCCATGGCTGAGGGCTACCTGGTGCCAGCTACTTTGCTGTGATGCGTTTGAGGGACCTTGTATCAAGCTGAATAGGTGAGAACAGCCAGCTGGTTGGGAAATTGTTTTGAAGGAACTGATTTTTTTTCCCCCACAAAGTGCCTAAAACCTGGATTTAACGACGTTGCAGCAGGTGGAATAATACTTTCAATGTCTTGTTCATGCAAATGAAAACGACTGCGTAAAGCATGCCGCTGGAATCAGAGCACATTCAGCAAAAGCACAGCTCCACAAATGACAAAAAAAACCCCAGCAAACTCCTTTTCTGAAATATTAAATTATTAAACACCAAGGATGCCCCCCCCATTCGATGGCTCTTTAGTTGATCACGTAATTACCACCTGATTAACATCAGACATGAACAGGTCAATGGGGCACTAATGGGAGATGATAGCTTTGTTTACAAAAGGAACACAGTCGGGGAGTCGGAGTGTGAGAGTTTGAACTTTGGATTTTTTAATTAGACCTTTGCTGTTGTGTTTGACACCAATGTAGAAGTTTAAAACCACACGACTCAGAGGATTTTTGTCCATTTGCGCTGCGCGCAAACATAGTTGTCAATTACACTACATTTCTTGGTATTTTTTCCCCAACTACTCTTTACACTTCCTGTAGATTATGATAAATATTTATTAGCTAATTTCAGTTTATTCTTAATTAAACTCACAGTTTTGTTATTTGCAAACTTAATTAGGTAATTTGAGAGACATCGTTTGAATGTGATCAGTAACCTCTTATCAGTAAAGACTTTTGGAATCAAGCTTCCTAAAGGATCGTTTCACCCTGCATGGTTTCAGCCGAGCTACTTTCCGAGCTGCTCTATCTTTGACAGATGGGCAGAGATTAGAAAGTTTGGTGGGAAAAAAGTCACCTAGTGGCATGAGCTGGGATCCTGTCAGATGCCACCTACTCCCCGTTAATTGGTCAAAAATGTCATCCAGTTCGAACACTGCTGGGCTTAAAATATGCCTCCTTAAAATACTCAAGGAGGTGTTTGAGAAACAACCTTCATTTCACTGAAAAAATCCAGCCTCCGATGCAGAGTCGACCTTTCAGGGTAAATTAAACAAAAAACAAGCTGTTCTTTGGGACCACCGTCTGACTTTTAAAAACTAAATTGATCATCATTTCAGCTGTGAAGTCCTGGAGCATGTTCAGACATGCTTTTTTCTTTTTTTTTTATCACGGCCCAAATGAAAACAGTTACACCTGAGCCGCAGCAGGGTTTGAACTCCGCTTTCTGGCGGCGTGCCTTGTTTGTTTCACCTGTTTGTCTCCAGAGGACACCTTGATAAATTGCCCCTGAAATAATCTCCCGCCTGCCGTCGTGACATGCTGTCTGCAAACAATCGCCAGCGCTCATTAGCAGCGCGTGTTGACATCGGTGCAAATTTCCATGGAGAGCGTTTACATTCTGCGGAGTATTGATGTCTTTGCAGGTCAGCGTTGGCGGAAGGTGCAGCAGGCCGGACGAGGTCTGAGCACAGCTCGCCTCAACAGGTGTACAGGAACACATAAGGGGGGCCAAAAACCACATAAGTGACCACAAACTGGCTTTAATGCCAGGAATCAGGCAGGACTTGGGTTTGACATGTAGAAAATCCTTACAAAAAAGCCACGGTGAGCGCAGACTGGCAGGCAAAAATCTTGGTAGAGCTGTCCGTCAGGCAAAGTCAGGGGAAGTTGAGCGGAGAAGAAAAGCCAGGATCTGTCAGAAGTATCACACAGGGTCACAAAAAATACCCGAACTGCTGTAGAACTTGTCCACAAGGATACCGAGACAATGCGAGGCTGAGCAGGGGACGCTGTCTATCTGTGGGGGAGTGAAACCTGCGGATGAAGGGAGTGACAGTAATAATTTAAGTCCATCAGGATGAACCAACGGTTCACAAGAGTCCAGATGAAGCTTTAGCCTGAGCTGAGTGGGATTGCTTTAAACTAAGGAGATCTACCACCAAATGCATTGAAAATACAGGTTTATTGCCACGTGAAGAGAATTTGGGTCTTAATGCTCTCTTAGGCGTCGAATAATTGACGGCATTTTCTTACAAATGCCATCAATACAGCTGGTATAATCTTTTCAATTAAAAGCAAATTACATTCGTCTCCCTGCTGCTGGATTAAATGCCCTGTATGGTTCAAACTTTATTTCCACTATGCTTCTTAATAACTACTTCTCCTTGTCTGACTCATACTTTGGATTTAAAATGAGACTTCAACCTGTATACCATCAGAACGCCGGCTTTGAGGTCACAATTAAAAAGGATGATAAGACTCATCTGCTTGGCATTTAAAATATGAAGTCCAAACCAAATCTGAGGATTGACAAAGGGAAATACACAGGAATACAAGTATTACGCCTAAGAAATAGAAATTATTTGACAATTCAGGCTAAAATATGGACAGAAATACGAGACATGTTACTTATAAAAATGCATGCCTTGCAAAAGGAGAAGCCAAAAGTAAACCATAATTAACACCTAAAGTGACCTAGATAAGGTTACAGGGGGCCAAAGATAAGCAGGTGAATCATGGATGAATAAAAAATCTGCACTGGACAGGAGGATGTGGCTGGAATCTAGGTTTGTACAGGTCCAATGAAACATATAACAGCTTTCACTGAATCTTTCCTAAAGGATTTTGCGGTTGGAAGTGAAACCTGACTGTTGGTGGATAAAGAATCCCACGTTGCACTGGCTTAACACAAATTTGGAATTGTGCGCAGAACAGGCAAAGGCTTAAACTCATTCAAACAGCAGATGTCTTCTGTCTTCACCGGAGGCCTTCGTCAGGTTGGCGAACCAAGGGGAACTTGATTGTGCGCTGCTGGGCTCAGACCCCGGACAGCTGCCGCCATTACAACAACACAAACACACGGCCGGCATGCCTCCACCATTGCCCGCTCACAGTGTTACAGCTCACACTCCACATCCTGCCTTAAATGGAAAGACATCACATAAAAAGAGCTGAGGACATTTCCGACATTGACAGAGATGAGTCGTTTCACCCTGAGCTGTGCGTTCATTTTTTAACACTTTTGTGTTGATGTTGATGCATTTAACACACTCAGACTTTTTTTCCTCTCTGTTTGACTCACAGTGAATTAATTAAAGGAGGGTGTGACTTGGGAAATCTTTTTTTAGTCATTACTAACTGCATAATATAGAATATCGCAGTCCAGTAGGATTATTCTAATGTGCAACCTCATGAGGAGTCTTTCCAGCTGGAAAATGTGGTGTTGAGAGTGTAAAAAGGTTAACAGAAAGGTACCTGAGATGGCAATGCAGCACCATAACGGTTTGAAGCTCTGAACAGGCCTCATCATAAACAGCAGGTCGCCTGAGAGGATGAAACAGCTGCGTTGGAAGGGTAGCGCTAAAAGAAGTCCCATGCATACAAAAACTTGCAGCGGTTAAAAAAAAAGTTCCACCCTCTACCATGACACCGAGGTGAGGCGCTGGCTATTGTGACGTCAGTTTTGGCACGAGCCAAAGTTAATAAATACAAATCTGTTGAGCTTAATAATTAATGTGATTTCCCTGAATGAAAAACCTACTAAAAGAACCTGCCTTTTGACATCTATGATGGATAAATTCACGCTAAAGCTTCAAGGAGCTTTTAGGTTTGTGTATCTACAGGACACAGCTCACTGTCACCAGTTTTTTTGTTTTCCAACCACATGTCTGGTTATAGTGAGGTTTCATTCATTATTTCAATCTTCTCCGAAGAAATGTTGGAAAGACGAGTTATTACTCCTCACACAGAACACCAGATATCCCAGAGGCCAGAGAGCTGTAATATAGTGGATTCATTTCACTCTGACCAGCACTATCTTTCCATTTCCTCTCTGGATCAAACGGGAATATTTCTCATTTGCTTTATTTCTGATTAAAAGACGTTACAACCGGCTCCCTGATACAAAGCAAATACAAGATTAACCCTAACTGGGATAACGTGCAGACCGGAACCGTGTGTCGAGCTGCACAATCTAAAGGGTGAGTTTATTTTACTTTTTTTGGGGGGGGCTGAAATCCTCTCTGAGAGGTGCGACATTCTCGGAGTCCGCTCACGCTGTCGGTTTGCGGATCATGTTTATTGTATGTGTTGTATTATGTATTCATGGAGAGCTGCAGGGGGAAAGGGGAGCCCGCTGCTCTGCTGGCCCTACTGTCACAGTGGCTGTGACCCAGACAAGGAACATTAAAAATGGATTAAAGATGGACTGCTGGAGCTGTGCTACTGTACTGTATTTAAACACCTCTCCTTTTCCTGGTTTTGTGTCCTCTCAGTGGGATGCTGCAGCGTTCCCATGGATTGGTTTTGCGGGAACAGTTTAAAAAGTTTGACGTCAACAGAAACCATCTCCGTACTAAATTCATCCCCGACTCCACGCTTATTGTAATTCTAAATACAACCCTTTGATTGAACCAGTATGGATTTTGATGGAACACTATAAAAGAAAAACGAGGTCTTTAAATGGAGGTTAAATGTAATCTTCATTCAGTATATTTTTATAGCACTAACAATGAAATGTGTCGTACATAAACCTGAAAAAAGGCTTATTCTGGTTTAAATTCCTACCTTTTAAACAAAAAAGTGTGAATAGAAAGGTAAAAGGACCGATGAGAATGTGTCAAACATGCTGATTCAACACACCTGACTCTGAAACTCTTTACAAGCCTGCCAATGATGCATTGATGGGAATCAGGCGTGTGTGGAAGCAGAGAAGCTCCTAAAGCCTGTAGGACAAAAACCTCAAAGGCAGACTTTGGACAACAATTTGGTTATGATAAATGTTTAGTGTCTTCTTACTTTCTATTGGGAGCAGCTCAGTACTGGTTTGACCTTAAATGAGCTGGAGCGAAGTGAATCTGAAGCTAATTCACATCATTAGGACACTAACATGCAAGGAAATCATTTGAGTCATTTTGGAAACTGATTTTTCTCCCTTTTGGAGTCGGATGCATTGAAATTCCACTCGAGTTAGATGATTTAAACAGGGCCGGAAAATTTGCATGCATTAACTTTTCGCCAACTTTACTAAGCTAGGTGCACCTGTTGTTGGTTAAAAGAAAAATAACCTCCCAAAAAATGTCAGAGTGAGCAGAGTTTGCAGGCACAATATTTTTCCTTCTCAACCAAAGTGACAATTTGAAATTGTCACTTTGGTACAAAATAACCTCCTAACTCGCTAGTCGACATCAATGTTCTGACACTAACACTTATTCTCCATGGTCTCCGATGTGAGGTGTGAAGTAACAACTTGGCAGTAATCCCTAACAGACCCCCCCACCGGGACACAGTTCACCCCAAATAAGAAGCTCTAGAACGTAACGAGCACAGTGTAACTTATTGGGATTCTGACACACGGATATCTTTAATCTTTGTTTTCTAGCGACTCGCCTGCTGTTCTCTCTCTTGATAAGAAGCAGCCCACAGAAGAACCTGCTTCTATCAATCAATCCCTCAGAAGCCGCCAGTCTGTCCATTTGCCAGCAGCTCAGCCTGCCCACCAGTCTGTCTGGCTCGAGACCAGCCCGTTCGGACTGAAATTCTGTGGGCCGTGTTCTTTTTCCGAGTGTCGGTGAGTGGTCTTGACTTTTGACTCCCCAAGCAGGATGTCCAACGGCGTATTGTCTTGACACGAAAGGATGTTGAACATCAATTAGTGGCCTTTTCTCCACTACCCATGCAAAAGTTTTGTTTGTCAGATTTTCTTTCCGTTGAGATTCAGGGCAGGGTGTTATTTTCCTCAAACTGTGCCAGGAAAAGTCCCTCTGGCAAAAAATAATGAAACATTTTTGCTGCTGAAATTCAAATGAACTCATAGTGAGGAAACATAGCTTTACCTGCCTAAATGAAAGGAAAAATAGAAATCAATGCAAGACCATTTACCTTTTCAAACGTGACCAATAACTTTACATCTGTAATTACTTCCCATTGAGTCCCCTTTTTTCCTAATCGGTTTTTATCTTCCTTTCATCCTCTCTGATGGCCAGAAGGAATTGATGGAGATGTGTTGGATGGTCTTTGAACACAGGTGTTAGGGGGTAGCTGGTAATGAATGGCTTCCAGCAGTATGTTAATCATGATTAACGAGTGAGAACAAGCAGGAGGCAGCGGAGCCTGACAATCAGGGAGCTGACGGGGCGCTGCAAACCGCAGGGCTGCTCCACGAGGGGAGCTGTGGCCGGCCATTTCAGGACACAAAAACCTGCTTCCAGCTTAAAAATTGACCATTATTTCAGTGATTCTTTGCCCTGAACAGCTGATTAGTAGAACCTGATAAAGTGTTTCTGACCCTATTTAAAGAAAATGTCGAGTTTGGGCTTTGCTTAATCATTTCTTACTGGAAACCTAAATTTTACAACAATTAGATTTAAAAAAGCTAAACAAAATAAGTGAAGAGCGAAAGAAAAAAGATTGTTTTGAAGCAGGAATAAAAAAAAAAAAATCCAAAAAAGCTGCGTTTGGCCAAACAGCCTGTGAAAGGATACATGGTTGCTGTATACAAACTCAGCCGCATTTCTTATTTAGTAATTTCTCGTAACTAAAGAGCAAAGTTGAGTGGCAGAGAAATATCGACTGTGACACTTTTCACCTCCTCACAAAAAAAAAACAATCTTATCGTCTCTTATCGTCTCTTATTTTCTTTGAAGTAACAGGGAATTGAACGCAACAATTTTTGAGCTTTCAAGATGTCCTTATCTTATCATTGGGAGCTCTTTTGTTTCTCCTATTGCCAACCGCCTTTTTAATGCAATATTGTCACAAATTGAATGATGTTTGAGGCTTTAAAGTTCTCTGTTCACCATTGATTGCTGAAGATTGGGTTCCTGGTGGACTGGACTGGGCGTCCTTTAACTCTATTTCTGGATTTCTGACTACTGACTCTGAAATAGTGGGTCCAAAAGGAACTGTTCTTGAAGCAACACCGGCCGTTTATTTTTGACCATTTGTTATCCTGTTTACATCACACCCCAAACTGTGAAATTGCATCAATTTCTGTGGGATCCAGTCACGTTCTTGCTCTCAATACATGTCAGAGGGAGCTGTTCCACATCCATTTTCTATTCCGTTTAGTCCAAGCAGGCCCAACATAACTAACACACTGTGAGTTAAAATGAAAAAGCAACATTAAGGAAGGCAGGTCTGTTGAATATGTCTCATTTGTGATTGCCTTATTTCTATGTAAGTTTTGTGTTTGGCTCTGCATTGCTGCCAAGCAAACACAGTTCCTGATGGAAAAGGGACTGATGGTTTTCCTCCGGCTCTGTGGCTGAAACAATCCCAACTGAGCTCTCTGAGTAGCTGTTTACACAAAGCCACTTCAGAGACTCGAGTTTCACCAAAAGAAATGAAACTACCCAAACTGTGAGCGAGCCGTGAAGGGGCTAAGAGCCATCACCGAGGATGTGGAGCGATTTGTCTGATGAGCTCTGCAGGCCGGTCCTGATGGGAGGAGGCGGTGGATGAGAGGTATGTGTGCAGTGCCATGATTGACTGGTTTAATAGGGAGGATGGGAAAAGTAGGGGAGACTTTCTCTACTGAGCTTCCTCTGACTCTCATCCCCTTCTGAGGCCTTTAGGCTTCAGGCAAATGGTTTTCTGCTATGCATAATTCTGCGGTCTTCTCGTTATAAAAGCTGTCTTCAGAGGCTGATGCACAACCCAGCACCACGTGAAAACTTGAATTTTCTTTTTCCATTTGATTAGTTCCCTATTGTCACAGGTCCCATTGGTGAAGGCAGCTGTATTAAATTCAGACTTTCGGGGTTTATTTCTGTTAGTTTGATTACCTTTAGACTTCCTGTAAAAGAAGAAAAAAACAAGTTTATTTGTTTAAAAAAAAAGTCTAATGGACATTTTAACAACATGAAAGCATGCTAAGAGTAGACTAAGCTCTACTTTACCTGCATGGATTATAGTATTTTATGTTGAGTGCTGTGTCTCTGCATGTGGATCAAAACAGTAGATAATGTTTGAAAAATTATATAATTCATCTCTTCAAAACAAGGTGCAAATGGAATATGACAACAGCCCTGGTCTGTTGTGCAGATCACACACTCAGAGGCATCTGTGCATTGTTTATTTTTCCCTTCGTAGGGAGGCCTCGGGGAGGAGGAAATTACCTTGTCGCTCTTGAGCGAGCTGCCATAATAGCTCTGGTGATTGCCCGTGCAGCAGCAGTAAACACGGGCGTGCAGATGTAGGTGGGTGGGACAGGTGCGCGTCGGTCGCTGAAGCGTCTGTGGGCAAATTCACTAATTCCTTCACATATAGCGCTTCACATTTGCACTCACAGGCAGCTTGGCGTGTCTCAGGCAGCATGCCAATGAGCGAGGGCACATTTTCAGCCTATGTTATGTGGTGTTCAGCGGATATGATCCATTTTAGCCATCATGTTAAACTTAAGACTCAGTAGAGATCACAAACCTATCTCTCAATGAACTCTCCAATCAGTCTTTTTTAAAAGTGCCTAAAAAGCCATTTAACACCTGCTAGCATCTGGACAAGAAAGGGGAAAGGCTAATAACGTTCGGTTGAGACAGCTGGATTTTTTGGCAGGAATAAAGCATTTGGTTGCTCCAGCCGACTTCCCATGATGACGCTGTTCCTCACCTCGATATTTTTTTTTTATAATAAACACACATTCGCCAACCACGGCAGCTTGTGGATTAAACGAGACCACGTTGATCGACGTGGCCTGTCTTGAGGACAGCTGGTTTGAAAACCCTTTGGAACGCTCTCAGCGTTGAAATAGCAAAGCTTTTGTTTTTTCGCCCGTATTCCTGCTGTTTCCGGCCCCTGTGACCCACGCCGCCTGAGCACTGATCCCTGTTCATGTTCTCTCCCACTCAAAAATTTGGAGGATGCTTGAAAATATCAAGCTCACACAGTCTTACGTTCCGAATCCAGAGACCATTCACCCCTTTTCACCTGAGGGCAATGGCCTCAGACTCCGATGTGCTAATTTTGTTTTGTTTTTTAATCTAAAGTGATATTATTTGGCGTATAAAATGAAACATTTAGCTGTTGGAGAGTGACTGCAGATTATCCCCTCAGGAGCAGATGGTCTGTGAAACCAAACTCTAAGTGCCAGAGCTAGTCTCTTTATTGGGTATGTCAGGATTTGAGATGGCGTAACCTGTGCCAACGTCCTCTTATAAAGAGCAGTGAAAGAAAACATTCAAAGAGCACGTTATTATTTTTAATCAGACCTTGAGTTATGGAGACTCAAGGGAATAATCTCCAAACAAAACAAAAGCAATGCAGTGAACAGCATGTAAAGCATAGCTAATAGATAGATGACATCTTATAGGGTCTTTATAGGGTCTTATAGGGTATTTCAAATCAATAGCTTCCCTTTTGCCTGTCAAGCATCTATAGGGTGCATTCGTCTGATGGATCATACCAGGACGACCCCTGTAACTATTAACGGTTTATTTTCTTGCAAAGACCAGGATGGACATGTGTTGACGAGGAAACAATACCTCAGCCTGTCAGCGGCCAAAACACAAAAAGGCAACAGAGAACCGCCCCGCAGCCACATGTGGGCTGACAAAGTGTCAAAACTCAGAGCCACTGAAGCATGTGCTCCTCCTCGTGAGGCAGGCCGCTGGCTTTGGCTGGTTCCTGGTCGCTCAAAGGGAAGAAATGTAGAAAAATAGCATGTTCTCACTCTACAATGCTGACTAAACTGAAATGCCATCTAAGATCCTATGTGTTTCTACTTGTTCAGCATGACGGAAAAAAAGATCCATACAATATAAGCCTCTCCATCAAACTTATAAGGACTTCAATTTCTTTATGTGGTTCAATAATGCCTGTTTAGCAGAAGCCTTTTCTTGATGTTCATCTTGAAAGACTGTTTGATCTGATTTCAATGACTGGTCTCATGCTACGATACAACTCTTTACATTGAAGTTAGCCGTAATCAATCGACACCGTTTTGAGTGCAGCAACATTTTACAAAATCAGAAAATTAGCAGAGCTTTAAAGATTCTCTTTTCAGGTTGTATATGGAAAAAAAAACTAGGTGTATTCTACCAGTAAAAACTCTGACGTTAACGTTTAAAATTGCTCAAAATACTGTGATTCGGCTGCTCACAAAATCTGCAGTTATACCCATAGTTCCTTGTTTTACAAGTCAAATATTAATAAATCTTTTAACCACCTCCAGTGCTCAGGTGCAGGATGTGCTTTAGACTCTACTGTAATTTAAGCCATTTTCAGCACACAGCTTTGACGGCAAGAATAAAAATAAAGTAAAAGATGTTTGAGGTATAGAAACAGAATATTAATTTTGGATCTGACCACCTGAACTCCCGCTCTCAGATGTAATCAGGTGTTTTTATCGGCTCTCAGGCCTTGCTCTGTGAATTTAGCTGCTGTAGGAAGAAGGGACATGTAAACATCAGGGAATTCAGTTTCTGGCGAGATATAAACGTCTGTCAGCCACAGATTCTTTGGTCGGTCCCAGTCAAGGATAAAAGCCTTTAGATTTATGACAGTATGCCTCGGATCCCATGACTCGAGGCAGCAGCCGTGTTGAATGCTCGTCTCTCAGGAGCCCTCATATCATGAGCTCTGCAGAACAGAGATGTCGCCGTGCATAATTCAGTCTGAATAAACGACACAAGAAGACTTTAGAAAAGTGTATCTCCTGTTTTTTTCATCTTCTAGAACATATTAAAATGACGGCGCGCTGCATGCTGGTGGATTGCATGGCGGTCTCACAAATCGTGGCAGAAGCCTTTCAGTGTGAGGTTTGTTTGTTCTCCTTGTGTGTGTTTGCATCTTCTCCAGTTGTTCGGCCTTTCTCCCACAGGCTGAGTACACAAATGTTGGCTTAACTGATGATTCCAACCTGACTTTTGCGATGATTTCAGGCTGCGATAGACCCCTCTCAAGCAAACAGCATAAGATTATGGGATCACTGGGGAGAACATGGAGGTTTGCACAATGCTGATGAGTCTGCCGGATATGCTCTTCATATTCAGAGCTCACAAACATGGAGAGCAATGCAAATCCAATAGAGTTCAACAGAGATAAAAACAAGCTTCATTTATGTTCTCCAAAGTGCATGATGTTTCTCTTACAACAAATATGTGATACATCTACATAAAAGAACCAGTGAAATACAATGTTTTTAAGTACTCTTAAATGTCTAAAGTAAAAGAAAAAAACATCATCAACCAAACATGATTGAACAGATCTAAAATCCTGGAACTGAGAGGGTTCTCCTGAAATGAAACCAAAGAGGAAGAGGATAGTTATCCTCCTCACTTTTCTTGTGAGGCTCTGAGGCAAACAGAAAAGAGTCTTGTATGTCTGGACAGATGATCAGTGAACAGCTTCTCTTCTGACATAAACAGAAAACAAAGATAACGCAGTCACAAAGCCAATGAAAGCGCACACGTCTACAGTTGTTTACGATTCAGATTCTGGTGTTTTTACATGTTTACTAGGAGAAAGGAGTGAGAATCTGAATGGTAATTGCTTTTCTCTGCTTCACTTCCCTACAACAGAAAATAATTACGATTTAACAGAGTTTAGATGTTTGACAGGAGCTTTTTCCTGCTGCACGAGTTTGTGTGGTCCACAGATGGGTGGGGACGAGGAAGTTAGTATTTTTTCTCAAGAGTGCGCACCGTCACACCTGACTGCACAGAGCATTGGGACAGAGCCGTCTTAAGTCTGAACCGAGGACACAAGGTCAGGAAAATCATTGTCCATCATTGCATGATTGTGCCATGACGGCTTTGCTAGGCTGTGTGCATCCCCAAAGCATCAAATGCTGCGGGTTTTGTCTGGTGTCTGACATGCGCCAGCGGCTTTGGCTTTGGTAGTGTGACTCTCTGCCTCCGGCTATTTCAGATGTTCACCCAGGAGACTGGGTTTGAATGCAACGCGAGATGATTGTCTTCTTCTCTCCAAATCTAGCCCTGTTGTGGTTTGGTACATGCTCCAACGCTTTGGTTAGTAAGCACATTTAAAAGCATATCAGGACATAAAGCACAATAATGGGCCAAAATGATCAGATTTAATACCAAACCATTGGATCAGGTCCAACTTAATCCAATTGCGGTTAATTGAATTATATTCTAATGATAATGATGATAATAATAACAATAAAAATAATAGTATCAATAATTATGATAATAATGATAATAATAACAGTTATTATAATAATAATAATGATTATTATTAGTACAAGTACTCAAAATGTCAATCCACAAAAAATGATTCTAGGGAAGGAAAACCAGTCGATTACCGACGGTGTCCTGAGGCAAGATTGAAGAAGAAAAACAACTTTTAATGGGACCAAACCTCCAGCAGATCCAGCATGAGCAAACTGGTTGCCTGAAGTGGTCGGGAATTGGGTGGACATGTCATAGGGGTCAACAATCACCATCCCACCAGGCCTCCTGCAGCGATTTGGGCCCATGGCAGCATCGCTAAAACAATCATTCTGTCACCCGAGCCAAACCCAACTTCACTTTGTCTGAAGTGAACTTTTAGGCGTAGAAGATGGTGTCTGCCAGCTGTTTTGATGCACAGGAGAAGAGCCTGATAGCTTTTCTGCTTCCATTCCATCCAGTAAAGCTTCAGGTTCCACAAATAAGCCATCAGTCCAATAAGCCATCAACCACGAGCTCTTTAACAGTAGATTAAAGCAATTTATGAGTTTTATATATTTTATTTAAAAACAACTGGGATCCAAAGCTGGAAAAATATAAAAAAAAATTCCATTTTCCTATGGAGATTATTTCTGATCCCTGGACTCTTTATCTTTTAAGAACATATTTTTCAGATAACGTAGAAAATCTGTTGGAGTCCCACTTTGTCTGTCCTACACATGTTTGATTTCTTGTGTTTCCACTAAAACAGCACTTTATCAGTTGGGAGTGGTCCTTCGCCCAACTGAGCCTGGTCTCCTTGTTTTGGGGGGGACAGAAAATTAGTTTCTGAGAAACTTTCCTCCGCCTGACGCTGTGGACAGCTGGTGCAGGTGCTGAAGTTGGACATGTGTCATTAATAAAAGCTGAGCATCTGCTACTCAGTCTGAGCCACAGAGAGGAAGATGCCCCCGGCGTCCCACTGCGGGCCGGGCCAGAACGAAAGGACGACGCCTGCTTTTCGTCGCTATTTCTGAGAAAGTTCTCTCTTTTTCTTTTGTTTCTTCAAAAGAAGAATCTGGTTCGGAGGTCATACTTTGTAAACAGTTTGATCGACAGAACATAAAAAAGCAGAGATCCCTTTGAAGCCCTTCAATCAATCCGAGCTGCACACATTTCCAGTTACCAAACTTAAAAAAGAAATGCCTGAATTACCTCGCTGGTGGGGAGTCACAGATATGGCGCTTGCAGAGCTGAAGAGCGCTCTTGTTCTGAAATGTGTTTCTTGGAGCTGTTTCAGATCCATATCTGTTTCGGATCCATGCAAAAAAAAGAAAAGCCCCACAGGTAATTTGGCGCCGAAGAGATTGGACTTGAAAATGTGCAAGCGTTTGACAAAAAGACGAGTAAAGAGCAAAGATCAAGAGAAACATCATCCATCATAGAGGAATTCATTTTGTGGCTGCAGAATCGATCCAATAAGCAGTGTTTTGCTCACCTTTTTACACAATCCCAAAGTTTGCCAACGCACGTCAGAGTCGAATTAAATTAGAGGTTCTTGTTTATGACTCTAAGTGTTTTTTACTGTGGGGGGCAGGAGAGGAACAGCTTTATTCCAATAAAACCTTGCAAAGTTCAGCTACTTGGCCTCATCCTCTCTCTGACCTTTGGGTAAGGTGATCCGAGCCGGGTCAGTCCGCGTTACCGTAACACAACCCTACGTCTGTGAGCAATACACGCCTTAAAAGTCCCCTTCAGAGACTCACATATGGGTCGAAATGTCAGATAATGAGATAAAACCCAGCTCATCTACTTTGCACTCTACATGACAGAAATGTAAATCAGAAGTAAACTAAAGACGGGCCATCACGTTTGAATTATAGTTGGCCACCAGAGATCTGCAGCCTGGTTACATCCGCACGTTCAAAGTCTGCAGCTCATCTGCCAGCTATCAAATACAAAACATCCAGATGGAGAATCTTCTTTAAAGAAATCATCATCACGCTCTTTTGTCCTGAAATAGCTTGTGCAACCTGCATTTAAATGAGTAGGTAATTGTTTGATTTAATCAAAATAAAAATAAAAAATCTCACAGTCAGAAATGTTTTGATACAAAAATGATACTCGTGTCACAAATGCTGAAACCTGCAGTTTTCACCTCCCTCGACTCATATCAGTCATTTATCCCAGACATAATTTTCTCATAGTGCAAATAGCTCCATGAAAACAGCTCACGAATAACAGACTTGCACCCTAAAAAACTCTTTAAGTGTACATGAGGCGGCTCCATCGACAGGTTAATGAATTTTGCACAAAGGTAGATTTTTCAATATTTGCTGTCTGGGACTCGTTTGCCGAGTGCTCAGAGGGGACCGCATGAACAGAGGCGGAGCTTTGTTTGATCAGATGAGCCTCCCCCTTCGCGCCTCACTTGTTGCTCCATCCTCAGCAACTGTTGTGCCGCGCTTTAGCGGAGTGGATGTGACCACGGCTGAAGGGTCTGCCCCTCGGCTCGTGGATCTGCCGTTTTGCCCTCCCTAATTATCCTCCCGAGGACTTTAAAGATGAGCTGAGCTGGAGTCTGAAGTCACTGAGTGACTGGGTTGCCGGGGTAACGTCGCATCCACCTGTTGACCTTCGCAGCCTTCCGACTGCCAGTCTGTGTCTTTGATTCCTCGGTCAGGCAGCTGGTCCGGTTTGGTTTCCTCTCTCCCTTTTAGCCTCCTCCCGCCTCCCCCTCCCAGCCCGCCTGTCCACATATTAAATAAACTCTCTCCTTGGCAGAGGTTTCTGCAGCCCACATGTCTGTCTGTGTGGCAGGTTTTGTTCATATTTAATTCACCAAGTCCAAGGTTTCCGACGACTGAGACTTGAAAACCTATTTTTTCTCTTTTTTTTATCAGCTGCCATCATAAAACCAGAGAGAGAATAAAGAGATTAATCAGGAGCAAGAACTTCTTTCCTGAATGGGGATCCTAAAAAAATGCTTTTCAGCTTATCGGCGGCTGATGGCAGATCTGAGATTGGGAGGTCTGGAAAATTGCTTTTTTTGCCAGCTGGAAGACTCTGAATGAAAGAAATGATGCTCCCAAAGGCTGTGGAGCACAAGCCACCATGATAATGTGTCAAACACTCGCTAAGCCTCAGATGGTAGTCGTTGGCATGAGTTGAAACTATGATTATTATTGTAATCTTCAGCTTTAAATACCATTCATGGCGGGTTTCAGAGCAAAAATCTGGCTGGAGTTTCAGAGTCAGAAAGCAGATCCAAATTCCTTGTATATTTGTGTCCATTTCTGTTATTATTTATCACTGTTACTCACACAGAAAGAGGCCGTTTAAAGCTGAAATAGCTTTATTCTGTGATTAAACATGTCTCTTCAGGGAAAGTAAAAACCATCCAGAAACTCATTCATTTTGGGACTGTAAAATGTCATTTTTTTCTTAATTCACATCCTAAAACCAGACATTTATGCTTATTCAATTCTTATATTTAGTACATCTCACTAATTTTGGGACTGTACAATGTTATTTTTCATAACTCTCCTCCTAGGACAAGCCATTTATGCTAATTCAATTTTTATATTTTGTACATATCACTTTTCAAGAGAAATTCTATTCTTTTTCACAACCAACTTTTCCAAGATACAGTATGTATCTGATACAGTGGAAGAACTGGGTAAATTTAAGCTTTAAGAGCCATACAAAATTTGAAAGGTGATATTATATATTAAAAAAATGTTAAGGACACTTTTAACCAAGCCTAGAAAAGATGCATGTACTGTGTATGTTTCAATCTTGTGCCCCCTTTGATTTGAATTCTCTTGTCAAAGGAAAGAAAAAGGGCCTTTAAAGTTTAAAAAGGACGTTTGATGGAGCAAGAGAACCAGTGTAAGCTTCAGGGGCTTCATATTTGCACCATGCATGTGCAAGAATATCTTTTTTTGTTCCCCTTGTGCGATCCATGCAGACCAAACAGGCGTTTCGCCGGAACGCTTATTCCTGCATTTCTGCCTCCACGCCTTGCAGCACATCGGTCTTGTCTTTGATATGTGGGGTGAAGAGGTCCATTCTGTGGGCTCAGACTGCAGAATCAGCATGCTCCTCGAAAATGCAAACGTTTTTCCACCCCCTGTTCTTAATTTACTGACCTTTTTCTGTGCATGCAGAAGCCTTCATGTGAAAAAGTGCATTTGGCTTCAGCGGTCGGTGTGAGAGAACACCGACTGGGGTTTGTGGGCAGCCAACTGGCTTATTAAAACATCGAGGTACAATACAAACCACAATATGTCTATTACATGAAATCTGACTGTACAAAGGGCACACGCGTGTAAGAAGCTTTATAAATCCAAATGTCACGCCTGCATTTGGTCTAATTACACCATCAGTACTATTTACTGTCTCTAAATCAAAGATGCTATTTGGATCATTTGCAACACTAGTTAATTTTTTAAAAGTGTGTAGCTTTCAGAGAGTCACATGCACGTAGCAGACATCTGTTCACGATCAGGACAAAAACTAACATGCTGCACAGACAGACACATTTTCGGTCCATTAAGCTCATGTAGGTGTTGTGGGAGAGCTTGTTAGGGCCACAGAGTGCCTTAATGTGCCGGGAGACAAAAGGAGTGATGGAATAAGGTTTGTGATGTGCTTTTCATCCTCTGGTGTCCTCTGAGGTGGGCATGCTAATAGTTTGTACTCTGATTAAAGCGGGAAAATGCCCAGGAGTCACTAACACTGTTAGATTTCACAACCCAGCTTCCCTCAGTCATTACCCTTCTTCCTTTAGCCTTTTTATCTTAGATTATGCTGTGGATTACAGTGATGGCTTTATTATGTATAAATAATCATTCTTTCCTTTATCTGTCTTATCACAGAGGCAACAGATGTGTCACATATTAGACAGACACAGTTCACAGATAACATTTTATCTTCTGATGTTTGTACAAAAATGTGAAAGGGGTGGAAGTCTTTCATGATTTCAACCTACCACAAAGCATCCAGATTGGAAAAGAGAATAAGGTGCAACATTTGATACAATATTGAGAGGAACTTATCAAGCTATTGTTATTCTTTAAGATGTTTTAAGATGTGTATTTCATACCTGAACGCATACAAAACACTCATCAAAAGCAGGTTTAAAATGATCCAGCACAACCTCATATCATGGGATAAAATAAAATCAGAGCAATCCATGACGGATAGGGATTATGTCAGAGAAATAAACATACAAAAAAAAGTACATTGGCCGATTATTTTAGCATCACTTTTCTTTCTTTATACTATTACTTACATGAGGAAAATGTAAATGAGGCCATTAAAGAACCAGCTGATGATCTGAAAGTGAAAATACCTTTGGTGTGTTAGCATGAAGTGCAGGAGCTGATCCTGATTAAATGAGATGGTAATGCCCCGCTATTCCGGGCATGGATCATTAGTTTGACAAATCACATGATGTGGTTATCAATCCAGCCCATCGCGCTGATCAATTCTCCTGGATAAACAGGGAAATGTCTGACAGATCTCCGCTTCCATCTTAATAAACTGCGACTGAATGAACCTTCCTTTCCGTTCTCCGTGGAAGTCATAGTTGGACAGCACCGTCGTTCTAAGACCCACACTTTGCAAGATCCTCCGCTCAGATAAAGTTCTGTCCACTGGGACCACAGAGTAGACTTAATTAAATCTTCCATTCAGGGTAAGCAGTTCTTATCTTGCAGCAGAAACCTGTGATTTTTAAAGCCCTGACAGCTAAGTCACCATCAGAGTCTTCATTAGTTAAAACTGAACAGAGCAGTGTAGTATATTTTTTTGTCTTGTGATACCAGCATTGGTGTTGTGTTGTGGTGCGTTTTCAGTTCCATGTTTTAAACATCAGTTCACTTTCCCAAACACACAGACTGGTAAACCATCCAAAGCATTAATTCCTGATTATGGGCAAGAAATAATACTGAGAACCATGTTAAAACGTTATGGTGTTTGACATCACTTTGGACGTTTAAAGCCATCAAATGGCAAATTCAGATTAAACACGCCAGTTAGTCTTTGGAATAAAATATAAACAAAATAAAAACCTGATGCCAAAGCGGAGCTCTTTGAGTTTGTTAAAACAGGTTGGGTTGTGGCTACGATTGAGGATCACGTTGCTGCAGAAACGTAATACCTGAAGACGAGGTGTAAGAAATGACTTAACATTTCAGATCTTTTCAAAGAAATGTGGGAAATGTCACCGCTCCAGCCATTATGAGGAGCGAAGGCACTGACAGAGCCCCGGTTCTTGTCCCTGACAAAGACGTCAGAGACAAACGCCCCGGTTTGGAGGTCGGTTCCGCATGTGAGAAAAACCAGGACCCTGAATAGGCCGCCGATGTAGATACAACCCTGTTAACACTCCTCTGATGGAGAGCAGCTTCCCCTACTCGCAGCTGCAAAGGTTAAAATGTGTTCTGCGGATGCTGCTGTCTTCCTTGATAAGCGATTAAAACCAGCCAAATTGCTCGTTGTGTGTGTGTGCATGTATGTGTGTGTCTCCACGTCTTGTCTTTGCAGTTAAATTTTTCATTCAGTCAAGTGTGGGCACAGAGCCCTGTCTCCCCAAAGGTTGGTATGCCGTGCAAAATGCCAATTAATAGAGAAACGTACACAGGAATTTCAATGTGGGAATCCATGTTCAGTTTAAATGTGATGCGTGCAGCATTTTCCGGAAAAAGCTGCTGCTGCTGCTGAGGCTTGTTTGCCTCTGTGCTGTATCGGTGCCCTCACGGATGTGCTGGTTGTCTTTGTCTTGCGCTTTAATACAGCCTCACACCATCACAGAGGCTGGCTTTTGATCCCTGTGCTGATAACAAACAGATTCTGGCTCCTTTTTGTTTGCAGAGTGCTGCAGCAGGCACATTTCCGGCTGGCTTCTGCAGCACACCTGCACCTGTACCTGCCCAGAAAACAAGCTTTATGCCTTAAACCGAGCTTGAGTGCTCAGACTCCTTGTTTTAGCTCAGTTGCATGTATGCTTTGCATGCAGCACAAAGATTTCAAACAATGTCATTTGATTGAGATAAATCGAAAGAGCCATCCCAATTTGAGTCAAACTTGTAGGCATTTTGGTCCATGTTGGTATTTGTTTTTTATAAACCATGTTAGTTATGCAGCTCTTACAAATAGATGAATAACCGGCCGCAAGCCGTCCTGTGTGGCATTTCAGTGCATTCACCATTTGTTAGAAGCCACATATATGCCACCCGGCAGCCTGCTGTTATGAGCTGAGCTTTTTCTTGTTCTCTGCATAATATCATGTAAAACAAACTGCCTATTCACTCTTATCCAGACTCCACACATTCTTTTTTAAAATGGAAGTTGAAACACTTAACTGAAATGTAACCTTGTGGGGTACTCTGCGTATTTAGTCACTACGTAGCCGTGTGGATTATCCTGAGCCTTGTGCTTTTAGCTCTGAATCCTCCGCATTTGCAGGTGAACGTGCAGGAAAAAAGTAAAGAGCCGGCAGTGCGAGGGGAGAATCTAAGTGGGAACGCAAATTAGCACGTTTTAATTTTCACATGCACTCCTTCCACCTTCATGTGTGAAGGTGGAACCTCCATTTCTCGGTTATGACTTGATTCCAACAGCTTCACTTTTTTCCCCTCTATCTGTCTTCACCTCCTCATGATTACTGGAGGTTTCCTAACCCCAAATAATCAAAGGTGCTTTAAACACCAGCTTCTGTAAAATCCTTTTTGATGCTCTCAGATTGTCGCGAATGGCGACACACCTCCTCCGAGGATGACAATGAACTAAATTTTAAGAATAATTATCAAAATACCATTACATCCAGAAACGAAGGCTGTCAAAGGGAGGAAATGGGAAGCTGCAGGTTGTAATCTGTTACATATTGGACACCCTGCTGCAGTTCAATCATATCTGATCTCTGACTGAATCATTGGGTGATGAGAGATTTCTCTATACACGCGCACACACACACAAACACACTCAAACCTACATCAGACACATGTTTCTACACTGAGAAACATCTATATTGAGATGGAACAACAGCTTTTCTGTGAGGGCAAGGTTGCTGGAATGATGCGTAAAATCCGAGCGCTGCTCATTTTAGTGGTTGTACCTTTTTTTTAATTTTTTTTTTTTTTATGCATATTTTCTATGCATGTGGTGATGTGAGGATAAGAGAGCTCCTTCCAAGCATGCTGGGATAGCACCGAATACTCTGATGCTTGTCAGACACCAGCAGCATGAACAAGTTACGGCTGGTAGATGGTTTGTTCTCTCTTTCCTTTCCACTTTTGGACACAAAAATTTCCAGGAGAATATGCAGCCAATTTGATCTGGACTGTATATTCGGTGGCTTTTCACTTCACAGCAGGACACCCGGCTGGAGATGGACTCTGCTCTGAAAAGGGAGTGGGGGAGATGTCTGCAGCACACAGGATGGAAAAAGTACATTGTGGAAAACTGGGCACGTTGAGAATGGATGATGAGGCCCTTTGATGGTTTCTCCGCTCTGCTGTTTTTTGATGGATCTGCAATATTGATGGCCAATTAACATTCACGCCTTTCGCCACTCGGCCGTCTCCTGTAGATTTGCTTACAGACATCTGGGAGATTTCTGCTCCTTCTCTGGAGATTAACCCCCCAATTCATTCAGACTTTTTATGACGGAATGACTTAATTCTTTTTCTGCACATCAGCATTTCTTGGGTGGCAGAATCTCTAAGTCACTCGGGAGCTGCTTCATTTGTCCACACATTTCTCGCCTCTTTGTAATCAGCTTGGAATTAGCTGGCTGTAGAAGCTGGGGGTGTGTTTCTGATGGAGTAGAACCAGAGCAGGCTCTACAGCTGCTGTGGGTGTTTGCTCCAGTTCTTTATTTATCTGCAGGATCTGAATGTAGGGGTTGAATTCAGGAATTTATAAGTTCTGAGATCTGTTTAATTCAAGTCAACTACCCTTCGGCTGTCTCTGTTTCCAAAGCCCTGATGGTGTATTTGTCCAGTATGTAAGGTGGGGTGGGGGGAATTAATTCTTGAAATAAAAAATGTACAAATGTCTGTGTCCACTTTGACTAACAAGGATTTTGGATGTTTTTGCTGGCCAAAATAAATGAAGCAGCGTTTGAATAGTTGAATTTAGGGGAATATTTATTCTTTTTTATCTGAATTCAGATAATTAAATACTTAAAACTTGAGGAAAAAACTGAACTCATGACATTAATTTAAAGATATGAACACAAAAAACACAGGTGGTGCAAAAGCATATTCTCTGATTTGTTTTTTTGTCAGACAGTCATATTTCCACTGAAAACAGAAAAAATCAATTAAAAAATGGATTGATATTGGTGGTGTGGGCGACTTCTGTGCCCACACATGACACCATACCCATGTTACCACATTTGAAAACAAATTTTTTCCCCAACACCAAACTTTGAGTAGGGATCCACATTATCTGCTCGATTCTACAATTTCTTCCCCAACGACTTCAGGGTACCAATAGGTACCCTGAACTTGGTGCAGGCAGCAGGAGGTGCTGTGTGTCTCACAGCTAAACAGCCCTGTGGGGCATTTGTTAATCCTTAAAAAATGATTCATGTGCACGCATCTTACTCTGCAGCTGCCTTTCATTTGAAAAGCAAAAAACATTTAATTTTAGGGCGGCAGCAGGTGCTGCAGATGGTAACATTATACCTAATACCCTTTACTAAAAGGCTCAACTTCGAGAGAAAGATTACACAACATGTCTTTACAAAACAGCTTTTGTAAATCACTGTATGGTTTGGTGTAAAAACTAACTTATGCTTATGGCTAAACTACACACATAATGCACACATGTATATCACTGAGAAGATGAAAGAAGATCAACACTGGTTGAATCTCACAGCCAGTAGAGATCTCATTTTCTTGAGAATACCAGTAGTTTGCGAACGCCTGACTAATCAGCTGACACACGGCATCGGCTTTAGCAGCTGGTTTGACCATTTAGTGCGACCACAAGACGGGTTTCAACAGGTGGGACGATGAATGTTCTGAATTGTGCTTCACTGATTAGAAAAGAAATTAAACTCAGTCTGATTTTGAATTGCATGAAACAGCTAATCTGCAGCATGTCTGTTAGCAGGGCGACGACTCACTTATCTACGATCAATTGACCACGTAATCATCTTAACAAATAAAGAAAAACAATTTTCACCAGAAAAATATCAACACTCCGTAAGAGCTGCAGGTGTTTCCGCTGTAGTCGATGCTCCAGTCGGGGTTTCTGGTTACTCCTCAATTCCCACATGGATGTCTGATCCCCTGAGACTCTCTGAGCTCTACAGCAGCGTCAGGGTAGAAGCACAGCTCAGTCGGTCTTCTCTGTTTTCGACAAAGAATTGCTGCGACTTGGAAAAACTGGGAATTGCTTTAAGAGAAATAGATTTATCCTTTACAGTCACTTCTCACTGTTGTTATCTTGGAAAAAAAAATCAATCTTTGTGACTGAAAGGAAGTCAATTTCAGCCAAATAAGCAGAAAAATAGAAAGACCTGTGACTTTTGTCTCTATCTTTGAGATGCTGTGCTTTGAGGGCTGCATGTAAAAGGACAGATTAATATTGGAGGTTGTTCTTCACCAACACACAAAGCAACTAAAACATTCAGACTCATAGATAGAAATGCATTTATTTCACTACAGTCAGAAACTGCAAACATAATAAGTCCAACATCTATTAATTTAGGCTTTTTCTATTCAGCTGTTTTTAACAAAGTGCTTGAATAATAAAAGAATAATAAAATCAAATAGAATAATAAATAGAATAGATTAATAGAAGGCAATCTCGTTCGTTTCCAGCTTGGAAAATTAGGTGAAAATAAACTGAACAGGAGTTTTCATAGTGCCAAAAACTGAGCCAAAAACAAATTTATCAGTATGCTTCACTAAAAATAAAGAAAAGTTAAATATCAGCAAAGTGAAGCTCAACAGATGCACGTGATTGATTGTCCTCCAAAAGCCGAGGTTCTCTGGTCTGGAGCTGACAGATGTGTGTTAACAAAGACAAAAAGCTTCAACAATGACCTGAGGGAAGCAGATGTTGCTGCACATCAGTCTGGGAAAACTATTTGAAGCCCTTTCTACAACAGAGAGAGAGATCATTCGCAAGTTTAGACAGGGATCATAAAAACATGCTCACAGTTTAGCAAAGAAAAAGCAAACTGAGCTTCAGTTATTTTATTTATTAGGTCACTGATGTGCACATTAAGCCTCCCACTCGTTGAACTCAGAGCAACTTCAGTAGCTGTGTTGAGTATGTGAAACTCCACCCGGGAAAAGCTTTTCCACTAACCAGCAAAGCACAGAGAATCCTTCAAAAAGGAAATGCCACGCTTTGCAAAACAGGTACGACTTAAATTACGCTGGGAGAGTGCAAATCAATATGAGGAGAGCATCCCTAATATGTTTTCTCCACTCACTTAGACTCCGAAACAGCTTCGAGAAACGCATGTGTCCTTTTACAAGATAAAGCAAATCAAGTGCGCCTCATGTTTTATTCAAAACATAAGCCAGTGCATCTTTGCTCGGTGGCCAAGTTTTACGAAAATAAAAAAAAGAAAAGAAAAGAAAAAAGGATCAGAGCCAACCTGTCAAGGACGTGACAACTTCATTGGAAATCAAATCCATCATGGCTGACGTTGGCCGACGGGGAAATGGAGAGTTTCATTAAGGGGAAGGCAGTGCTGTTGGTTAATTGACAGATGAAGATGGAGTTTGCTCCTGATTCTCATGAACGGGTGGTTCCTGTGGTAGCGTCTGACGTTAGAGTCAGAATTCTTTAAAAAACAACAGCTACACATTATCTTAGGGAAACGTTTCATATGATTCATGTGTATTCCAATGTGTTTAGTTCAAATGTCCCAAGGGGAAAGAAGGGGCAAAAGTCAGGATGGGTGGGGGGGGGGCGTTTCAAAGTAAAGCAAAAACTGCTATTTGTGTTGGATTTACTGATCTGTCTCAGGCTCAGACGATTCACAGCTCTGCTGCTCTGGGACGCCGTCGTTTCTCTGTGATTAAAGTGGCTCCGAGCTCCTTTCCACGTGGTGAAATCATGGTCGGGCTGAACAGAGTTGTTGAAGCCATCTGTCTAATTGGAAACGCCTTGGCAGGCCGGCTCCGTGCGCGCCGCGTCCTCCCAGGCCGGGGATTTACACGACTTCCTGCAGCACCTGTGGCACGCGCCGCTTCAAAAAGGGACAAATCCACACGGCACATTCTCTTAACCACAAATGTTTATTTCCAAAGCTCGTTAGCCATGTTTTAATACGCAAAACTAAAAATCAGAAGGCATATGGAGGTCAGGAAGACTTTCTCACTCTGGGATCTGTGTTTTTTTTTCTCCTGTGATTTGGATTGAACCTTGAAGACCTAGCAGAGAAGAATCCTCTCAGGATTTGAATGTAAAACATCTCCTTGTCGTGCACAAATGAAAGCTGGCTGTGCTAACAAACCTATCCGTGCACAGGTACTGTATGTTCAGGCTGCACATGGATTTTTTTTTTATCCTTCATTTAGTTAAGAAGCATTTACTGAGGATATATTTACTTTTCAGGGTTATTGTCACCTGAACGCTGCTCTATGTATTCATTTCCGGGAACAGCCTGTCCTGCCACGGCTGTGAGGAATGGCGAGATGAAAAGGCAAACAGCTCCCTCACTGTGTGTGTCGTGGACTATATCGGTTCCCTCTCCTCCAAGGGAGGTGGGACGAGAGGCAGTAGCATGCCAACGCTCAGATTTGAAATGATCACAGAGCCATCAAATCAGACCGGAAGCCTAGAGAGCCAAAAACAAAGAGTTTCCCTCAGGAACTCCCTCGGTCTCACAAAACATCTGGGTTGCCATCTCACATCTGGAAGGATGCCGGTCAATCAGCCGAGCTTGGTCCATCTGAGCTGAGAAGCAGCCGTCGTTTTTAACATGTGGCCAAAATAACGGCCAACCAAGTATAAAACATTCTTTAAAACAGGCTAAAAGTAAAAAAAAAGAAAAAGAAAAAGAAAGTATACAAGCTTAAGTTTGTATTGACGATCATTCGCATTTTATCTCGATGCAGTCACAATGGCTGCCGTCAGCTGAGCGGCTGTTTTCATGTCGAGCTCGATCGCCCACCAGCTGCTGGAAAATGAGCCCCCCCCTCTGGCCGAGCACCAGTGAGCAAACTGAAATGGTGCTTATTTAGAGAGGCCACACTGTGCAAATAACACATGTAACCTGTGAAGCTAAAGTTTAAGTGCACAGTGCAAACGGTGGAGTCTTTTACTGAGTTTGCAAACAGAGAAGCAACATTGTGCAAATATACAAAAACGTCTACCCCCTGTAAAAAGTAACTGATTGGTTAAATAGATTACGTTTTTTAGCGTGACTCTCCAAAATGTAAAAATTCTAAATGAAAAGTAAAAGAAAAAAACACTCTTTTCTAGTTTTAAACTGACTGTGGGTAGGAAAATGCGCGTCTCAGAACTTCTGCGTTTTTCTTTTCAACTGTAAGAATTTAACTGAGAGTCAGCAATTAAAGCGTTGACCCTAACCATGGACATTACCCGACAGTTACTGGTTTTAGGAATGAGAAGGCTATACAGTAAGCATTGCTCCCCATTAGGCTGATCACTGTGCATTATATCTCATGTGCAACATCTTTTTTGTGCAACAGCCTTATATCATTTAAGTCCACATTCAAAGCGTGCATTCACATTCATAGTGCACATCCTGTAGAGTTTTCCACTCCTACAGCTGTACATTTCTTCAGTGAAAATGACTGTCCAGCTGATGTGACATTCAAATTTCCCCTTTATGAGACGAATAAAGGAAAATCTTATCTAATCTCTTATGAAGCCGACTTGTAACACAATTGTAACAAGTTCAAAATCACTGAAAAAGTTATAAAGAGTGGGAGGAAAATCTGCTCTCTTCCAGGGACAGGAATAAAGCAGTCACTGATGAGACTGATGAAACCCATTTTCAGCTCTAAAGAAAAGTCCCTGAAACCAGAGGGGGCACTCCCTTCAATGAAATCAGCCATTTTTTAACAGAAGAAAAGGGACAACCTGCAGAGATTGACAGGGACAAGCTGAGATTTGAAAATAGTGAGGGAAACCCCCTTGTTTGCTTCAAAGTCCAGCCCATGACGTGTCCTCCCCATTCTAGCTTTTTATATTTTTTTACTTATTCTTGGAGTTATTCACTGCTAAACATTTTCATTTAGAGGTAAAATGCCCTAAATGGACTGAGCGTAGGCTGCCCACCATTCCTAATGGGGCCTATTTTCTTTTCATTTAACATTTAATCGTCTGAAAAATGTTCTGAGTTGTTTCGATTTCTAAATTCCACAGCCTGAAGGAACATATCCGTGTCTCAGTTAGAAAAATATGATTAGAAGTTTGTTTGATGAGTGTTGGAGCAGTCAGAGGGTCGAATTCATAACCGTTGTCCTGCATAAGCATCATTGATCGTGCACATGGCTAATCAGAAGTTTCTCGGATTCCTTAATTTTAGACACACTTTCATGGTCAAACTAACTGGATTTTTCTCCAGCGGACTCTGAAAAGCCTTTCCATGTCCTGAATGTCGCTCAGTGAACACAAACCGGGAGTGACGGGTGAGTCCTCCTCCATCACCGTGCACTCCCCACTCTGATCTGGCTCTTGTGTTTCAGACTTGGGGCCTCCTGGAAGTGCTCTGCTCTCAAACTATGAGCAGTTCAGCTCGTCTCGGCGAGCGTGACAGCCTGCATGATGCAAGTTTGCCAACACCGCCCACACACATCTCTGTGCTTTTATTATAATTGTCAGATGAGTCCCTTCTGAAAAGTGTACTTGAAGCCATCTGTGGTGTGTCTTCTCTCTGCTCGATGACCCTCAGAAAGGAGCCGCTCGTGGAATAAAGAATTTGCACTGCAACACATGACAGGAGATTTAAGGCACTTCTTGGGTGGAAGCTAGAAAGTAACTGGTCATCTACTGGTAACTGTGCCTCGAACGGCTCTGCTCTTGTGAATGATTCCATCATTATAGAGATGTATATATTTCTTTGAGTTTGATTCTCTCCTTTTTGAAATGTAATATAAATTATTCATAAAGGTTGGAGGGATTCTGAGGGGCCCTCTGTCAGAAGTTGTATGATCTCTGTTTGGAGTGATGTGTTATTAATGTGTTACGTATAAATGTATGTATTTTTATGATTTATATGTATGAGTTGGTGGACTCCCATCCATTTACCAACAGTGTTGAAGATCTCATTTGGGCAAAGTAACTTAAGTGGAAGTGGCCATAGCCAAGTATGCTACGTCTTTTATTTTGATTTAATATTTGCTTAATATGTTTCAACCCTCCGACCTCTGCGTCTGGACTCTTTTCTACTTAGATTAGACCCAACAGTTATTCCAAAACATGTGTGCTATTTGCGTTCATTAGCATGAAAAAATATGAAATTGTGTAGGTGCACAGACTGAACCAGTGTTCCCTAACTGTATCCCGTTTGGTTTGGAGATGGGCCTGGAGCCTCATGCTGCGTCATAATGTCTCAGTTTAGAGAGCAGCTGCTGTTTCAGCCACTGGGAGCAACAAAGGCCTCAGAGGGCTGATGGGCTGAGATAAGCGCTACATGATTGCGTAATTTTTAAGATTCACTTTGGGTTGTCTAGTCGAGACCAAACGGCATGTTTTCCATCGTTTCTGTTCCTTTAACTCCATATATCAATTTGTTTTTGAATCGGACCGTTGGCCATTTAAAGGCTAAACCTGCAAACAGCTCATGGAGTCTCATGATGGGGGACTCCATGAATCCCAGGAAAGTCTCTGTTGTGTTTCATCTGCATCAGGATCGTTGTTGGAATCCGCTCACACGAAGTTTGTCGTTGTCAAGACAAAGGAGGCAGCCTGCAGTCGCATTTCATCGGATAACTGCGGCATCTCTGCTGAAAGGAGCCATGATAATGAATGCAATCCCTCAGCCAGCAGCGAACCGGCATTTCGGTTACTCTGGTGACGTTTCTGTACATGGGAGCAGGTTAGTGAAGCTGCTGTTCTGGTGCGCGTGAAGTGATTACGAAGGATCTGGAGGCAAACTCCATGAGAATCTGTCTGTTTGGGACTTCTTCCTCTTCACTTCGCCGCCTCCCCTGAGAACCGACGCGTTGCCTTAACAAAGACTCTTCTGTCAGGGATTCCTCGGCCTGGCCTGTCCTGACAAATTTATCCTCGGGGGAGCAACAGAGTGTCGACAGCAGCAAAGTTTTTAATCAGACCGGATGAGCGCACAGCTGCTCAATAACTGCCCTACATGTTGCTTTCTAATGGAACAAAAATGCAAATGCCGTTTTAATTTCCGAGCCCTAATCCCCTCTATAGAGTCGTTTAAAAAAAAAAAAGGCCAGGAGGGCCCTCGTGTTTTCAGTGGCAGAGCTCCAAGGTAATTCATTTTCCTGTCAGCTGTGACTGTTTCGGCCTCCATTTTTTCCGTCTACGTTTTTTGAACGATGAATATGCAGGTTTTGGGTTAACCTCATGAAATCTGGTGCCCTTTATACCCTAAATGACAAACAACACACACATTGACGTGCCCCTTATTCATTCAATTGGTTTTCTGTTGTGTTTGAGGAGGATTCAGATCGCCCCCACGAGGGTTTCAGGGAATTAAACTTCCAGAAAGCACTCCCACTCCCACCCCTCCAGGTTCCCAACAACAGCTGAGCTGCGGCGGTCAGTTCTTGCCAGCTTTCCGGCTCTTGGTTCTGGCAGGCGCACAACGTCCAGACAACTTGATGAATGTGACCAATTAGGAGTGAATATATGAGTCAAAGCTGGTGAGTCTGCAAACGCAGTATCATAGCAAAGCTACACCCTACCAAACAGCCATCAGGGACTCCCTCCATCTGAACGCTTTTTGCACAGGGACAAAACAATTACAAACACACAACATACTGCACACCCACTAAAGAGATTGATCATCATCCCAGAATGTAAAGTGCATTCCAGGGAAAACATACTACAGAGATTAGAAGAACAAGATACGATTTTCAATAGTTTCCCTGCTAACTATGAGTAGTAGGTTTTTTTTTTTCTGTGTTCTTTGCTGTTCTGCTATCTCCTCCACCTGAAATAACTAAAAAAAACAACTCTGATTCTTCTGATTGTCATCTGGAACTTTTTGCCCTTCCTCATCTTTGATTTGGTAGTTTCAAACTCTCTGTGCTTAAGCTACAACCTTAAACTATACCACCCTGTGAACCAGTGAAAAACTCCAACCATGGCATCCTTCCTTAACACCAAAAGTAAATAACAGGCCTTCAGTATAAGCATGACACATCTGGGCACGCCTGTTCTCTCAAATGTTATCAGGTTTGCTCTGCCTTGTTATGAGCTCCTCTAGCGTGTGACTTGGCTCAGTCGCTGGTCCACCGTCCCTCTGGTTAAGTGCTTTCATCACCTTCAGTTTGCTCTTTATATGTCTTTTTTTCCTCTTGTCTCGTGTCATTTCCACTCATAAGATGCTGTTTGCCACATGGGAGTAAGATACCTGTCGGCCTCCTCACAGAGTTATCAGAAAAGGTTAAACTACACAACTGGCAGCAGAAAATGAGCGGCGGCTGAGGTGAAAACTTCTATGGTGTGCTTCCTCGAGCCTCAACGGAGGCTAGAGGAAGCAGGCACTAATCAGCCATATCCAGAGAATGGAATCAAAGTGGAACATAAAATTCAATTTATGTCCTTTGCCCTCTTGGTGAAAACTTTAATTTTTCTTATTATGACTTGCCATCTGCTTTTGTTTAAAGGTAAAGATGGGAGTGGATTTCAGGTTAATGCATTTGTGCTTAGCTCCATGTTGATATTTCCAAAAAAAGAAAAAAAAAAGATTTGACATGTCTCCACAGATGTGGCATCCACACATTATCTTCTAAGTTAAGTCTATGCTAACTGTGCATGCCCCCCCTATATGGACTTTGGAAAGGTCCATCCATTGTGACTTCCCTGCTTTTGATTGGCCAAACTAAAGGAAAACGCCCTTTAAAAAGGGTCCAGAACGTTCCAGCCAGTATCTCAATGGAAGGTTGAAGTGTTTAATATCCAGACTGTTCCTCGGTTGCTTTTTGATGGACACACAGGGAGAAAAAGCAAACTAATTGCGTGCATGTACGTTGGGGAACTCTCACTGCACAAACACAGACGAGAGTACAGTGGCTGCACAAGAAGTCTGGCCTGCAGCAGTTTGAACTCCACTGGGATCAACGAGGAGTATCTGTCTCAAGTGAGAATGGATGAACTTTGAAATTCAAGCCTTGGGGAAGGAAGAGACACAAATCTGTCAGCCTGGAGAAACAAGGTGAGGAAACAAGCTTTGTCCGAGGCATGCTCGAGCTGAGAAGATGGCAGGTCGACTGAAAAAAAGAGAGCTTCCCGAGAGTCAGTGACTCGCACTTATCATGGGAATCAAAAACGTGCTTTTTGTTTTAGCCAATTGCTGACCGGTTCAGTTTGCAGCCTGTTTTTGGCCATAAACAAACAGCGATTGGCTGACTGTAACGACTTCACAGAGAGCTGAAGGTTGTAAAAAGCGCATTTGCTCATTCTCAGTGAGAAAAAAAGATAATCACAGATAAACTTGTTCAAAAGTGAAATGAAGAGGACAAACAAAATCATTGTGCAAAGCAACTATAAAAAAGAATCCAGCACTCACAGAACACCCATTGCTCCTTATTTGGGGTCCTTGGTTGCAGAAATTTGTCATCTTTGTAGGATGAGCAAGTAATAGAACTCGACATCTGCACCAGTAGAAACTTGGAATATGTTTTTCTAATCGTCCTAGTCAGCACAAATAAAGTTCTGTGTTTCAGGACCTGATGTTCTTCCATTAGTGCTTATTTTTCATGACTCTCCGCTATACAAATGGCTCTGAATCATTTGAAATTTAGGGGGCTTTGCAGAGGCGCGCTCTCTTTTTTTACATGTTGTTTTGGATGATTCATAAAAAAAAACATGGGTTGGTTTATAATGTGTTTAGGTGTTGAAATCAATCCAATCTTAGGGGCTGAGTCCAATTCGCTCTTGTAGAAAGATAGTAGATACTTTTTGGTAGAAAAACATGAAGCTCACTTCTGAAAATTCCTCTTGTCTTTGTTATCTTAGCTGTACTTTGCCTCATCTCTCATATTTGTCTTATTCAGCAAAAGAAGTATACGGAAATCAGTACTTGTCAGTAATTTAAAAGAATAAATTCCAAACTTAATTCCTGTTTTTCTGAGTTCTGATCTTGTTTTCTGCAAAGTTAGGCTCAGGAAACGTTATAATTCACCCTCACAATGGGCCTTCCTGTCTAAATCCAGTTTATTTGTGTGGCACATTTCATTCACAGCAATTCAAAGTGTTTCACAAAAGGCATTTAGATGGAAAATAAGAACAATTCTAACATGTAATTATTGAAAGAAAGAAATTAATGAATACACAGATTCAATTACAAATAAAAAAATCAGCTTAATATAAGAAAAAAGGAAGGAAATTTAGATTCGAATTGCTTGAGTGACGCAGTGTGTAAATTTATGCTTGAGAGGACAGGGAGATGAATAAATAGCTGTCATCATCTGAAGTCTTTATAGGTAATCCTTCTCCCCGCCAGCCAGGCAATTCGCATATTTTATTTGACCACATAGTCGCCTAAAGGGAATTGATATGAAGAAATGGGGAGAAGTCTCCCAAACTCGTCAATGCCAACGGACAGAATTCAGAGGAATGAACTAAAACGCACAAGAATACCTTGAGCTCATGTTATAAATGTTTTAGATCTGTCAACACCAGAATGATTGACAATAGAATGAGACATTGAAGCAAGAAGCTCATTTCTAAGCCTTCCATACGAGCAGCGATAAACCAAAGCTTGTTTTCTGGAGGACTTTGTTATGATAAAAATAATTATTTATTTGGAAAAGAAGATAAATAAAAATAAAAACTTCTGATCTGAATAGACAATGCAAAACCACCATTTTAAAATAAGTATTTCTCATTTGATGATAGGTGACTCACAGCCAAGAAACCGCTAACAGAGAGAACAGTCTTCAAATGATGATGAATATTTCAGTCTGTATCTAATGCTAAATAAAGATGATGAAGCAGTAAAAGATGCTGTTGGTCACTAGTGGAATAATTAAAGATGCTTTTTTCATCTAGTTTAACATCAACAGTCTAATATTTTCCGTTACAAAAACGGAACGATTGCTGGTCCACATTTGAGACGATGCTTAAACAGTCAAAGAGGCTCGAGATAGAAGAAAAATTCTCAGGTGTGCTACTTTTTAAAGCTCTGAACAAAGGGAAACCACGTCCTTAACATGGCACAAACCGATGAGCTCTGTGGAGCAGCCAGAGCCAGTCATGCATGGGTCGTTTGGTCGGTACCTGCACAGCTGACGCGTCAAAAGCGAGGCCGAAATTGCTCCCGTCATCGAGCCGGCCATCATGAGTGAGAGGGCCGGATGAGAAGCCGGCTATCAAGAGCTGTAGGGGGCATTCGTCGAAGCAGGCGATTATCAACAGAGCTAATGGCAGCCATTTGACGTCCAGAGACCCTGTGAGATCGGCTTCTATTTTCGAGGTTTTTCACAGGGGTCTTGTGCAGAACATCACCCGCTCGGTTCGGTTCAGTTGAGAGAGCCACAGGACGGGCATGAGGTGCTGGAGGAGTCCGTTTCGGCCCGTGAAACTGCCCGGTCAGAGGTGACCGCCCAGCTGCTGGAACACGCTGGTGAGTATGAGGCAGTCAGTCAGTCGGGGAGGGGAGAGTTCCACATAAATATACTGTCTCAGTGACACTGCCTCTTTACATGAATCGTAAGCTGATTGCGGGATACAAATCACCTCAGGCGCTCAGGTGTCGCTCCTCTTTCACAATACCTGCCTAATCAGGGCAGACTATGGAGCATTCAGCGAAAGTGCTCGTCCACATGTTATTTTTACACCCTGGCATATTTTTGGTGAAGTTGCCTTTTAACAAACTCTTCAGACATCTTGTCACTGGTGGCAGTTGTGTCATATAGTTGTTCCTCAGACTGTCAGACTGGCCTATATCCGGATTCTTGTGATGGTAATTTCTTGCTCACTTCATTTTAATCCTCCTTGGGGCACACACAAAATGCTGGAAGGGGTGAAAAGTGTCCTGTTCATTCAGCTCAAATAGCTATACAGTTGCAAAATCAACACAAAATGAGTCATGTGAAACTTGCTTTTGACCACACATATGGAACACACCTGTTCCTTTCTAGCTGTTTTGTCGTCCATCTGCTAAATTAGACAATTTCTTCTCCTGTCTTCCATTTCCGTCTTTTTTTTTTTTCTTTTGTCCTGATGATTTACATCAAATTACCAAGCTGCTTTTCTCCTGCAATGCATGCTGTCTGTACAATAGCTTGTATAGTTGGTAGGTTGGCTTTATAAAAAACACAGACATTTCAACGCTCTGTAACCCACATTGTATTCTAGGATTAATAGATTTTTAAATAATCCGAATTAAAATTTGTCCAAATAATTCCTAAAGTCTTATTAGGTTCGTCTACTGGAGGAGGTGGCAAATTGTAAAACACAGAGACAGCCAGATGGTGCAAAAATTGGTGAGTTGTATTAATATTTACAATATATACAAATTAGTCCACAATTTAAAGTCAACGAAGCTTCCTTATATCAAGGACGTCAACCAGGCTCTGTTGATGATGGAAGAGAAAAACAAAATAATAATCCAGTTCCTTCAGTGAAGACTTGAGCTGAATCTCCAACCAGTTCGGAAGAGTGTTCTCAGATGATGGGCGTTGCATTTCTGGATCCTCTTAGGTTAGCTCGCCAGTCTGGTCAGCATGAAGCCAGACAATCTTTGCTTTAATCAAGACCCTTCAGCCACTCCGAGAGCGAGGGATCTGCAATATACCTGGCCTGTGTAAACAGGCATAATTAATCAATTTACATGTACATGTATTTTCTTATAATTGCAGAAGTTAATTAAATACAACTTATGCAAACAGTATTGTTACGTAACAGTTTTGATGCGCATTTCAATTTGAATGTACTTTAGATCGCTGTATAATTATGACAGGCTGGAAGACTAATGCTAGCATACTAGCTCCCGACCAAACACTCACCAGTTCCCTCTTGACCAACCGTGATCTTTTCAACGTTTGGTTGATTAATCACCCGTCTGCGAGTTAACAGAAGTACACGATTGAAGAATATACAATAGAGCTCTGAAAACCTCTTTGGGAACAGCCCAGAAGCCTACCTGCACTTCAGGGTCCGACAGCGTTTCCTGCCTAAGGTGCGATTAGCAGCCATATAAACTGTTGCTGTTAATTTAGGACGCGGACGTGCAGCTGTCACATGACGTCATACCCCGCGGTTGGTGTTAAATAAATTGAAAGGAGGATTTTAATTAAACCTTTAAATAAAATAATAAATAAAATTAAATCTACCAAAATAGAAAATAAAATAAATAAACCAAATCTAATATAGAAAAATTATCCGGGTTACAGCTCCATGAAAACTTTATAAATCCTCTGAATTAGAGATTAAACACGTTGTTTTATCTCCTGCAACAAAATTCTCACTCCAAGTAAATGAATTTAAGATGACCACCTAAGATCAAATTGGCATCTTATACAGATGGACGGCTGAACGTTAACATCCCAGTGAGAGAAGCACTCACTGGGCTTAATAAACAGCATTTTAAACTGTTCTATTGGTCACTTCGGTACTCATTTTTTTTTTTTCATTTTTTTGACACAATACAGGGACTGAGACAGTGAACCATACTCATCCTCTTTAGATATTTATACATTTAGTTTTTCAGGGGTAAAATCTGCTGTGTTTCGTTATTGTAAAGGCCAGGCAGTCGTAACCAAGCATAAAGTATGTGAACATCAACGGAAAGGACAGGCTCATTGGAGAAAAGGAGGTATGACGTAAGCTGTGCGTGCTAACAGTTGCAATACTATTAAGCTGAGCCCGGCTAAAACTGAGGAGGTCCAAGGCAAGATAGACAGAATATAAGCTGTAGCCGCAGTGATAGACAGACTCCATACATATATGAGTATATAAAGAATTACACACGTCGGAATTACAGATTTATGGGAGTTTTATTTGATTGACTTCAAAGGCCAGTTGGAACATGTGCAACCAGATGAGCTCCATGTTAATTAAATCTGTCTGGATTCTTTTCTTAAGGTCAGCACTATTCAGATTTTGGTTTACAGCTCATTCGGGGAGACACGCTCATTAAGGAGTCCCTCTTCCAACCTTTATATTGGCTCAGTGGACAGAGTTTTAGGAGAAGATCAAGATGGCTTCTGGTACTTCTATAGAGATTTCTTATTGGCAAGTAGACCATGTGCTTACCTCCACTTGCCTATTCTTCTTCACAGTCTGAAAGAGAAACTGGAAACCGTGGTCCACATCGGTCTGTGTGTTTTAAGTTGTCCAGGCAGAACATGACCTTTCCCACAGACGCTGCTGGAGCCGTTATTGTGAGCACCAGCTGGAGTACGTTGGTCGCCTCGGGAACAGTTTGCATCAGATCCCTTTGGGCCAAAAACACTGACAAGCTGTCCACGGGGATTTACATTCATTCTTCTCTGTTTGTGAGCTATACAGTCAAATTAGATCAACCTTTGGTGCAACAACGGACAATGAAGAGAGAATGCAGTAAAGGTGGTCTGTTGTAGTGTATGCATATGCCCGCTCTGGCTTTCCATTTAGAAAGAGTGACTTATTTTGTGTTCCCTAGTTTGTTTGATGCAGACCTTTAGGACTGGCAATGGTTGCCCGTTATTTATCCTTTTTCAATTAAAGTACAGCTTTATATAGTGTAGAATCTCCCATTATTGTCATCAAAGCAAAACATAGAACTAAACAGACTGCTGCAATGCACTTAACGAAGTGTAGAAGAAGAGCAGCTGCATAACAAGCATGGAGTCTGTAATATATCTGACCTTAGGACTCTCCAACACTGAGGCAGAGAGTTGTTTGCCTGTCTTCACGCTTCATTATCCATCTATCCATCCATTGTCATCCACTTATTGGAGGCTGCGAAGTGGAGACAGCATGTTCAGGCGAGATCTAGGTCCACCTTCAAACATTTCAGACCTCCTCCCAAAAGAAATATGTGCAGAAGATCTCCAAAAGCAGACGACCAGAAGGCATGCTGACCAAATACACAAACCACCCCAGCACCTCCCTTTTGATGGAGAGGAGCAGTGACTCTATTCTTATCTCCCTGCAGATGACCAGCCTCCTGACCCTATCTCCAAGAAGGAGCCCAGCCAACCTATTTCAGTCACTTGCATCCCCGATTTCATTCTTTTGGGTGACTAACCAGATTTTAAGAGGAGGAACACAGAGACCTATAAACTGAAAGCTCTGGCTCCCAGCTCAGCTCCCTCTACACCTCAGCACAACCCTCATTACGGCCCCTCTGGTTTATTTGTCCCGGCGTCATCACACCTACCAGACTGTACATTGTCATTTGAATTGATTTCTGTCTCAGCCTATTTTAAGCAGGGTCCGCCCAGAGGGGATGTAGCCCCATCAGGGGGCTATGCACACTCCTGTTCACTATTATGAGCAATTTAAGGTCACCAGTTAACCCAACAGGCAAGGTTTTGGATGCATACTTGGGGAGAACATGCACACAGAAAGTCCCCCCCCCCCCCCCCCCCCCTCCCCGCCTCTCGCTGTGAGGCCACAGTGCTGACCATCACGCCACATTTTGATTTCAATTTTCCATCAATGCTTTTACTTCTTATAAACTAGGTGTTAAAACAAAGTCTTTCCCAAATGTTCCCCCAACACAAGTCAACAGCTTGTGAGCTGCAAGATGTTTGTCAGTCATTTTGAGGCTGTAATGATATGAGGCTTTGGTTGGTGTCCGTCTGTCCATCCATCCATCCATCCATCCATCCATCCATCCATCCATCCATCC
>JABUIW010000135.1:476955-526016 GCA_013363375.1 Menidia beryllina | reverse complement strand
ATATATATATATATATGCAATTTCTTGTATGACTTATTTAAAAAAAACTCCAATATGGGATATCTGTCGTCTTTTAAGGGTTTGTTTTGTCCCGCTGTTATAAGTTTGAAAGCCGCTTGAAAGCCGTTTTTCCTGTTTGTCACAGAATGCACCATCAGCAGCTTACACCTAATTGAAAAACGCCCTCCATAACCAACATTATCAATGTTAAACAACATTAGTCTGACAACGAAACCACATCATGAAAGGTGATGCAGGAGTGATGATGTTAATGTGACTGGTGTATTAGCTACCTCGCTGCCTTCTTTTTTCTGTCGAGTTGCTTTAAAACCCTGAGACAGATCAGCGCCGATCTACCAAACCATGCCAGAGGAGTGCTCAAATCCAACTGTTAGTGGTTTAACTGCAGTTAAGGTAAATGTGAACAATACTGATAAAATTCCCAGTCCAGAACAGTCTGTGGAACCAACGATTGCTATGTTGACCTGATTTCAAATGGAGCTGAGAGCAAGTCAGCGGTGGAGTGCATCTCTTCATAACCTAAAGCACTTAAGTGTGAATAGAGAAGTGGAAATGCATGATAAGGAGGAGCTGCACTGCATTTTTGTGTTGCTACGACCAACACATTCAGGAAACTGTCTCAGAGTCACGACTCCATGTAAGGAAAACGTAAAGAACCATGACAAAGATTAAAAGCCATCCAGTGAGTGTGCAGAATCCCATGACAATGACCAGTATCTGCAGTGTTCAAAGCAAAGCTGATTATGCTCTACAAAAAGGAATGCAAAGAATATTGAGGAAGAGTTCCATTACCTGGAAAAAGGGGGAATTTAGTGTAGCGTAACTTTAAACAGAAGTTTGACATGTACACAGCTAGATAACGTTGTGTTTTATGTCTTTAAAATAAGGTTATTGGCATCTAAGGACCAAGCAATTCGGCCAAAATATAGAGGAACATTCAAATAAAGAATTGTTGCTGAAACATGCACTTGTTCTTTTTTTATTGCACATGATTGACTAACGAGTGAAGCTTTAATTAGATACGAATTATGCAACATATTAAAGGCTGTAGGTTCCTCCTTTGTTGTAGGGTAATGAGCTATCCCTCTTCTCCCCTCTACAGTGACTGCTCATTACGAAAAGGACAAAAAGGGAAGCCGTTGATGTAAGAGAATTAGGATGGCGGTGCATTTTAGGCGAAGATACTTTGTTGGAAGAAAAAGAAAATAAATAAAAAAAGAGAGGGATGGAACCACCCGGGGAAGGAAAGAGATTAACAAAAGATGCGATGTAGTTAAGTCAAGATATGGAGAAAGAGTCATCCCACAGTGGGCAACTTAGTTTAGCATTCAACACGTGTCGTGAGGAAGTGATGAGGAGAAGGAGATGAAGGCAGGGAAGAAGAGAGAGAGGGAGGTGGAGAGACGTTGCTAGGTGACGGAGCGTACATACTGAATTTTAACAAAATCACGGGAGAGGAGAGAGTGAGTGAGAGGACAGAGAGGTAATAGTCAGCAACATGTAGCCTCGCCAAGTGCAGAAAGGTCGAAACTGTGCGTGTGGCTCGTGTGCGCGTGATTCCCTGCCTGTTTCTTCTCTTCTCAGGGGGGTAATATGTTTTCGCTTCATCCCGAGGACATTATCCCGCAATATTAGAATCGATCAGGTTGAATGCCGCAGGAATTGTCCAGCGGAGGGATGGACAGATGGATTGTGGTGCACGGAGAGAAGAACCGGAGAGCAAAAAGAGAAGAAGAGGAAGAGTGTGGCGCTCCTGAAAACAGTGAGTAAATTCTTCTCGCGTCTCCTCTTGGGAACCTCTGCTCTCTCCTCTCGCTCCTCTTGTTTTTGATGCTGAAGGTGAAAATGTTGCGCCATGTCTCAGACAAACTGTCTCCAGCTTTGCCCTTCACATCCCGGCTGTTGAATGCGGGGGGCTGCTGCATTTCTCCGGGGCTCGGTGTGCAAACTCTCCACCTGCTTGCACTGTCATGGGCAGGACGCAGCCGGCCGGCGTGCCAGGCTTTGACCCCTCTGTCATTGATGCTCATGCACGCCGGTGTGGTCGTGTTTTGGCTCTCTTTTCACCCAGACGCGCACGCACAGGCGTACATATCACTCCATTCCTCCCTTATCTTTCTCCCCCTTGCGTATAAAGTCAGAGTATAAGTTACTGTCAGTGAATGAAAGATGCAGGCAGCTGTGATCAGAGGTGACATTTCTGAAAACCCGCATACATGCCTCCTCGCACGCCTCCAATCTCCCCGTACAGGCATTTGCAATCTGCATTCACCCAGCCGGTTGTTGCGCATAGCTACCATTTGTGAGTTATGGCTCTCCAGCGGCTTTCTGTCTTGACCGCACTGATGGGACTCGCATCCTTCCTCCTCCCCCTCCTCCCCAAACCCCCTCCCTTCAGTATTATTAGCTGTGGGGCACCTATCAAGTCTGGAATCAGTCCTCTGTGTTTGTGTGTGTGTGCGCGCAGCAGCAGCTGGTGCACCAGCAAGAGGCAGGCTGGGTGCGTTAAGATCACTCCCCAGGATAGACGGGGGGAAATTGGGATTCAGAGCTAGGAGAGGGCTCCTTTCCTCCCGCCTTCCTCCACTCCAGCCACCTCCATAAACACACATAGGAGCACGATTTCCTCAAAGCACCCTGAGAGGTAATTCACTACAGGCACTGATGTTGATGTAGTTTCAGTTGTGTGTTCGTGTGTGTGCGTACGAGGTGGGTGGGGGGAATTCAACAGTTTGAGTTCATGCTTCGCTCGAGCCCATTGTGAATTGAATTTCCAATCATGTTGCATAAACACTGATCATCCACCCATTTTTTTTTTACAGCACTCTGTCAGAGTTGCAGCTCACGGCCAGTGTGCAATAACTGTAAAGACTCCCATTTTCTTGAGAAATGGGGTTGCACGAAGCAATTAGCACAGCCCGTGTTGATGCTTTCCAGTTTCCCTGCAGATACTGTTCACTTCCTTCCATGACATGCTGGAAACTAAGATCGGATGTCCTCTTCCTTTCCTCGCTTCAAAAACTGTGGCTTTGCAGGTGCTTTTAGCCAAGCGGTGAGCAGTTTATAGTCAGCGTTGACTGACATTTTTGGACTTGTTTGTGTGACCTTGTGCCCCTGGTAGTAGAGGAAGAAACACCCTGGCAGCAGTGTCCTCGGGTTTCCTCCATTTTGAGCCTGCTGACTGCTGAGGCAGCAGAGTTGTCCTGATGTTTTTTTATGAGCTCACCACAACCGATCGGCTCTGTCCCGGCTCGCTATCTCCTGTTGCGCCGAACACTGTGTAGTGGATAAAAGATGGCCACTTTCTGGCTGAGACTATCAAAGGCTTGTTGAATATTCACCGTCCCATGTTGTTACGGCATCATGTGAGTCTGGAGTCATCTATGCAGCATTGGATAGGGCTAGTCTTAGTCATGAAAAGTATCAGAAAGCAAACAAAAGGATAAGCAGTGGGAATAGCGGCCAGCGACACAATCCTGCACCTCGTGATCCAGGACCAAGAAACTGGAGTTTGTAGATTGTTACAACGTACATCCAACTGTAACCTTTCCCAATTTTAGTCATGTTAGTTTTCTTGGCCACTGCGTTTTCTACAGAAAATCGCTTTATTTTGAAATGTTTAACAATGTAGTTTCTATTTTCAAAGTTTCCAAAATGTTCCTAGGGAATTAAATCTTGGTTGCATGGGTAGGCTGGGTTTTGTTAGGGAATAAAACTGTGGGATTTCACCACATTTGGCTCCATCATGTTCCAGTTGTGACACATTTCCTGGATCTGATTGGGGCCTTTCAGGGCACCATGTATGATTCACCAATGCCTTTCAGTAGAGGCGCAGAGCTTTGTTAACAATGCTGGTGCTCATTTCTAACCTGATTTGCATCACACTGTATGGAGTAGATGAGAATGGCATAAATTAAGTTACAGAAGCATAACAAAAGCACTTGCAAGACATTAGAAACCAATGCGTAATCCTGTAGCTGGATTCAATATGAAGGTTTTTTAAGGGTTTGAAAGTAGAAAAAACAGATGTGCTCCTGTTCCACAAGAAAATGATTAAAAAAGGAAAATTAGTGACAAAAATGGAAAACCTGCTGTCCTGGTGTTCACATGGGTGCTGCAGTTACGATCTATCAAGATGCTCCTCTGCCAGCAACCCAAAATGTCAGCAGCAGCCTCTCAGAGCCACAGTCATCCGGACGGCAAAGGGGCTCGAAATATAAATGCTTAAGCAAAGACTTGGAAAGAGTCTGAGCTTTTTAACTTAAATCTAGACATATCCATCTGATAGGATGGGACGGCTAACCCAAACCAGAGATCCCAACTGACAACCCAGGTCTAGTACTCTGTCCCAGGACCACAGATATTCACCATTTCATTTTGGGAAATAACATTGTTCAGTGTATGGCAGGTTATCATGATGATTTTATTCCTTCTATATTATGGTTATGAGATACTGAAAGTGTAAATTCATGCATTTTAAGGGATGCTGCTGTCCATGGGTGGAGTTTTCGCAATGTTCACCACTATTCGGGTTTATTTTAGGGGAATGCAACAATAGGAAAGCTCAGATGAGAGAAAAATAATGGAATGGACCTTTGAGTTAAGATAAAATATTCAGGTTTACCAGTGACAGCTTTCTGGGCCACAAACCACAGTTTGATTCTAGTTGATCCACAATGTTTTTTCATAAAGTTCCTGCTCCAGCGTGCCGAATCAGCAATGTGTCCATGGAGTTTGTAGACATAAGCATTGGTTGATTTTACTTTAACGGCATAATTGAAACTGCATTATGCCGGTTAAACTGACAGAGTGCGAGAAAAACAACAGAAAACTGCAATGCAAATATGTGTGTGGCTCACCACCTGTAAGTGTTGGCTGATGTGATGGATTCCAACAGCTTCTGTGGCGAGTCTGTCGGTGCATAATTCATGTTTATTACACTATTTTACCCTCTGTCAGTTGCTTACATTTAGACATGAATTACTAGGGGAGACACTGAGAGATTGTACACAAGACTGGCCGATTTTACAAGAAAAAAGATTAACCTTGTAAATGCTTGGTGAGAAATGCCTGCCTCCAAAAAACCTACTCCTTTACTTCTTTAAAAACACAGTTATGCCATGCAATGGAATCTAGAGGCAGGTTTGGAGACAACAACCACTTAGCAACCACTAAGTCTGGAGTTACCTCAGGGCAGTTATGTCTTTACCTAAATCCGAGAAAATCCACAGTAGTGGTTTTGACTATCCTGAAATCATATTGCAGTGCTGGTATTTCAGCACAACATAATGAAATCGTTCCATATTTATGAAACGTGTACATTAATCTATGCCCCAGACGTTTCTTACTCCTGTTAACCTTGCAAACCTACCTTGTTAAATCAAACTTGCAGCCATAGCTATCTTATTTCCGCCGGTTCAACAGACTGCGGCAAAGCAGGTTTGAAGAGCAGCTTAAGGTTTAAATGAGCCCAAGTGGTGTTTTTGTTTATGCATTTAGCAGACACTTTTATCCAAAGCGACTTACAAAGTAAAACATGTGTATTTCCCCAGCAGGGAATCAAACCCCAGTCTGCCGTATAAGAGGCAGGGACACTCACCACTATACCAACCCCACCCCAGGGGAGATTTCCTAGAAACATTTGGGGCTCTGAGTAAAGAAAAGTGTGCCGTGTGTCGGCACTTTGCAGATAAACCAGGTTCTATTGCTCTGCCAGATCCGTTCGGTTATAACATCGCTCCAAACTCTCATCATCACCCTCATCATCAGCAGGCAACAATTCTGCAAGGGATATAGCTCAAGAATGCACCTTCTCCTTTTAGTTTTGGGCTCCTGTTGCTGAATCTAAAGTAGGAAGCTCTGACAAGAGCTTTGAGCGCTCTGACTGGCTCTCTCTCAATAAAGAAACCGAGGAACGACGTGGAATTCACACGTCCTTTCTTCCACTTTCTTCCACAAACAGATTGCTTTATTTTAATCTCTGGAGTACCTGCACATCTTGAAGGGTCTTTAAGAAGATCAGGATATTATCCAAGTAAACAAAGACAGAGGGGCTGGGGATGTCCCATCGGGCACCTGGGCTTGGAAGACAGCAAGCTCCTCACCCCCCCAACGGCATCACCGGCTATTCAAAATGCTCCAGGGGGTTGCTGACTGTCGTTAAAGCAAACAAGATTGTATAACTTTCTAAAGTCCGTCTTGGTGAAGATGTTGGCACCCTATAGAGGTTCAAAGGCTGAAGACAACAAAGGCAGCGGATAGTTGTTTTTCTCAGGAATATTCAAACCTTTGTAGCTGATTCAAGGACGAAGAGTCCTGTCCTTTTTTTCTGCTCAAACAGAGCAAAAGGGAAGGATTGTTCCCGCAGAAAGTGAGTCATGAATATACCTCTCCATCGCTTCCTGCTCACGTTTAGGTGTCTGTAGGGTCATCTGGTGTGTAATGGGACACCCGGCAGGGGATCTAAAGCACATGAATCTGATGGAAAGGCCATGAGAGGGCCAGATGTTTCTGGAAAATCTCCCCTGGATCACAATGCTCTTGATGGACAAGCAGAAGGTAGGGAGCTTCACCACTTCCTTGAACTTTGATTTGTTACCCGGTGGGGAAGCAAATTGCAAAAAGTGTCCGTGCCCACCATCTCTCCAGCGTATCTGGTCCCGACAGTTTTGACGCGGATTGATCCACTTCGCCTTTGAATGCCCCAGCATTTAATGCCGGCCTGAGTACTTTTGGCTTTAAGAAAACAGGCGCTGCTGAAAAGCCTCCCGTGGCTGAAGTGTAGCCTCTCACCTGCTGCCGTTCTCATCTGCCTCTCTGTGGGCAATGATCAGTTTCCTCCCATTTCGAGTTCCTGGGAAAAGAAGCTTCAACACTCTGAAGTTGCACTCGAAAACCAGATGTTAGCAGATGTCTCACAACCCTTCGTGCACTCTGTGTGCCGCCATCATGTGTGAAAGAAAGGATAAAAAGCAAAGCCAAACATTTTAATATGTTGTTTCCTGTTGTCTTTACATGACCATTTTGAGTCGTTTCTTGATGCTAACATCTGGCAGCTTGTTAGCTACAGCTTTCTGCAGTTGGTGAGGTCTACCGTCTCCTACCTGGGACAAGACGGAGAAAATGGCATGAAACCCAAATGACTAAAAGAACAAAGGGACTGATCAAAGGGACTGATTAGAGGCATATGAGAGGACAACAGGAATCCGAAGAGCCACTTAGGAAACAGAGCTGCCTCTGCAAAGCCTCCACCTGGTCCGCTGCCTCTCTTCAAACGCAGCAGTAGAAGTTGTCATATGTCATCACTTCCCACAATCCATCACAGCGCAGTGGCGGCGAGGCAGAGCCAAAGGCAAACGGCCCGGCTGAGAGCGGTGGGCCAGTCTCCTTCTCCTCTCTGTGTACCCTCATCTTTCCTCTCTTGCCCCTCTGTCTCTTTTTTCTCCCCCTCTGCCACAATCAGACGAGTTTAATTGTGACGCTAAGCCGGCCGACTGCTTAACTTTACGCGCCTAATCCAGAAGCGCTGCTGAAACATGCCCCTTTCGTGTGTGCGAGACAGAGTTGGTGTGTGTTAGTGACATCGTATCCGTTGAAGGGCTTCGACAGGCTCAACGAGTTCAGCCATTTTGGATAATTTTTCAGCAGACGGCTTACTTCCAGTTTGCCTTTGTTGCTCTGCTTTTGTGTTCTTGATTCCCTTTGATTCCTTCCCCTACTTCAATTGTTCTCCATTTTTTCCCAATTATCTCATTCCCTCAATAATTTTATCGACTGTTGTTCCCCGATCACAAGTGACCACTTTTTTTGTGTTGCTCTTTATGTCTCAGTCCATCTTGTCCAGAAGAATTGATTCCTTCCTTCCCAACTCAGATCTTTTTGTCTTTCTCCTCTTCATTTCTTTGGTTGTTCTTCTTTCTTCCTTTTTTCATGATTTAACTTTAGCCCCCTTTCATATCTTTACCAATCCCATGTGGCATCCATTCATCATCTCTCTCTTTTTCATTTTTTCCTTCCCCTTTTTATGTATCACATAACGGTTTCTTTTATGAGCAGATGCAGGGTGCAACATGTAAAAAAAAGACCAATTTTTACAGGTAGAATCCCATTTAGTTTAACATTCTTAACACTGTTTAGTTATCCGACTCTCATTTTGAATTTTGACAGCGGAGAAAAAAGCTAAATATTCTGACCAACAGGTTTAAAAAATTATATGAAAAAAAACATCCTCCTAGAGTGTCTTAAAGGAGGAGATTTTAATGATCTCTGAAATGTTTTGTGTGCCAAGAGTTTGTCTAAAAATAAACAGTGTTTCATTATTTCACTATTGATGATGAGGAGAATAGTCTGTATAGAAAGAATAAGGCTGAGGACCGGATTGCATGCTTGTGCTCTTTATGTCCTTCACTGGTTGCTCTTCCTGCCATGAATTAGTTCCTGCACATGTATGTAAATGTCTGTGTGAGCCCTCATTTGTGCTAAGTAGGCCATTATCAGCAAAAAAAAAAAGAGGTATTTTGTCACCTGCAGAGGCAGTGGGGGTATTCGGGTCATTCCTCTTCTGTTGGGCTTTGACGCTGCAAAATGGCCTCGTCCTCCATTCGTCTTAATTGAAATTTTTATTCGTTTTTTACTCTTGGTTACTTTCATTTTGGACCTGTTTTATTCGATGGTTAGGTGTAGGCTGAGATGGGCAGGAAATACGTGGGTATTTCCTTTCTTTTTTGTCCTTCAGCTCTTATTATCTCTCGGATTTAGTTTTTTTCTCCAGCCTTCGCATGTTTTTCAAACTATCTCCTGACAAAGAGCCCCTCTTTGTCAGCTTCTGACGTACAGTAGCAGATTTGCACGTTGACAATTTATGAGTCGCAGTTATTGTAAAAAAAAAACAACCTGTTTGATGTCACTCAATGCTGAAAGGGTTTGTCCAACTGATGGGATGCAATCGCTGAGATAAGGTATGCTTGTCTTTAATCCTTTTAATTTGGTTTTGTTGCATTTTCCATTAGTTTTTCCTTCTTTCCTTCTTCTTTCCACCATTGGAAAGCACCCTGTTCATCTCAGTTCAATCTCAATATTCACTCTTAGATTGCTCTCTTCATGTATCTTTCCTATGTTCCTTTATCATCTGTAACTCCCCCCTCACAGGTCAGATCTGCCGATTTTGTTAATCCTCGGTTGCTCTGAACGGATACCATAGAAAAAGAACACGAAAGGGAACTTCATTAATCCCTAGCTGGGTTTCATCAAGCTTGGACAGGATTCCCTCCCTTCCCAGACTCTCCCTCAGCATATCAGTGTCAGCACTGTGGAGGGAAGCTAAATGGACCGGCATTGACAGATATAGAAAGATATAGGCCGGGTCATGGGATGAGCGGGAGAAAAGAAGGAGGAAGAGGGAATGATAGTAAATACTGGGTGGACTGAAGGAGTGGGAAAGCAGAAAGCTGTAAATGAGAAAAATTCAGCTAAAAAGGAGAAAGGAAAGCACCAAAAGCACATGTAAATGGAAGGGTGAAGAAAAGAGGAGTGAAAATTCAAGAATATGTGCAGGAAATTTAGAAAATGAAGAAAAGATTTTAAAAAGTAAGAGAATAAATATTAGAAGAGAAGATGGTGGACAGGAGGCAGCGGTTAGCAGCTGTGTGAGACAAAATTCAATACTAATAGATCCACACCAAGTTAACATTTGGTGGCCTCATTGCAATGAGAGGAGTGTGTGCATTTCCAGCTGGTCTGGAGGAGTGTGTGAGACAAAGAAAAGCAGAGAAGAACATGTGAAAACACACACCCATTGTTACACTTTCCACGATAGATCAACCAGACCGACGTTATTATTTATGAGGTACAATGACGCCCTGCAGATTAGATCTCAGACAAATTAAACCTCTTTCATTTTAAACGTATTTTTACAAAAAAACGAAACACGTGAGGCGCGTTCCTATTCTTTTCTGCCACTGCCCCAAAGTGGCAGGAGATTCTCATCTGTGCCGGCATCATGCCTCCCTCTGATGGATGGTTTGGCCTTTACCGAAATGAAATGTTAGCGGCACGGAAATCGGTGGCTCCGGCAAAACCCAGGCTGTTTGAATGAATCTGCGCCTGCAAAGCAAATTATCACCTCTTTGGTTTTGTCCAAGCCCATTTTTGCTGTGCAGGGTTTGAGGAATGATTCGAAGGATGGCCAGCAAAAGCTGGGAAATTTAAGGATGAGATGTACGCTGTTTATCAAGGTTGTATCAAATGAAAAAGTTCCACCTTTAGTTGATTTACGTGTCCGGATGATTGAGTAAACACTGTCTCATTGCAATGGATGAATCGGTCATGAGAAAGAGTCATCAGTGCACTGTCATGCATATTAAACGTGCACATCGTCTGAAATGATTGCTACACATAGGCAGGATGCTTCATACTGTGACAGGAAGCGTAGGCCGTGTTAGGACAGATGAGATATTTAAGGGTCTAAGGGCTGAATCAGTTTTCATTGTCTACATTTTGCAAACCCAGTACTTCTCTGTGGAGTTCTCTAGTCTCCACTGAAGGTATTTCTCATTCAAAGAAGGTTGAAATACCAGAAAATGTGTGAATAATCACACAGACATTGGTGTGAGGCAAAGTTTAAAAAGCAGTGAAACTACAACGTTTAAAAAGCAGCTACATTTCAGGCCTTAGACTTTAGAAAATAACATTTTTGAGAGGCAGGGCAAGGACGCCAACAAAGGAGTCATCCAGGAAAGCTGACCTCCTGTCTGGACCAGCACTCTTTGTGTTTCTCAGTTTTTGCCAAGAAAAATTGTTCACCAATTAGCTGACATCCCTCTTTTTGTTTGCCTCCTTAAAAATGGGTGTTAAACGCCAGTGCAAAGCGGCTGTCGGTGTGCCTCAAGATAAAAACATCCCGATCATACCTAGAGGTCTGTGAGCCTTGACATGCAAATCAAATCAGTGTTAAACAGTGCAGAACAGCTGGCCATTATTCTAATCAGCCTGGTTTACTGGTAGTCTGATCAGCCCAGACCCAATTGTGCCTCTAAGTAAAATATAGATGATTCTCTCTATACATATTGCGTTAGTTTTTATTTTTTCATTTTAGGAAAAGGAAAAAGAGTAAAAAGGCAATTGGAAGCATTTTTAGGTCACTTTAAAAAGCACAACTTCACAATTTGCCAGCACCTAATTGACAGATATAGACATTACTGGCAGACAAGCTCAGAAACTCCAGATGCTGGTGGAAATTCCTCTTTTTCTGTCAGGAGCACAGTGCTCTGGAAAACTCTGGTGTGTATCCGGGACTGAAAACATCTGGCCACTGCCACAAAGGTCTGATGTGATGAGCGGAGACACGTCCGGTTGCACCCCCATTTCACCCCTGACAGCACGGCGGCAGCGGTTGGAAGTTCTTAGTCCCGGCCAGAGCTGGGGAACACTCCCAACTCATCTCACAGTGCAGCGGATGGGGACCGCACAGAGGCTGAGGTATGGGCACAGTTTGAAGCATCTGCATCAGTCTCTTCTCCAACTGAATTTATCTGCTTTTGAGTCACCTCAACGCCCGAGATGCATAAGACGGGATATGTGATGAATCCAGTTGGGAAACGAAATACTGCCAGTCTGTTCGAAGAATTGTTCAGCACTTATTAAAGTTGTCAACTGTTTGATCTTCAATATTTTCTTTGTCTTTTTAAAAAGTCTGAAAGTATATCAGGCTTGTGGATGCGGATTAAATACCGTTATCCATTATTGTTTTAAACTATTTGCGAACGATGCAAAAATGATCAATGTTTAGAGTATACAAAGGTAACCAATGGAGGCTTTGGATGACTTGCTTTTCTATGGAAGATTTGTCACCAAAGCTGCGTTTGAAGTAAGAGCTTTCTTATTTTTTGTCTTCTTGTTAGCCCTCACTTGGGATTACTCAGGAAGCTATAGATACCTGTAGGAAACGTGTCAGGGATCCCAAACGAGAGGCAGCGCCGGTAAGAAAAGGCACAAAAGCGAGGAAGAGCAGCCACAAAGGACATTCAGCAGCATGTCCTGTAACTGAAATGAACCAAGCGGGGGCTCGGCAGACCGGCCTGTCGCGGCGGATCTACATCAGCCGATTAATGTGGCCGGAGCCAACGCAGAGGGGGAGGGGGATGCAGTGTGGGGGGGGCATGGATTTGCTTGGTACACCTGTAACCCCACCTGATGTAGCTCCAAGACACAAGGGCACGGCCATACAACAGAGGGCAAGCAGTGAAAAGAGGAATGAGAAGAGAAAGAGACTGGCTCTGCTGAGGTGGAGAGGTGGGCTGCACCTGTAGCACCGCATCATCTGAGGACGTTTCCAGTCTCTTATTCTCTGCTCCTTTGCTTCTCCTGAGCCACTTTCTTCCCCCACGTCTCCTATGTGCCCCTGCCCTTAGCTTGCCCTTTTCCTCTCCTTTCCATCCCTCTCTCCTTTTCAGCCCTCAGCTCAACCCAGCCTTGGATGCTTATTACCTTTCAGCCAGTGCGTGTTTGACTTGGATGGCTACCAGCCTGCAGCCACCCGGAATTACCATTCCTCCTACAGTCTGTGCTGAATATAGAGATACAATCTGTTAAGAAACAATGTGTTGAGAAAAAAAAACATCTCGTCCCTCTGACTCTTTCCACTGTGAGTGGCCCAGAGCTCAGCGTAGGTGAGATGCTCTCCTCACGCCGCCTCTCAAGGTTGTGATTAAAATGCATCGGTTCGGCCGGGTTCAGATCCCGGTATGGGCCTTCTGGGGAAACTGGATGAGTAACGCTTTCTCTGTGTTTAAAGACCACTGCCATGGAGCAGGCACACACGGTGCTTAGCTCCCACCTGCCCTTTGGCTAAGTTAATACCACAGAGGTTATTCTGGGCTGAAAAGGAGGTGGATGTAAATGAACTCCGTTGAACAGAGTCTGATGCTGCACAAGACACCGATGCATGAATGTTGACTTTTGGGGAATTTCTCTGTGGGGAAATGTGTTATGTTTCCTTCTAAAAAGGCAACAGAAAAAATGCCTTTCCCTCTTAATGGCATAGGATGTCTATATCCATTTTCAATTCAAAGGAATAATCTTGTCAGAGTTGAGCCTGATTAAATTTTTCATATCAGGAGTCATTGTTGTCCTAATTAACTTTTAATCGGCAGCAGGCTCTGAATTGACCTTCATTGTGTGGTCAGAAAGCATATTGTGGTTTTTAATGAACAGGCTTCTGATGGATATTGAGAAAAAAAGTGGAGAGCCGACAGTGATGATATGACAATGTTCACTGGGATGGCTGTGTGACATATCTGCCACGGTGTCTGTTGATAAAGTGTCTGGGACTTGAAATTGTTGATGAGTTGCAGGAGAATCAAAAATATGCCCATTTTTGTCATCTTTTTATCCAGTCTGATTAATTGGTGCTATGGTGTGTCAGTCATATCTGCTAAAGGACGCATTGGATGTGCTGGAAATTTAACAAAAATTGTTACCTTTATGAATCTAACCTTGTTCATTTTTAGATATGCGCATACCAGTAGGAAAAAAAAAAATTCTGCACACAGTGAAAGTTTCTCTGCTTTCATGTGAGGATTGTTTGGTCAGAATCCACAGAAACCAAGCAGCTCGTAGAAGCTGTCAGCATGGTGGGGGAGGGATGATGATCTGGGCTTGCCCTGCAGCTAAATGACCTGGGCACCTCATAGATTACATTTAGATATTTGCTTGTTTAATTTTTTAGGTGCTGACACGTTCTGACAGGTGCTCACATGTTTTAAACCTATTTTAGACCCATTACGGACTTATCCATCACATCACACTAAAATAACTACTCGCACTGGAATAAAAACTCCTTGCTTTGCCAGAGAGCCGGCTTGTGGCATTTGTGTCACCAGGAATGAAAAATCACTTTGACATTTCGGATATTTGAATTGCTCTGGCGCAACCAAATCCACAAACACATGCTCCAGAGCATCAGACTGGGGCGGTTCTGCAAATATCCAGTATTTTTCAGGTTCAGAAAAATACTGGATGCGACATGGAAACGGCATAACGTTTCCAAATTAGAAAATCATTGGACATTTACACATCGCCCTGTTTTTCTTAATTGCGCTTTTCACTACTCCATTCTCTGCAGTCCAGCACGCTAATGGATGATAAGCACCATTTGCTTGAGAAGATCTCGTTACTTCTGCGTAAATCTCCACTAATTTGCTCATTCTTCTCACGTCAGTAGCATCTTTTGTTCACTTCACGCACAGAAGAAAACTGCATAATCAATCAGTGGTGCACATTTGACGATTATATTCATGCAGAGACCTTTCTGCACCCTATTCTGTCTAGCTTCTCAACCCTGTCTGTGGACACTAGCTTCTCTGAGCTACATCTGCCTTCCATGTTTTTCCAGGAGTGATAGATTAAAACCTATCTGGATTTCTAGAGGGAAAAAACCAAAAAAAAAAAAAATCTACATGGGCTCATTCATGTGAAAAAGTTCGAGGTAGAAACTATCCAGTGGGTAGGTGGGTTCAAAATTCTCTGGAAAATGGTTTAAGGCCTGTCCTGACTTTGAGGGAAAGATGGAAACCATCCCTACCCCCCCAGCTGTGTGAATATTTAGCTGAAGGTGTGGCTGCAGGTGAAGCATGTGTGTTTATGGTTAAACTCTCATACATAACTTAACTACTCAGCGTTTCATATCTGCTTCATTCTTCTTTGCTTCACTGCTCAGATGAACGCTTATTAGGAGGTTTGTTGCATACCTGCTTCGTTTTTTCATAAGCCTGACTAATGACTGTTAGAGACAGCACAATCACCATTTCATTGGCCCTGCATGTTTAGACAAATATGCAGTTGTTAAGGCATAATCACGTCTACGATCGTCTGTTATTGCTTCCCTCATATCGACAATCAGCTCTTTTCTTCGCTGCTGGTTGTGATATATGTGAGCTGCGAGCTTAATCATTTCCCTGTCCCCTTGTCCTGTGGACATCCCTTACAGCTGCACCACCATCTTGAGGTGTTCCGGTAGGTCGTAGACGGTTAAACCGTCACCTGGATTTATTAGTATTGAGATACATTTTGCCATCTATGGGCTCTTTGTGGCCTTCATAGATCTGTTGTATTTTCCTGGAGCCCATGCATGCTTTATTGGATTGGCTGTTGGTAGCTGAACTGAAGCCTTTGTCTTTTTATTGTGTTTCTTTGGGCTGTCGTAGAGCAGTTTTGGGGGTGTGGCGTTGAGCTGCTGGAGGGAAGCGCTGCTGCCTGGGGGGCCTTTTTTTACTTTGAAAATATTAAAGCTGAAGTTCATCTTTCCAAATGTGTTCCTCGTACACCATCCCTGCAGCTTCTTATCGCTGCTGCAGGGATTTGATTTGGACCACAGCTGTTTGGCTGAGCGTTATCACTGCTTCTCTTTTCTTTTCTGTCAGGGAAACTGTTGCTGAATGTTGAAAACAAAGGGAAAACATACTATACCATATGATTACATCCAACCTGGATAGCACAATGATCCAACTCTAAATCTAAGTCAAGCAGGGGTACAGAGTAAAAACCAGAATAATACTGGAAAAAAAAAAAGACAAATCTTATCAACCATTCTATTGCTATCTGGATTTGACTGAATAACCAAACGTTGTTGGACTCTGTAGCTCAGCTACCCAGCTGTTTTTCCAAATACAGATTTCCAAAACGTCTTAATGAATCTTCAGGACTATTCTCGAAACCACCCCTTAACTTTTTATCTTCACTCTGACAACCAGAGTTGCCAAACGACAGCAGCGAGTGGCGTGGAGTAGATATCCGTCCCAAAATCCGAAAAAGTATTTCTTCATCTTTCTCCCACTCCACTGACTTTGTCTCACTTTGTAAATACCTGACTTTGTAATTCTGTCTGTCCTTAACGGTGCATTTTATCCGAGAAAAGAGCCTTGCAGAGCTTCCTTTTTCTATGGAAGTCATATTTGACATTTGCACAGCTGTGCTTGTTGTTGTTGTTTTTTGTTCTGCACATGCTTTTTGTGATTTGTAACACTGCAGAAAAAATAATGGAATTCAGCCACCGCTTTCATCCCTCTATCCATCCATTTTCCCCACCTCCCTAATCCAACCCAGTCACACAATTGGGCCTGGAGCCTTTCCCGGCTGCCATCAAGGGAGATGCAGAGTACACCCTGGACAGGTCACCAGTCCATCACTGCGGAGCAGCCATGCAGGCTCACACTCACTCCCAGCATCAGTGGAAATCACTAATGAACCGGATGGACGTGTTTTCGGATGGTGGCAGGAAGACGAGCAAACTCCACAAAGAAAGGCAAAGACCCTTAGTACACAATGACTGTGTGATTTTAGGCTTTTGAGGTTAACTTCCAGGCAGTTAGTTAGCGTAGCATTTCGGTTATGGTTGATACATTTCTCCTTATGACTTGTATTTGAGAGATTTGCAATAGATTTTTTATATATATCAGGAAAATGAAAACACATGCAATTCTTTAACTCCAGAATACCAACTAGAGTGGATGTTGCAGTGACGCTAAACTATATATTATGTTGTTTTTTTCCAGCCCGAAGCAGAATGGGGTCTCACACTTTTGCGACAAGGAGAATACATTGAGAATAAACAGATAGATCATTTCCAGAGCGGATGCATTTAGCTTAAGCAGATGAAGATGAGTGGGAGCTATTACGGGCCTGAGGCACCTGCCTGGTCACCGCCGACGGTAATCTGCTCTGCGCTGTCAAAGCCGGAGAACGGCGGCACAACATCGCTGATGCTGCAGCTAATTGGCTCCAGAGAGTGTCAGAAGCTGGAATGGTAATTTTTAGGTTTGCTGATTACACGGATTGAACCAGAAGTGAGTTTTGAATTTTAAGCAGATGAAAGCAATGCATGTGAAATCTCTATGATCTCCTCGGAGAGCTCCTGCTGCTTAAGATACCCCTCCTCTTTTCTTAAGCCCCTCTCTTGACACATTCCTCTAATTGTAGCTGTTGTGTCCTCTTCTTTTAACTTGCTCCTCTCTCCACCTACGGGTTTGGATATTGTTTTTGTTCAGTTTTGTTTTTCTTAAATCTCTTCAGTGTTACCATTAATCTGACTTCCATCTGGACCTACAGTACTTGGGGATTTTTTGTACTGGAGGAGGTTTAAATAGTTTTCATTATCATATTTTTCACTCATTCTTTGGCTTTGGTTTGGTATAAACCCACATTTACATGGCTTCCATTATTGTTGTCTACATAGAGTCAGTATCTTGTGCGTTTTGTATGACTTTGTGCTTTTCTCTTTCAATTATTTCCAAATGAACCCCACAAAGAAACCCGCCTGCTTTCCTTTTCACTCAGCGATAATTAAGACCGGTGATGGGCTTTTCTTGGACCGATGATGGTTTCCTTTCTTCCCTGCTTGTCTGTTTCAAGGCAAAGTCAATTCAACACAACCAGGGCCGATGAGATAAATGCAGGCCACTGCCACCGATTGACATCATCCTCTCTGCCAGTGGGCTCATTTCAGCTAGCAAACTGGATATAAGCATATGCAGATGTTAGGAGATCCATGCATTTTAATTTCTAACTCTATTGTTCGGAGTGGAACATGAAAAATGTATCAATCTCTGGGCATTTGCCTTGTGAGTCAGTGGACTAATGTCCTCCTTAGTGTTGGACAACCCATCAACAGTGTCAAAGTGAGATTAAAACTGATTGTGGTGGATGAAGAAAGCCGTCAACATCTTAGTAACGTGCAAGTTGTTTGACTTTTATATAGTCATAAAGATATAATATAAGGGATGAATTTCCTCATTCTATCAGCTAGAAAAATCTCCAGTTCATTTTATTTCTATTTTCCGTTGATGTTGCTTCAATTCTGTCTGCTTCAGTTTCATTCTTACACCTTTACCTTTTTTAATCCCCTAAACTTCAACCTCTCATACTCTGATACTGATACTTCCATCTGATAAAAGGCTGCACAGTACACACGACATCTAAACCTTTCAATTCTAACTCGGCAGCTTTTCTCCAGGATCCTTCCTTCAGGCCTCCTGAATATGCACCCCATTACAGCCATCTCACGCATGTTCCTTTAACCTTTTAGATATTGCTTTAATAAAACCATTACTTTTTCAGCACAACCCCAAATATCCGTGAAAAGATTGTTTTATTTATCAAAACATCCCTGGGAGAGTTGAAGAGAAAGTGTCCCCTTAGACATTGAAGCGTCTCTCAGAAATTTACACACAAATGAGACAGGATGGAAAAGGAATTCTCTTGGGAGTGTGTCTGGAAAGTGAGCCACAGTTTGTCCTACGCAAAGTGGAAGACATGCAAACGATGTGGATGTGTTTTCCTCTGAAATCAGAACTGGCTGCACTTTTGTATTCAGCTCGCCATTCAAATTAAAATGCAACACACTCTTTTCCCTGAAGAAAGTTTCTCATTTTACTTTGATGGATGGAGCTTTCGTACAGGTGAGACTTCAGCAGGTCAGAGAGAATTTTCAAAAGGAGAAAATCAATATTTCAAATAAGGGCAAACTACATTTTCATAGATATATGTATATGTGTGTGTGTGTTATGGAAGATAGCTATAATTCAACATTAGATGACTGTGGAAAGGCTTAGAGGGATGGAGCTAAGTTTGTTTTGTGCAACATGAAAAGTCGTTTCTGTGCCTCGGATAAATGTGCTTCTTATTTCGAATCAAACAAATCGGCAAATGTCTCTTCACTTTAGGCTATTTTTGGAATCGTGTAAATACTCCTTTGCAGATTCAAAGAACGATGGATATGAAAAAAGAAAGTGTCAATTTCCGACTTGGAGGGATGCTCTGCCTGCTGTCAGAGATAAAGAAAAGACAATGAGTTCAGCACCAACCCGTCCCAGCCAGCTCCAACCGCCGGCCCGGAACTGGCAGCCGCCAACAACAAGGTCACATGGGAAGACGACATTACCTGATTGTCAGAGACAGAGTCTTTTTGTTGGCTCTTCACAGCCTGCTCAGTCCTCGACCTTAACATCCTCAAAGTAAAGAAAACAGATTAACTGAGGCTTGTAGCCGTACAGCTCCATAAAAAATGATTAGTGTTTGCTCTGTGCGGTGGCAGTGGTGCTGGAGGATATTCTAATTTCTTATCCTGTTTTGTTATCATTTGAAGCTCTAGTGTAGGTTAAAGTGCTGAAATTGTTTTTCATTTTGGTCTCTTTATGATGAAAGCGTTCATTTACAACACTAACGACCTGGTTTTCTGGGAAATTATTCTCATTCAATCTGCGATACAACTAATTTCACATAGTGGGGGGATGTCTAGAGCGCTTGTGATATTTTCAACTGCAGAGGAAAGCTGTTTTTTTTTTAAATAGTGGATACTAGCAGGGTGTGCTGTTACCCAGCTGATGATCTGCCTCCTGACTCCTGCTCGACTTCGGGACACCAGAGTAATATTTAAATGAAGCAGCGGGTGTCATGCTGTCGGCTCAGGAACTCTGTCATCTGAATGTTGATCTTTTCCATTGTCTGAATTGCAAACGAGCATGGGGGAGTTTCAAATCTGTGGCACCCCTCGGCCTCAGGTCACGGCAGAATGCAGACAAACTATGTTTGTGAGGATAACGACACAAACGGTGGCCGTTCAGGCGTCTTCATCCAGAAAAGCTCTGCAGAGTGAACACGCCCGTTTCCAGCTACTCAACCTGAACAAGAAGAGGGCCAAAAAGAAAGGTCAGCAAACAGGTTCAAGTCTCCTACTGGATGATGACTGTCATGATAAGGCAGGATTCTTTGGGCTCAGACTGACATAGAGGCTCCAGGGAGCCCACAGAGTCCAGGCCTGAACCCCACTGAGAGTCTTTGGGAGGAGCGGCAGAAGGCTTTGAGATGAAGTCAGACTTTCCGTCATCAACACCAGACGTTGGTGATAAATGAGAGCCTACACTGGAATGAAAATAAATCAGCAGGAGCTTTTTTACAACCATGACGCAGCGAATGTGAGCAGAGACCAGAGCTCAAGCACGAGTAACCAAATATTAGAGTGCGATGATCTGGAGACGGTGGCGTTTGTATTTGAAGAACCCTCAACAACTCCTCTTAAGCTTTCCTTATTCATCCTTAAATGTCTGCTCTGGGCTGGCTCCTTTTCACTCCAGTGGCATCATACATTTTTTTTTCAGGACTTCATGAAGTCACTTATCAAGAAAACACAGATTTGAAGATGCCGAGAGGATGTGAACACCCCTTCAAAAGCATTATGAAGTAGAATGTTTTAACACAAACACACTTTTGATGGGTAAATTGAACAAAACAGCCATAAAAAACACTTAACTCAGACGTTATTTTACAAAAATGATCTTTTTTTTTGTTCACGTCCAAACGAAAAGACAAATGTTGCTCCTTCCTGTTTCCTTTATTTCTCTACGTGTTCAAACTATCTTAATTTCCCTCCTTTTTTTCAACCTTTGATGAAACGATTCTGATCCTGTGGCTTGGACCTTTATCCCTCCCCTCTCTACGAGCTGCCTCTATTACGGCTGATGTAAGAGTCGGGCCTTTCACTGTAACACCTCGGGCATGTAAGCAAAGTTAAATCCATGATGAATTTTCAGGAAAAAAAACGATTAACCAAAATGTTGTTTTTTTTCTGCATCCACAAAATCTGAAGAAAAAAAAAAGAATCCCAAACCCTTAATTCATTAATTTATTTTGAAATAATTACCTCGGCTCATGCACCAATCCCCTTTGGAGTTTGTGGTGTCTCTAAACATCAAGCAGAGATCAGTCTGGTTTCCTAATTAGAGGAAAGGGGATGTGAGTCAATGAATTTCTTTAAAGCAGGAAACCAATTTCTCTTCCAAACGATATCAGAGGGGAATTAGACAACTGTCATAGAAAATAAACGGGGCTAGTATAAAAAAAAGACAATATGTACTTTGTTTGGGGGGGGTCCAATGTGGGGAACCAACAGCAGTCAGTAATGATTGTTTGGAGTTTGTTTACTTGTCTGTTTGTTGCTGTTGATGACGTTTGGGGCTCGGAAGAAGAACAGGAAGTCTAGCAGAAGGCTATTTTCCTCCAAAATGATTATTTTAAGACGATGAAATAATTACTCCCTCTCAGACTCCTCGGAACTACTTAAATCTTTTCTGCTGACTTTAGCCTGATGTGCTCCCCAAAACATGCATGTTTTTTTTTTTTAATAAATGGGTTGCATCAATTAATCAAAAGAGAGAAAAAAACAAAGTTTGAGTTTGAAAAAGAGGCTCAAAATCATGAGGACTTTACATCTTTTTTCACTTTTTGTTTGTTTGTAAATATAAATTCTGTCTTAATATGTCAGCTTATTCCCTTCCTGTTTTTCTGTGCATTTTGTCACAGTTTTTCTTAAAAAAAAAAAAAAATCATGAAAAGGTTGGCAAAAATATGAAATCTGAGCCAAAAGTAACTGCAAGCAGGTTTTGCCCCCAAAAGGTAGAAGCTGAGTTTAAACCATCCAGCTTTCAGTGTGCACCCCCCCCAAAGGGCCCGGTTACTGACAGCTCTGGATCTGGCCCCGACAGACCCTTAAACTTTAATGATACATGTTGTCAGTTTTATTTCACAGCTGTATTTTCCGATGCGTCTTTAATTATGCACCCGTGTGTCGTCACCTGCGTGCGCTCCTGTCCTGTCTGTCCTCTGAGAAAAGAAGGGTGACACCAGGCCAGCTGATCCATTCCCACACAAACGCACCACCGGTGCCGTGGGATTTTGTGCCCGTGTGGAAACAGCGCAGGCTCAATGTGGAGAAAACGCGCACACCTGGATTAAAGGACGGACAGATTCCCTGCTTGGCCACCCAGCAGATTTCCTCAAACTTAAATCGGGTTAAAGTCAAGACTTGACTTTTATCAATCCCCTTTTCCACTAAAACTGTTTCAGTGGTGGGTCAAAACTCCAGCCAGAGCCCGTGTTTCCAGATGCTAATCCCGTCTGCCCTATCTATGAAGGGCAGAACATTTTTTGAGATCTGTAAACAGCTGCTGACCCGACAGTGTTAACGAATATATCTGCAAACGCTGTTTAAGAATGACACTGCAAACAAAATATGCTGTTGTGACTAATGGTGTGAAAATACTCACATCATTAGTTGGTCTGCATAGCTGACGCCATTCAGTTGGTGGTAAAAAATGAAATATTAGGAAAAGTTATGATCTGGATCGGAGCCAGGATTGTAACTGCTTCTGATAGAACCCCCAAAGACACCCAGAGAGTCACAGCTGACATTTCCTGGACTGAACACCATTTTATTTTCGTCACCACCTAAATCCTTTTGCAGAAGCTCTTCAAAGATGTTCGAGAGAAGTAGGACAGTCTAAAGCTCGTGTCAAAGTGCGGCGTTGGGTAATTGTGCAGGTCGTGCTCGTGCTGGCATCTCGGCTGCCGTGGCCCGTCGCAGTTGGCAGCAACTGAATTGTCCCAGGCAGAGATTAACTCTGCAAATGCATTGCGGGCATCCCGAGCTAATTTTCCATGTCCTCTGACAGGCTCGTAAATAATGCAGGACCCTGCAAAGCTAACCACCTTGGAGCCAAAGCGCATGCATATAACAACAGGCCCACTGCTTTCCTCCTTTAATATCCGTCCTCCTTTGCCTTTCTCTGGGTTGGTTTCAGGATCGCCTTTAAACCGACTCTCTTCCTCTATCTTTTCCTTTACTAAAATCCCATAGCTCTTTTTTTTTACTGTGTATCATAGAGTTGATCCGGTTCTCCCATGGTGGACACAGGGCTGCGTCCTCATCCAAGCCTAATAAACCTGGAGTTCATTGATTTTTTTCTCCCCCGTCTTTTTGAAAGGCCGACACAAACACCTGTAACTCTTTGTAGTGTGCTGACAGTGATACCACTCCAGGGCAAGGAGGCATCCAAAAGAGCTCCTCTGGTAGAATTAAAGTTTAAACAGTGCTGAAACCCCACATCAGGGTATATTCCTGTTTCATGAGAAAAATCTGCAAAATCTGTTAAGGTTTGTGGATAATGCGTTAAGAATGAGTTTAAAGTGTCACAGGACTCACAAAATCTGCATAGAGAAAAGGGCACAAAATCGGTTTCGGTGTGAGATCCACGACTGGAAATCTTCTCAACGTTAAAATCGAAATGTTTCATAGTGATTGAAAGTGTTTTAGGGGGAATTGTTCACACAACAAAACATTTGCTCATAGGCCAATTAAATTCTTGGACAGATGTGTGTTATTACAATGTAACAGCAACAACAAACCGAGGGGAATATCCACTGAAGGAAACCAGAGGAGGAAACAATGCAGTTGTGGCTAACTGAGATCCAAACAGAAGCAAACTCAGTGTGATGACCAGATCTAACCACAGAACTGAAAGCTGGGTTAAAGTAAGTTATCTAAGAACAGCAAACCAGGAGAACGAAGAATTAAACCGAACAAGGAAAAATGGCACGTCTATCTGATTAAGTCTTAACCCTGTAAAAAAAATCTAAACGTGCACTTTCATCTTGTTAATCGGTTTCCCATTTTGATAAACTTTGCATTACCTTACAAATATAGGAACCTTAGACAGCACAAGCAGAGTTTTCACCAAATGAATGGAGTCAATACACTAAAACGCATTGCAAACACCCCCAGAAGTCATGTGTTCCTCTCCCAAATCAAATATATCAGGCAACAATCTAGAAGAAACCTAGAAAAACAGCGCAGCCTTTGGTTGAGATCCTGGAGAATATTGAGGTCATGATCTCCCTCAGCTGAGAGCAAGATTTGTAGATCGAATTAAGAAAAAAAAAAAAGATCCTGTGGTCAGAATCTTCACAAATGGACTTGCAATGCGGTTTCATTTAGTTACCCTTCTGTGGGGACACATAAACTCAAGGGTTAACGTGGGTCGGAGCGGCCCGTTGCTTTCATTATGGAGCCGTGTAAGAGAGACGTTTGAGCCATTGTTTTGATCATTTTGCCCAATTACCTAATTATCGAAACGGAGCAAGCAGGTGATGGATAAAGACGTGCCAAAAAGGCCGCTGTGTTAACCATGTTTACGGCGGAGCGCAGGTGCGGGATATTAGGCCTCTGCCTCCTGCTAATTTTACGGCTCGGCTGCCGAGGAGCTTCCAGGCCGCTTTGTGCCGGACTCTGGACGGGCTCTCCAGACCAGAGGATTTGTGATACCTGGAGTCTAAAGTGACCAAATGAAGTTCCTCCAACTACCGGGTGGGAAATCACTTGCTCGTTGTTACCAGGCAGCAAATAAAAACCACATTGTGAGAATATTCCTTGATCCACCGCCATCAGATCCCCCCCCCCCCCCCACACACAGACACACTCAAACAGAACAGTCCCCTTTGGCGTCCGTCGTCACCTTCACCATCTGGCTCAGCTGTGATGGTGAGCCAGACGTGGTGCTTGGACCAACTTCAAGGATACGGTTGGTGGTTTTGCTGCAGCCCTCTGGGAGACGGGAGGTTTTAAAACCCCCCCCCCCACAGGTCTCTGCATCCGCCTTTGCCCGCGTGGCACCGGGACAGTGATTACCGCTCCGGTTGGTTTTGGCTCTGAGTTGTATATTTTGCAGAGAGGACACGAGCTGCCGTCATGTTTTCTTGGACCTTTTATGAAACATGAAATGTACAAACGCTGTTCAGAGTCCACTCGGGGGTCAGGGCTCCGTCGAATGGTATGCTTAAGGTGGGCGTTTTGCCCATTGCGCTTTGGCGATCGGGCCCGGGCGTGTTTCCGACGCGAGGCCTCGCTTCCTGCAGAGCAGCCGCACAGAAAACGAGCGCTTTCATTCAAACACTCAGCCTCCAGTCGCTGACACACGCCAGAAACGGGCAGCGCATGGCCTCTAATGGGCTTGTTCTCTGACCCATGTGAACATAAGAGGGCTGAAGGACGGCGAGCAGATGGCTCCTCTCCTCCATTTGAACTCTGCCCTTTAATCGAGGGCTGCAAACGCTCTATCGGAGCCTTTCTTTGAGTAGTGGCTTGGAGCGCTGATTCCAATTCTAAATATCCCTCCCACATCCTTCCCCTTCAGTTCGAGCATTCTTCAGCACACGCTGCCTTTTGCCTCTCTCTCTCTGGCCTGTTTTGCCTCTGGATGTGACTAAAAGACAGCTGTTGGACTGGACCCTCTGCAGGGGTCAGCTTTGGCTGCCTCAGACGGGACGGCAGGTCGAGGCACTTTGTTGCAACATGACGGATTTTTATTTTTCCTGTCGATTCCAACTTGTTTCTTAGTGTCTTTTTGTTTTGTTTTTTTGTCTCATTGACTGGCAGCCTCGCGGACAAATCTGACACCGGGAATGATGAATAGCAATGAATGATAAATCATGCCGTTTCCGAACGTTTGTTCTTTCTCTTCAACCGGAAAGACGGAGGACCGGGTGGAAGAAGCAGCTCACAGAGGGTACGTGAGAGGATTGAGAACTTTGTGGAGGAGACAGGCAGTGACTGGGCAGCTCTGCTGTACAAACCAAAAATAGCAGAACCAATGTTTCACCCTCAGGTTTGATTCTGATCCTCCCCGTCTCTCCCTGAAAAAAACAAGAAAACAAAAACAACTCCCTCCACTGTGTCGCTATTTTTGTTTTCCTTTGCTCGACATTTCTGGCTTCTTATTCCACATTTCTTCCATTTGCACACTTTATTTGACTTAATTTGCATTTACTGGTTCTCTGTTTGCTTACTGGCCTCCAGGGTTTTCACTGACCCTCCGCTCCTGCCAATTTCTAGATTTCTTTAATTAACTCAGTCTGTTCTTCCTTTTGCTCTTTACCTCTCTGCCTTCACTCCATTGAATTCATAATGCTGTCCTTATTTTCCTTGAGGTACATGTGTCAACAGCCCTCTGTGTACGCTTTGCTCACTTGAAACGTACTCAAGAAGGTCAAATAAGCAGCAGTTTAAAGGATGCTGGAGGAAAAGTTGGGGAGAGTCACTTGAGTAGATGACATGTGACTCTGGTGTCCGACAGCCTCCAAATTGCTTTTATTTTGTAGCTTTCTTTCACTCTTGGACAACAATGAGCTCAGATACTTGAAATTTTCATCTGGTTGGAAATCGGAAATATTCATTTCCATTTTTTAAAATTTTTTATAGAAAGATACGTATCAGAATCAGATACATCAGATTGTTTGGTTTATTGACTTAGTATTTTTACATACAACATAGAATGAACACAGAACACAGAATTGAAAAAAATAAACTAAGAGTAAATTTGAAAAAATCTAAAAAGAAGAGTAAATCGAATACAAGCTAAGATAAATGTAAACAAGACAGTAGACTAAACTTAACTTAAACTAAGGACCAGTAGTGGAAAGAAATGTTTGCAAAGTCATTGGTCGATCAGTCACCGTCCTTCAGAGCATTACTTTGTGCTCCCTTTGTTTGTTTTAAGCTGTTTTTATCTCCATTCCCCCTCCTTTGATTTCCTCCCCACCTTTCAGATAACAGAGACTCACAAATTGTGAGAGCTTAGTCCGTTGAGACCCGTCTATTCCACTCAACGACCCTGACCGCAGCACAAACGTGCCCAGCGATGCAAACGCTGCCTTAAATTAGACCTCAGGTGCCGTTGAAGATCAGGCTAAAACAGTGAAACCAGGAGGTGACGATGTTCTCGTTCTAATTGAACAGTGCTGCAAATGTCCTTGTGCTTTATGTCTTCTTTTTAAGACTCGTGACAAATTGAGATGTAATTCAAAACTGCTCCAGAGTACAAGGTTTTAACTTTGCTGGCAAAAAAGTAGTTTTATATAGAAGTAAACAAACAAATAAAAACATTTCAGGGGTAATTTAATTTGTGCTTAAGTAATTACAATATCGGAGCCACTTTAGTGAATCATTAGTTTAGATTGAAAAACAATTTAGAAGCAAAAAGGAAAGAATGATGTGGCTCACAGGTTTAATCTCTATTTAACAGTTTTTTTTAGAAGATCAATTTCTGTTTGGGAGCCCAAGAACATGCGAGTTTGATGTCAAGTTTGGCCCTCTTTTGGCATTTTGTTGGAATGTTAATGATTTCATTCTCCCAAATTCCACCACATGAATAAAAAGTCGTCATCACTCTTGAAGCTAATTCTGGATCTTTAAACATTAAAGCCTTCTTTGGACTGAACGGACGCGTTTGAGGGGAGCTTAAGGTGATATCCCTGAAGTTTCAGCCAGCTAAAAGAAGAGGAGATTTTACCCCATCAGCACCGTGCACGCTTGTCGTTTCATTTTCTCCACTGAAGAACGTCCAGTGGTGAGAGAGACATTTCCTACTAAGAAGAGCCGCATAAAAACCAACTTTAAAAAAGGGGGGAAATGCTCAAAGCTCTCATGCAAATTAAGGAATGAAACATTTTGAGAGATTGTTGATGACGCCAAAGCCTGAGGAAAAACATTGGACCCTTTAAAGCCGATTGGCTGCCGTATTTTCTTTGCCATGCACACTTCGAAATTCCAGCTTTTGGAAGGCAATATAAAGAAATGCACACCGTTGTCTGGTCACACCAGGAAAACTAATTGTGAAATAATTAGCTCTTATAACCGCAGCTCCTGTGTAACGACTCCATCAGAGTTCATTAACAGTCTGCCCTCTGGAAGAAAGTGGACTGTTAAAGTAATTTAAAACCCCGCCGCAAACAAACAGACTCACAGGAGACACACACTCGCAGAGCTGCTCCCTCAGGCTTGTAATCTTGGCTCCCACGAGGTTAAAGTTTAGTATCATCAGCCGCATGCACACCGAATCATTAATAAAATCTCACTCATGACCTCCTTTTCATCTCACTGATGAAAGAGGACAGTATTTACTCACCTCGTCTGGACTTTTCTCTCCCTGTTTCATCGGCCCCCCATTCATAGCACTTCGTCTGAGATTCAAATGATAGTAATGACCCGCAACAATGTGAGCTGGAAAAGCACCGAGGATCCTTAATTGATTAAGTCTGCCGAGGCATCGGGAGCATCTCTTTGAACATCATCTCAGACTCTGCGCAGTGGTTGCTGTTTGTTTTATTAAACAACTGCATCTTCCTGAGGTTGATTATGAGGCGCTGCCAGCAGGGTTGGCCGGGATTTTTAAAGTGTGTGTGTATGTGAAACCAAAGATATCAGCTTAAAAGCGCAATTGTTGATTAAACTGAAGCTATTTAAAAAAAAAAAAAAAAACTTAAAATAAGTGGCTAAAAAGTCACATTAGGGATAAGAAATAGATGCTTGCTCTTCTCTTTGGAATATTTGCTTCATTTGCATGTATTTTGTTTGGATTTGGGGAGCAAGGCAAAGAGCGCCCATCATTACTATTCAAACAGATTGCGGTAAAAAACTTATCTCAGTCACCATGGTGATTTAATAGGAGCATACAGCTTTCTTTACCATGGTTTTCTTGTGAGGGGCGTGGGGGGAGCCCGCTTTAGCTGATAATGGACAAGAAAAAAAACATACATCGTATAAACATCGTACAAACAGAAAAAGACTGAAGATCGTGAGAGAATTCACACAAATTTTGGAGAACACGCAACCACTGAGCCCTGAACGTGAACTTGCCACCGCAGGAGAGACGACGCAGTTAAGCGGTTTGGTCGGACGGGATTGTTGCTCCTTTAAGTTGGCAGCAGGGAAAAAGTCACAGGGCTGATTTGCTGTTTGTGTGAAAAGGAGAGCCAACTCCACGGCGTCACGCTCTGGCAATGAGTCACATTCTGTGTTGACAGCCGGCACAAAACGGAGATGTGCTCCAGGAAAGCACATGAGGTGACATCATGATCTTCCATTGGTTCCACGTTCGGATGCCTGCACATGCATCCTTCCAGTAAGTTAGAGATATCTGCATACTTACTGGCCCTCCGGTTTTCATTAACAGCAACCTGCTGTTCACACTTTTCTTGGTAGAAATATGTATGAAGGTATTTAATTCTTACTGCGTGGAGGCCAAAATACTTCAGAATCCTAGATTTTAACACAGGGGTCTGGTCCAATGACTTGGGTATGGTGTCTTGGATCCGATTGGTTGTCTTTTTATGTCCCATCAGCATTACCCTTTTGGTTATTATTCAGAAAAATACATTTTTTGAGACTCACTTCCTTTGAGAATTCAGCCCCGTTGTCCACCTATAAGTTGTTGAAGTTCTTGTGTGGGCAGTGTGCTACTTCTACTTGTTTTTCATTGGTCTGACTGACTCAGCTGACCCAGGTTTAACCCTTGTTACTGCAGCAAAGTTGATTGTGAGTGGGAAATGGGTTACGCGTTGTGCACTGCTCATTATCACTTGTCTACATCTGCTCATCCTTTTTTGTAAGGGCCGAATATGTGCACAGGCTCACTTGATAGTATCCGATGTGCGTGCATTCCTCACCCTTACTACAAATAATTCAGTCAGGTACTTTTCTTTATCCATTTAAAGTAGAAAATAACATATTTCCCCACTGACCTGTGCTGCCATGCAACGTTTGGATTTCTGTGCATGTTTCTTTGCATAAATTAATGTGGCTCTGGTGCAAAACAAGTGCGTGAAGGGGAAAGGTTTACTGGAAATGCAACATTTTCAACACATGTAAAACAGCATGCATAGAGCATCCTTTGGCGAGAGAAGAAGTGATAAAGTTAAATAATTGATGTCTGGAGGGGTTTGTGTAAACAGCTGAGGTGGTGGTCTGCTTTTACAATCCTTTTAGTCTAAATAATGGACGCCATCCCAATTTGATTAGTGGGTAAACAACACTTTTAGTTTTTTTTTGTCAAATAAATTCTTCAGCTATTTCACAGATACCATTCTTCTTCTTTTATTTAGTCACATTAAAACTAACGGCGAACATAAACAGAAACTGCCCGGATCAGCAGATAGCGAACAGGGCTTTTCTCAGCCAGTGCTTCTGTTTGCTCAGTTTACAGGCGCACACACCCACAGCAGCAGCCGCAGCAGCAGAAAAGCCTCCATGTTAAATATTCACCACATATTTAATAATGGAAGCTGTGGTCAGCAGCTGCAAGTGAAGTCATGTTTCATAATCGGTATTATTTGCTGTGACATGTCCTGAGGCTGAACAGTGTGGCGTGGTGGGCAGCGCCGTCGCCTCACAGGAAGAGGGCACTTGCTTTTCTCTGCGTGGAGTTTGCATGTTTTCATGTGCATGAGTGGGTTTCTCAGGCTTCCTTCTGACATTAAAAACATTCACATTTGGTTACGCTAACTGTTAATGCTAGATTCAACCCAGAATTGAATAATCATGTTTTTTTGCCTCTATCTAGCCCATTTAATTGGGTATCCAGCATCTTTCCCAGTGACGGGAGGACAAAATTGATGACTTTTAAGATAAAATAATTTATGTTCTGCACATGAAATAGCAAAGTGTTTTATTTCCTCTGTGAAATACCTGCTCAACACCAGGTGAGGCAATCCTCATAACAGGTTTTTGTGCAGCATCAGCTCATTAACACAAACAGAGTGAGACATTGCTGTGACTTTTTCTGAGACATTACATTCATGTGCAAAAGTTTTCTTTCTTTAAGTAACTTAGTATTTCCTGAAACAAAAGAGGGGCTGTTATTTATTTCTTCTTTTACAACAATTGCCCTCTAATTCGAATTGTAATCATTCAGATTTATCTACAAAGGCCCTTTTTAAAAAAAGTGACGCCTCAAAATGAAATCTGGACAGGTGCAGGTATCAACTAACCCCCACAGGAATTCAAACACCAGGCCAGTCGAGCTGAACTCCACCGGAATGTTCTTCGAGTGCATTGAGAAAGTTCAACTTTTGCAGTGGGTTGGGGAAGGCAATAAGACTATATGCCTAAGGGTTGAATCAAGGAAACTGTGAACAAGCACAATGTTTCTCCAAAAGGCTTAAAAGTCGACTGCTCTGCACTTTATCAATGGACCAATCCTTTCCAGTTTAATTACATAGACCCCCACCTCTGCACTTTTACTTGCATGTAAGAGCTTAACGGATGGATCAGTGGTTCAAAATCAAGAAAATGGCACTTCTAACCTTTTAAACCTGTAGAAGCCACATTTCTTTGATTATAACTGATTAGATGTCAATGCTTGAACAATATCCTTTCAATCTTTACCCCTGCTTTTGCTTTGTTTTTTTAATTGTATTGATCCGAGTCGCCAAACTTTCGCCAAACTTTCTGAACCACTTGTATACTTATGGCGCTAAACACTCAAACTTTTAGCTTCGGTCATATGCCTTTCCAGATATGCAACATTACACATGCATTCCCTCCTGTTTGCACACCACGTACAAATATCATCAATGATGTCTTTGATGACTCGGCCAAACCATTTAAAAAATTGATGCAGTAGGATGCCACTGAGAAGGTTAAAAAGACTAGAGCGTCTTAATTGTGGGAAAAATAGTAGCTGACTGCCCTGGATGGATAAAAATCTCCTCCGGATGCATTATTAATCGCTCTCTGCTCCCTGAATGTCTCATTAACAACCATCGGCTCCGTCCTGTGTGACAACTTGCAAAATAAACCCGGGTTCAGTTTGTGACTGATCCCTGTGGTTACGCAGCTGTCAAACAACATTTCCACGTTTTTCCTGTCGACTAACTCTGATTCGCTCAGGCAAGGTCTTTTATGAGACGCTAGCTTGCACGTGTACATAGAGAGTAACGGGTTTTTGTTACTGTGATCTAATGAAATAACAGCTCTCCTAAAAGGTGCCATGTCATTTTTGTTTTCTCACAGCCTTGTGTACTTTCCATCAGCCTGTCCTTCCTTTGAATCTGGAAGGCCGACTGTAAAAGTCACGCTCGTACAAAAGGAATACATTTCAAATGGCTGGCTTCCAAAGACTTTTGAGAGCTGTTTTCAGTCCATCTGCTGGGCAGCTAAGCAGGGACAGTTCAGTCTTTATCTAGCTGAGATGTAAATATCAAACTAGACTGTTGGAAACTGAAAATGAAAAGACTAAATTGCCCTGATGTAATTACCCTCCATTAAAGTTTTATTTGACTGGAAAGTATAACATAAACTTTATGGACACTCACTGAAATTGAGTTGGGTGCGTGATGAGCTGAGAGTTATTTGACAGGAAATGTATGCATTTTTTGTCTTTAGTAGAAGTTTCCAGGCAACAGAAATCACTTTGTTAAAAAGAATTTCAAAGACAAATGCATACATCAGCAAGCTATGAGGAATAAAAATGGACATTAAAGAAGAGGTGATGTGTTTTTGCCTGGCTAAAAGCCTCTTAATGCCTTTGAAACATCAAAGCTGCCAGATTCTGTCAGGGCTTTGCATGAAGGGGATGCATAGAACCAGGAACTGTGCTTGATATTAGTGAAAGGCTGTTGATTTTGTTAAAGACACTGTGGAATTCTCAGTCTTAATAGCTCCCCGATTACCTTTCTAATGTTAGAGGCTATTCGAGATTACTCTCAGTAATGTAGAAAAGAAAAATGCTCTCTTTCTATTCTGACCACTCCTATTGAATTAATTGCATGGTACAGTCAGGCCTCAAAATTAGTTGACTAAAACCTTTGTGTTAAAGACAGCAGACATTACAGTGTACTGTTGAACAAAAACTGAATTGAAACTAAAATACTCATAATGCACTAATGAAAATATGGACCAAAGAGCAGACCAAAGTGGAAATGTTTGGTCAGAATGCACAGAAACCAATATCAGACAGCTAAGAACACCTGTCAGCACGGCGGGGGAGGGCTAATGATCTGGGCTTCTTCTGAGTTCTTGATGGACTCCCAGGTCCATCAGCAGCGCAAAGATCCAAACCCAGCCGAAAGTTTGAAAAAGAGAAGAATCAAGGAGCTGAAAAACCCGTCAGAGTCCAGACTTCAGCCTGATGGAATCTATCACAAACCAAAGCTGCAGACCTCAAAGAGCTGAAGATCTCTGGACAGAGGAGAGGGACAAACCTCCTCCAAATCCAAATGAGAGACAGATTCTGCCGCATTCGGTCTTTTTTCGCTTTTCTGTGGCGTTTCTCCGGTGGATGCTGTGGCTTTACTTCACTGGAGATTTGATCGACGCCTATTTCTGGTGCTTACTTGCCTAACAGGTTGTGTTCTAGACTGAACCTGCAAACTCCTGCCACAGAGCGAGTCACTCCCATTTAAGGCTGAGGAAGCCAGCAGATTGCAGCGTCGGGAGAGCGGCAGATGGACCGCCATCGTGGAACTCTGAGGTCTTCAAGTCTTGATGCAATAAGCAGAAACCAGGCTGGGAGGGGGCATGTTGGACCCTCTCCTTCAGCACCCCATGCTGCCGCTGGTGTAGAGAGGAAGCCTGAGGCAGAGGCCCAAACAGCCAAAGCCATCCAAGCTGTCAAAACTTCTCTGACTTCTCAAAGTAAAGTAACTCTGACTGCTTTACTCCTGTCACCTTCCCAGTGGTGGTTGGGGGGGGGGAGGTGACAGGCAGGTGAAGATGCCAGAAGATGTCTTTGAATAGCCTCCACAGGACAACAGTATGGTTTCCATCACAAAAGCAGACATCTGCTCATGATTTTCTATTTTAACTTGCCAAGAATAAAGTGTGTTTAGCATGTCAGCCCTCTTGAGAAATTAATTTAATTTTACACTGCCGTTTAGCAGCCACACCAACACACGCGGCGCTAAAAAAAAAAAAAAATCTATTTTGTTTGCATAATGACTCAAGGGAAAGACGTATCTGAGACCTTGCAGGTCATAATTACAAGAAGAATAAATTCATTTGAGCTTATTGTCTGTCAGATCTGCTTTGTGAGGGACTTTCTACAATGGACGAATATTGGAATGTATACACTGAGGATTACGCTGCATCTGTTGCTTTTGCTGTTGGGTTAAAGCAGTGAATTAGAGATTAAAGTTATAGTGATTAATGCCGTTTCACGCCCACATTATCACACAATCCAACACGAAAGCCCCACTTGTCAGCGGCAATATGGACATGTGTATGGGTTATGATGAAAGCATGCTGACACAGCAAATTTTCACAGGGAGTTTCCAACCCTCAAGCCAGCACTGTTAATGACTTTTGATGGCCAACAGATTATTCTTCAAATGTAAGGCATTCCTCTTCTAATACGAAGCCATGTACCCATTTAGCCTTTATCTACTAATTAAAGAAGTGAGAGTGTAAAACACTTTTGTATTTTCGCATAGAAATTACATTTTTTGTTCGATGTCTTTATTTCGCCCATGAAAAAAAGAAACAATTTTGAATATTAATAATTTATTACAGTGTGGTAAATCAAAATTATTGGTGTGAAGTCTTTAGCCTGCTGTTGTCAGATATATCTGATTGTCTAAAATATGGTTTTGAGCAAAGTTTTTAACATTGAATGATGCAACAGGTCTCTGATGCAAAACAGCTCAGAAACCATGTGTTTGAAATGGGACACATATGGTATTATAGGGTTAAGATAATAATTTCAGAGATCTAAGCAAGAAAAAAATCTGAAGGTGAGGAGATGTTCGACATTTGTAATGAGACTTCTGAACCATTTCAGGGGGATTTGGGTGAACATCCCTGCTTCACGGTTGGGTTTAGCAGTAGGAAAGCAGCAGGTTTCCACACTTTGTCTGGTTGGAATTACATTCTGTCAGATCTGAAGTGTGAAAATTGAAACGGTAAATTTCACTTTTCCATGCCACCAGCGCTCTGTAGTTATCCTGTAGGGTCAGATGAGCTCTCTGACATACTCATTATCTGGGACTTTGAAAAGAAAAGGAGTCCGTAATCAGACACAGGGTGCTTCCAGAAACGGGAAAGGTGCTGATTAGCTCCATAACAGCGATGCAGGGCGCTGCTACTCGATATCCTGTGTTGTGATCAAGTATTATAGATTTTTCTGCTGGCATGAAAACAGGTGAAGGGTTTAGTTTCCTTTAATTAGACCATCTGTTTCTCACAACATACAGCAGTTATTTTAACGGAGCGTTAAATGAGTTCCTCTACAGTTTGAAGTTTCATGACTAGAACAGCAGCTGTACTGTAGGCAACTGGTTTATTGAGCTGCCAGTTTGACCATCAGAAAGACTTTATAAGAAGACATTTTTAAAATGTTTTTACATTTTTGCGTGCAAAACCAGTCAAAATTTTCATCCACTCATTTACAAAAGTACGAATTCTAAAAGAAAGATATGGACTGTATGTATTCTGTATTCCTGAGAAAAAAGCCTAAAAAATGAAAAAATTACAAAAATGTCACACTTAAAATCCTATATGTTGATTTATGTATTTAACAGAATCATTAAATAGGGTTGACTTATTCATAGATTTGCTCATAAAATTGGCAAAGACACACAAGAATTTCTGGAAGCCTCCATCTAAAGAGCTCCCTCCCATTAAAATGAGTAGATAGATAATATAGAACAGTACTGCGGACAGTTTTCAGTGCATGTGACACCCCCACGACCCCCCCACACACACACACACAATCAGTTCCCACCTCCTTCTTCACCACAACATTTTTGAATCCCCACATTGCCACCATACAAAAAGCTGTAATCCCAGGAAGAACATTCAAATTAAACAGCTTTGTGTTTCCACTGAGTTTTTTTGATAGAGAATTCATGCCCAGAAGAAACCATTTGAAAACCCTCCCTCCCGCTCTCTTTTGCGCTGTGAAATGTTGAATTTTGGGCAACACGGACTGTTTTTTTCCCCACACGACAATGAAACAAGCCACAGCCAGAGGGAGGAAGTGGCGGGCTTGTCGGCAGTCCAACAACCAGCTGCTGAGCATAAAATTAGCTATTAGCTGTTAAATAAAAACACCTTTTCCTTGCCGTGGTAAAATCTGATGAGGTGCCCTTGAGCAAGGCACTCACGCCTGCTGCACATTATTAGCCGTAAACAACAGTTGTTGTTTACCTTAACGGGTTCAGAGGAAAACTTATTATGACTGTGTTACATTTCTATTCACGCAGTGGCACCAAATGAGAACGTGTGTGTGAAAAGCCGGGTGTGTGTTACAGAGGGTTTAAATCACACTGCAGGGTTTTTTTGTGGGCGGGGCTGTTATTTTGTGTCATTATATTGGAGGCGGGGCAGGATGGGGTTGATAGCGTTTGAAGGTCAAGGAGCATGATGATGGATGATGGATGATGGGAAGGCTTCTGTTGGGCCATAAAGACCCGCACAAAGTTGGCGTCTGTCCCTGCGTGCGACGCGTTTTTAAAGCTTTTCAAAAGGCCTTTTTGCCGGGATGCACGGGATCTGCCAGCGTACAAGCACGTGTCAGTGTGAGTGTCAGCGTCTGCAGGGAGGGTGACAGCAGACACCTCCTTATTGCTCTTTTGAATTCAGAGTGTCTGCCAACATGTCGACAGGCTCACTGAGAGAAATATTGGGTATAATCTCGGTGTCTGGGCACGTTGGTTCGGGCCCTGACACTGTGTCTCTTGATCTGTCTGTCCAAATGCCTGCAGTTAGTGTCCATTAGACAGCAGTTTTGAGACGGTCATATTTCTTAGCCTTTAAGAATGATCTATACCCGAATAAAACGTGGCATTTAGGGTCTCTCTGTATGAACAGAACCATATTTTATGCATCATAGACCTTCAGACATGAGCACGGCATTATGGTTGCATTTACAACTGCTTGCATATGGGAAATGTGCGAGACGAGCCGTTTATCCGTGTGCGGGGCTCGCAGCGAGCAGCTTCCCCCCCAGCAGCCGTGTTACTGCTGGAGAGGACAGAGATGGATGGTCATGCAGCACTTGAGGGTCAAGGATACAGCAGGCTGGGCCCATCCCTGTGCACGAGCAGCACAAACACAGCAACACCGAAGGACGAGCCTCTGCTGTGTGTTCACAATGAGGGGGGAAAAAAGTCATCAAGATTCAGTCAGGAGCTCCGGTAGAAAGGACAAAGGGAAATGGGAGTTTCTGTATTCTGGTTGGTCTGACTGGGTCTAAGAGAAGCACACAGCTCATATTTGAGTTTTTATTTTTATTTTAACCATTTGAGTCTAATATATACTGTGGATCAACGCATACTTTTGTCACCTGGAGCTTAAGTGGAGAACTCAAAAGGCCTTTATAAGTTCAGGAAATGACTATTTTCTGATAGGTTTGAGGAATGAATCTGCTCTTAAATGAACAATAAACACATTTCTCCATATATTTCAATTCACCTGATAATTCCACAACATGGCCATTGTGGCAAAACTTGAATATCAATATTGGTCTAATTCATTTGCCTTTTTTGGTGAAACGCTAGATCACCACATAATGGTTGAGACAGACGTTTCCTTTATTTGTATGTCACACACATACAGATGTTACCCCACTGAAACACCTGTCCCAGTCAAATTTCAGCCCCTGCAGCTGAACACATAAATCCATCGGAAACCCTTTGTCAGAGTTCTCAAAATCGTGACCAAAGTTTTAAAATGCGAAGAGTTAACAGTTGGTGCTTCGGTTTGAGGCACCGCACGCAATCTCCTCACACAGCTGCATGTTCCCAACCACACAGCAATGATGGGTGGAGGAGGCGGGGACCAGCTGATGGTCACGAGTGGATTAAGCCTGCGCTAATGCCTCCCGCCATCAGACATCACAACAGCAGCTTGAAGTCCTCTGAGCATCATTGCTTTATTTTAGACAGACAATTAGCAGGGAATACAATAATACATAAAAAAAACATGCCAGATACACGGCTGTGTCTTCAGAGTTTATCGCTGGTTCCCAACCTCAGTCAACAGGCAGGAGAAAAACGCAGCACAGCCACAAAGGAAACCTCCCACAGAGATCGTTTGCTTTTCTTCCTTTCTTCTCTCTTCTTCTGTGCTTGTTTTGACAAAAATGCGTCGGCACTAATGGCGTCATTTTCTCTGACCCTTATTTTCACTCTTGTCATGAAGCTGAAAAGGTGGACTACAGGTCAACCCTACTTAGTTAATTCTAATCCACTGGAAATATTTAAAGAAACGATTCATTAAAATGTCATGATGCTATTATGGCAAAGGAAATGCACATCATCAGTGTTTTCCTTCTTTATGACATAATAACTTTGTTGTCCAGACAGAAAAAAAATAGATTCTTACTTATTCGCTGAAATCTTTTGTTAACATGAGGAAAGAATACTGCAGTGTGAGAGAATTACTGATGAGCAGGTGAGAGACATGTGAATCAGGAAGCAAACAGAACAAAATAAACACGTGCAAGATAGAACAGGAAGTGAACCCACTAAGGAGCAAAACGTTAACCAAAAGGAGGGGAGGACAAACCCAAAGCACATGGATCACGACATGCTTCGAATGATATCAACTTATCTTTGTTTAGCGGTTAAGGACAGCCAAGTTTTTCCACAGAAAAAAGGCCGATGTTCTCTTCTAAACCAAAATCATAGGGCCTGAAAGTGACCGCTGGAGAGTTTGAGCCCCCTCAGCAACCACTTCCTCGTCTAAAGGATAATGAGAGCAGAGACCAAGTGGCTGTGACAATTAATTACTTTGTTCTCTGAAATATTAAAGGAATAATAAAAGTGCGCTCTCCCCGTTGTCACAATGGTTTTATTCAGCTCTCTGATGTTGCGAGAAAAGAGCCCGCCTGCACGGCAGGAAGCACTACCTGAAAGGCCTGACCTCCAAACCTGACGCGCTAACAGCTGTTGTTTTTCGCTTTTCTAAATGTCCTTCAAGAAACGCAGCCGATGCCTCACTGGACAGGAACTCGTGGAATTGACGGCCGCATGTGGAATATGATGAATAGAAACTTCCTTCTGCCACTCCTTTAGAAGATTTAATTTACATTTTGGTGTTTTCAGACCAAGAACATGTGATAAGGTCATTTCTCTGATATTTGAAGGGTTATTTCTGCTTCAGAAATGTCTGTGTCTGGGGTTGTGAATGTTGCAGTACACCACAGAGCTGCATCTTGCTGTAGACTGGGTGGAGGCCACACATCTTCTGTTCATCACTGACAATTAGGATGCCTGATTTCCCCCCAAAGTATTTTTAATCGACATCATTTCACTAATGACAATGGGTTAAATCACTTAAAATTCAAAAAGTGAATTTCCGGTAACTGTTTGGCTTCAGCTGCTGCAGATGAAACAGTTTCTGTTCCAGTTTAAAGGCAGCAACACTCTGCGGCTTTATGCTCAGTGGATCAATAGTGAAACAGCATGCGAAAAATGTTTGAGCCCCAGCAAGTTGTTTCTGAAAAGATGACCCCCCCCCCCCCCCCCACACACACACACTTTTAAACTCTTTCAAAACCTTATTTCATTTTTTTTCCTGAAATAAAGATATAACATCCACCAGTCAGAATGTGACAGGATTTGAGGGGATTTTTCCAGCCAGTTTCGGATAAGTATTCACCTCCGAGTTCATTTCAATCTCATCATAAAGATGCTGGCATCCGTTTCGCTCTGAACAAAACCCCATCAGCTTGTTTTTGGGTTGTTTTTCTAAACTTTCACTCAAGGAGTCAGCCCGATTGTGAAAATAATGTGAGCCTCAGAGGGTTTAATATTGAACTGTCATGCAAGATCAACTTCCCAAACAACAGCCGATCCCCTCTTTGCTTGCCAATAAACAAATGTGGAAAATGATAGATCCGTCGAGGTCTGCCGGCTGGGTTCTGAGAGCTTTGGCTGCAGTTCAAGTGAGACCATCCGGAAAAGTGATTTGGATTGAAATTAGGGGAGTATATTTAAGGTAACAACAATCTATGAAACAATAAAGTTGTTTGTGCAGTGCAATAAGTCTCTGCAGCAGCTCTTTTCCCTGTTGCCACGCTCTTTTTATTTTGTATCATCAAGCTGTCCGTGTGACTAAATTGTATAAATGCCCAGTGATTTCCACTCATCCCTTTTTGGAGAACTTTGAACTAGCGCAAGGTAATTGGGGTCAAAGGTGGCGAGAGCGATTGATTTCTGCTGTCTCTCTGCAAACGTGAGTCCCATCTCTCTGCTGGCCTTTCACATTTCACTCAAACACGCTCACACAAACTTTATTGCTTTATCAATACTACGAAACCCCGCTTATGGATTTTATTTTATTTTTTAACCGTGGCACATACCATTGCGCATGCACGCAGCCGTGCACGTCTGGAAACAGCTGCATCAGCGTCAGTCTCAGACCAGAACGTTCACTTTACAGCGTTATAGCAGGAAACACTCCTTCAGGGCGGCCCGGACTCCCAGATTTGTGGTCTCGTGTGTGTTTGGGATGGTTTTGGAACACTCTGGGGTCTGAGAGGTGTGAGGCTGTCCGGTTAAAGTGAGAAGCAGCGCAGAGCTTCGGAACGTATTGTGTGTTTGTTAAGGAGTGAGCACATCCAACAGCTCGCGCTGCTCCTGTTTCCTTCTGGGGCGTCTCGCTCACCAGACGAGGACACAGCTGTTCTGTTTGCTTTGCTTGTTGTCAGACTGTCGGAGCTCAAGCGCAAACCGAGAGCTGATGCCGAGCCGATTAACTCGCGCCCCGTAAAGTTCTAATGAGCGCGTCCATGAAGTGGTCAATATTTGGGCACAAGCATGGCCCGGTGGGCACAGAGATTTTACCAAAGCTCCAACAGGATTTGTCTGATTGCCAAAGCAGTCTGTCAAAGAGGGCCTTGTGAGATTGTCAGAAAAACCACAGTGCTGCAGACAACCTTGATGGAAAACGGAGTGGAGAGAAGAATCTTTTGTATTTTTATTATTGGTTTGATTAGTAAAGCCAGAAATGGGAGGTCTACTGCCTGGTCATTTCACTGTCTCACTAAATCTCCTTTCAATTTTCTGCAATACCTAGAAAATTTACAACAAAAAAATTAGTTTCTGATATCTCAGATCCTGAAGTGATGCTAAATTTTTTTCTTTGGTTCAGGAAGAAAAATAAGTTTGGGTTTTTGGACACAAGCCTTCTAATGAAACCTGAAAATGAAAATGTATTATTTCCTGAAAAAAAATAAGAAAAACACAAGGAAACTTCATATCTGTTCTATGAACTAAAGAAAAAAAAGTACTATTTCTTCCTAAAGTGCCTGAATGTGAAAACTGGGTAAAAAACCCCAAAGTTCAAAGAGTTAAGGGAAGTTTTAGAAGCCTCTGTAAGTATTTCATTAAAGCTAATTAATGGAAATTTGCATTTCTGTGACCTTTACATGAATAAAATTTATATTTAAGAAAAAAAGATCCCACTCTTCTTCAGGAAACAGCTGAGTCAGCGAAACACAAAAAATTCAAACACCCACTCTGCTCTTTGCAGAAAGTTACCATGAATTAGGTGAACAAACTGGAGAGCGTTTGTATTCTGTTTGGAAATTCAAATCTGAGCCAGCGGAGGAGCAGCAGATGCAGAAAGAGAGACAGTAAGAGGACTAACGTCATGGTTTGTGATGGCATTTAAAAGTTTGAAAAGGCGAAACTGAAGACGGCCCTGACATTTTTGACAAAGCTCCGACATTATATGCAATTTGAATGTCAACCAGTGACAACAGCAGAAAGAATCTGCAGCCAAAGGCATATTTCGGGGTAGATTGCCGAGTAAAATCATATGCATGCTCCTTGGTAGAAATACACATATCTGTTGGGTTCATAAAGTCATGCAAATGACTCGTGTTTAAAAGTCTTGATGATCAGGCAAATGCACAAATTGGACTTTTACTCCCTTCTTTAGTAACAGATTGATCCAATCACTCTCTCAGTGAAACCCCTACATAGAATAAAAATAACACTGAAACAGACACTAAATTAGACCGCACATAAAAGAAAGATTTGTGTTCTGGCAGCATTTCTGAAAATTATCACATTAGAGAATATCAACTTTGTCATATCCAAGCAACTGCATGAATAAAATGGATGTATCTGCAAGTCCCTCCAACCGAACTGGATCCTTTTGCATGGCGTTGCGCGTGACTCAGGCCATCGGTGGCACATTTCGGCCGGAGCTCTCTGACTGAGGTGGACTGAGTGAGTGACAGTGGGTTTTCACATTCTGCTAATACGTCCTTGGCTTGTTGAAAGCACAGGGTGGCCTTTTGGTTGCCTCTGATAAAAGAAAGAGTCCAAACTTTTCAATTATTTGAGGATAAAAGCAAGCACTTACACCTCTGACGTGTCTGAAAATGTAAGATCTGTGGAGATGCTGCTGGAGGATCGGAAGAGGGTTGCAAAGGCTAAGAGTACAAGCAGAGATCAAAGTCTTATAAAGACATCCAAATGACATTATGTATGTGGCAATGACATTCAAATATAAAGCTCATGCCAAACTACAGTTGTGTTTTCTTTAATCTAGTTATAGTTGCAGCTGACAGGACAGAAAACAACAAACATGTAACTCCACCAAAAAAATGACAACGAGAACAAAAAATATAAGTATCCATCGACAGATCAACAACTGTTATTGGCCTCATCGCACTCTATACGCTCATACGCGATCCCTGCTACCACAATCTCAAATTGAGCTTATTCTGATCCCAGATTTTCACGAGCATTATCCGTCTGAGCGAATTAGCCAAATTTAGACCAACATTAACATCCTGACCGCTTTCCTCCGCACTCGCTGAAAGTCAAGTGAGACGGCATTTAGTATTTCAGTCATGCAGAATCATGCAATTACCAATTATTCTAGCTAAAAGCATGCCGGCCATTTCCCAGAATCAATTGTTCAGCTCAGTGGCAAATGGAACGCATAATGCCGGGATTCATCAGCCCGGGATGTATGTGTAATCCTGGACTTCAGACTGCCGGGGCCGGATAGCAGGACGGAGACTGGCCGCATATTTCAACACTTACATGTGGGTTCAAATAGCAAAGCTGGAGAGATAGTGATATTTGAACTGGTTTGAATGCGGAATGTGGAAAAATGGCCTCTGAGATCAGAACGATCTCTGCAAACAAATGCAAGTAAAAAAACTAACTAATAGCAATTCTTTATCTTTTAGCGCGAGTTTCTACTACTGCTCATGTGTCGTGTTTTACAGAGTGAAGCTATCCCATGAAATGCCAATGCTTCTCAGGGAAATCGGGTCCAGCGCTGACCAGCAACATCTGTGTTCTGGTCAGTGAATCAACGGCAGCGCGGGCGCCGCTGATGGCCACCTTTGTTCCCGCCCGGATACGCGCGGCAGGCCGGTGGCGGTGCTGTAAAATCACCTCGCGTATTGTTCTGCCATGGTTTGGCCGGCTTCTGAAAAATCAGAAGCTCTGCATGTGGAGGCACGCTCATTTGCCTGCAAATCACTTTGCCATCCTGCAGATACTGCTGCAGCCTGTTCTGTACGTGGTGTTTTCCAAAAAGCTCATAAAAAAGAACCATGGGAGCATCCTGAACTCCCTTCTCATCTCTCGTTTAACATATTCATGAGGCTCGTGTCCTTATTTCCTTCTTTGTTGGCTGATATTCAAAGACAAGAAGACACAGCCACCTCGGTGGTGCGGAAGGATTTACTTACCATCTTGACCTGAAACATTAGCTTCTTATAGATCCTCTCAGGACAAATTATTTAGGATGAAGAGCTTGACAAAGAAAGACTTGTAGACCTGGGAAGTGTTAATCGACTGACTATGGATTTCTCACCGACTGATGCCAATGGACATTATTGAGGGAGCACAGAGGGCAATGGCTGCCATACAATGGTGTTATCATAATGTTTTGTGCTTTGGCCACAATTCAGCATCCTAAAAAAAGCCCCAGAGTGGCCAAACTAAAACCAGGGTGTATTTGATAGCATGGTGGCTATTGACTCAGAGTATCTGAGTGCCTTCTCTGCAGAAGTGCTTGCAGTGTTGTAGTTATTGTGACCTCGATTCATGAAATAGTCCAAACTTTGCTCAGAAATGATAGCCAGGAATGGTTTGATTTCTAACAGAATTACACTAACAGTCACTTTGACGAAAGTAAGTTATTTTCTTTTTTCGTGTTTGTTAACTGTGAAAAAGTATCACTGTCTACGACTTTATCAAAGCTTGTGTTGAAGTTTCCACCTCAACGGGTGTCTGGCCGCCTCAGCAAGCTCAAAAATGATACACGCATTCCTCAGAAAGGCTGTTTTTTAATTAAATTGAGTTAAATAGAGCAGAGGTCCCCAATATATTAAATGACATGATGATACAAATGATCATTTTGTCAAAAGGGTGAATCTTGTTCTTTCATGTCTAAATGTCTTTTTCCAGCTAAAATTCAAAACACAGAAACTGAACTGAAACTAGGAAGATTTGAGGCTTCTTGCAGCGGTGTGTCTGTTAAGGTGAAAGCACTGTGCACATGGGCACGGCTCAGGCAGCAAACGCAGTTAATGATTACTTTAAAGAGTGTGATGATATGAAGTGTGGTTGTACATGTGTGTGTGTGTGTGTTTGCGTTCCATCTTTTGACCCGTGCGTTGAGGCCCTAGGGGGGCGAGCGTCCAGCTCCCTGACCACTGCAGCCGCCTGCTCCAGCCAAAACACAAACAGCACTGCAGTAACACTTATCAACACCTGTCGGTGTCACATACACACAGACACACACACACACAGACCTCAGCCTATGAGTGATACCCAGCGGCCCCCACTTACAGCGTCTCCTCCCGCTAACAAGTCACCGGGAAACCTCCCGATGAAAGTGCGGCGGATGGCGATTGACAGCCAGCAGGAGACGAGTAAATGTCTGCCGTTTTTTTTTTAAACATCTGTGACGACCGTGGAGCAGCAGAGAGGATAGGAGGGTGGGGTGGATCAGCATGCGCGGTAGGCTGGCAAATTGGAAAGGAAGGTCATGGATTCACAGCTGATTTGATTTCCAGCACTGACATTGCTTTAAAGGACACACTAAACGCACTCCAAAAAAAAAAAAAAAAAGCCACTTTTTTCTTTCTCTGCTTTTCTCGTGTTTTTCTTCTTGTGTCAATTGTTTTCTATATTTCCGGGTAAAATGTCAGTCTTTTTTTCACCCTCTTGCGACATGTAGATCTTCAGTGTTTGTTTCTGTCAAGCCTTCTCTTCATTTCTTTCTCATCTGTTTCACACTGTGAGCAGCTTGTGTCACCAACAGCGCTCCAATCAGAAGAAATGATTGTCTGCTTCTATTTGGGATTATTTCCCACATTTCTGCTGATTGCTAAGACAGAGTTGCATTGACATACACATCCGAATATATTTAGGAATCTGCCTCTAGTTCAGTCCAATAAGGATAAATCCTTTATATAATGCTGCTTTTTTGTATATAAATGCATTTCTCTGGCATTTGAATTACCAACATGGCTCCTTGGAGTTTACAGTAACCAGCTGCACTTCCTTGTCATGTTTTCAGTTAATTAAAATGGACCAAGAACACCAGGACCACAGATCAGGGCCAGAATCGATGGATGGTAAATTGATGGTAGAGCCACAAACACGGGAAATGGATTTAGAGCATGGGGCTGTTTCAACGTTTGCACTTTATGTAGCTGTGATGGATGCTCTAACCGAAAGCAGCTTCAATATCCATCCACTGACCTCAAATTGATTCAGACTCAGCTTCTGTCATTTAAAAAAAGATCTGAGGAACTTGAGACAGTTTAAAATATTCATAGACTATATATGTATACTATAGATATATATATGTATACTATAGATATGTATGCATTTGTATGTGTGTGGAGTTTTGTCTGGAGGGTGGAAACATCATCTCTCTGCTTGAGGCTAACTCTGGAGGGCAGTTCTCCATCAGATAAGGGTCACTGAGGTGAGCCAGGTGGCTTGTGCTGGCTTATTAAAAGCTCTTTATGTTAGGATTTTCAGCATGTTGGCAGATACGTCCATCATTCCTTCGTTGTCCTCGGGGATGCTTCTGTATCGATTAGCTGACCTACTTTCTTTAAAAAAAAAGGAAGAAAAACAAAAACAAAAGCAAAAGTCACTGCCGGCATGCTGAAAGTGGAGCAGGACTGAGATCCACGATTAATTGATAAGTCATAAGTAAAACTAAATATGTGTTGGTTGTCAACCAGAATGAGAAACTCTGCTCATTTGTTTTTCATTTAACTTTAAACCACAAAACTGTTTGAAACCGCAGTTTCCAAAGTACAAAAGAAAAGGGTAAAAACAGACAACAAAAATAGCTTGTATTTAATTTAGTAAAAGCATTCTGAATCTATGTCTGCCAATTCCCTATAAAACTTTTAATTACAACTGAATTTAAACTGTATTTAAGACACAAATAAGACACAAATTATTTCATTCCATTCTGATAAAATCCAGATTTTATAAACAGATTATTATATGAAACAATCCCAATCCAACAAACAATATCTCAGTTATGATTGGGTTTTGTAGAATTCATAGATATTATCTAACAACAAAAACACAGAAACCATGACAGTATATTTCAAATACTGCATGTGGTGATATGCGACTTTTTGTCGGTTTCCCTGCCTGTTCGCAAGATAGTGAGATCCAGATGTGGAGGAAAAACCAGATAAATGATGGGGGAGACCACTCCAGATGTGATTCATCAGTCTGAACTTTCGATGCGGACCTGTTAGAAAAATAAAGTCCTCCTTTGGTTTTCCTGCAGCTCCTTCCCATCAGCTGTTTTGAAGTTGGCCATCACAGTTATTTCCAAATTCTGCTGACTCTCCATCTCAAAATGTGGAGGCTTTGAAGGAAAACGTTTTTTTTTCTACAGCAGGAGTAGAGAACGGTAGCAAAGGGCTCAGAAATGGTCGGAGCTGCTGGGCGGCAGCTCTGACCCTGGTCTGCTCACAGCAGGGTCAGAGCTGCCCTCCTCCTTCTGAAATCCTCACAGACTGGGGCAGCAGGAGGAAACCAAAGCAGAGGCGTTGTGTGTGATATGAGGAGGTTGCGAGCGTTGCATCAGGCTGCCTGCCGGTTCAAAGCGAAGGCATTAGACAGTGATGTTTGAAGAGAAGCCAATCTCTGATGAGCACGGTTAGGGAGCGTTTGTTTGCGTGCGCTGGTGTTTTCTTCTCGACAGACAAACCTTTCTTTCCCGTGAAATCGAATGAAATCTTGTGTGAACTTTGGGATCGTTCAGAACGATTAAAAACAGCTGTTTGTGGAGTCATGAGAAAGCACAAGGCCTGCCAGATGTTCCTGACTCGTCACAGAATGGTTGTGAGAGAAGCCTGTTCTGGTGTCCAAAATGTCTTCGACAGTGACCAGTTGCAGTAAAGACCTTTTTAAAAGGACTTTTAAATCCTGGGTCCGGCTTGCTGTTATCATCCTGCTGCCGTGGGCGCGCTCTTGTCTAAAGAAAAGGAGGCAGCACTCGTGAGGATCATCTGCGCTGTCTTTAACCAGCCAGACCAGCTCACAAACAGGCCCCGCTTTGTGCGACCGCAGGGTTGTGCGTCTGAGAGGCTGGTCAGCTCGGCAGGAGCTCCACAGGGGACGGCGCACTCACCATTTCTTTTCACTCGGCACAGCCTCCAGAATCCCAGTATCACTCCTCCTGTCATCCACAGAACACACTCAGATGACTCTCCAGCTGGAGGCGGGGGGGCTTTCAATGGGGATTTGGTCAGCCACTTAATGGCACCATGTAGGTCGATCACTTAAAGATAATTGTAAATATATCTCTAAGTAAATAATTTAAGGTGGACTAATTGATATCTTTAATATAATTTCAAGAAGTGAACAGACTACAGATGATAGAGTAGATTGTTTAAAATGACAACCCTGTGAGGGGACTTTGCAGAGACTGCTTCCCGGAAAAGCCTAAATGCATCTGTTTTGATGGAAGATGTTTTTTTTAAAGTAAGATCAGGAATTTGGTAGAGAGCTAATGTGACCTCCAGGTACGACAGTCATTTAGAAAAATGACTTGTGAGGTTTGTAACTCGTGAGATTGTAGATTGGTTGCATCTTTAACCCCAACCCGGGGTGATAACCAACGGAAGCCGCTCATGTAAGTGGCTGAGTCTTAATTAATTTCTGCAGAACCTTTAGGAGATGGGATTTTAGGGCAGCTGGTCCATGCTGGTTAAGTGGAGACGGATGGGACTTTTTAGGTCCCCGAAGAAGGCAGAATATCGGCCACAGCACAGGAACTTTTTCATGGCTCCGGATGTGATCGAAAAGGAGTACAGAATCCCTTATAGCTCGTTCATGCAGCCCTTTTAGGACGGTCTGAAAATGCAAAATTGTTCCCGACTGCCAGAGAAATACAGACTGGAGGCTGACCTGACTGGATTTCTCACGGTTTAGTGAGACAGGGCACCTGTTTTTATAGTCTGGTCACTTCATATAAAGGACCAAATTGGAAAGGTTTGTTTTTTTGTCGGATACTTATATTATCAAGCCCTTTTTAAAGCTACTATCAGTCATTTTTTGTCAGTATTTTGGGACTATTTTTGTTTCAGTAGAACCTTTATGTAATTTCTCTGAAAAAATAAATGAATGATTGAGGAAAACTATCAAGATGCATCCAGAAATTTTTCAAAATGTTGACTGAATGTAACTGTCAGGGAGGCTGGGGTTTAGGGAGGACTCAGGCGCAGAGAGGTGGTTAGTTCCAAAAACGGTTTATTGAACAAAAAGCGCACTCTCAGAGTGGAGACAAAGTACCAAAACAAGATAGCAAGGCTATGAACAAAGTATCAAAATATAATCACTCTTATGAGGAAATCAAAGCTGTGAACAAAGTATCAAAACAACATGACTAAGGGCAAGGTACAAAGTAACAAAGAAATACTCACTAGGAATGGACGTCTAGGAGAAAAACACAAAGGCACTCAAAGGAGGCAAAAATTCAGGAGGCACAAAGGGGGGAACGGGATCAAAGGCAAGGTTTGCTATGACAAGGGCTGGTCGAGACAGGCACTGTGGTCATGGACGCAAAGGAACTCAATACACCGGCACGGGACAAGGGGAGACGAGGACTATTTAAACACATGAGGGAAGGGATCCCCAGGTGCAGACAATAGGTCATCAAGGAGACAATCAGACTGGGAACACAACAGGAAGTGCAAGTGACCTGAAACAAGGGGATTCATCTTTCAAAATAAAACAGGAAATGACAAGACAACATGGAGACAAGACCAAAAACACCAACATTTCCCCCAGGTGTGACAGTAACACTCGAAATAGTGCGATAACAATATATCAATAACTCAAATGTTAATATCACACAACACACAAAATAAACATGTAAAGCTCACTTTACTAAGTTATTCCTCATCCACGAATCCCTGGAA
>JABUIW010000135.1:453886-471955 GCA_013363375.1 Menidia beryllina | reverse complement strand
ATCTATCTATCTATCTATCTATCTATCTATCTATCTATCTACTTTAAAACTGCATTTGTTGTGTAAAAATACACAAGAAAAGTGATGAAAAAAAATAAATTCAGGGCAGTATTCCAATCAGTCAGAGAATTTGTAAACCAGAGAGGTCAGGTTAAACCAGAAGAGGCTGTGTTTGAGGCAGGCTGACTTATCTCCTCAGGCAACTCATCGCCTCTGATCTCCAGCTGGATCACATAAAAGTCCCCTGCAAAAATATCTCTGTCCTCACAAAGGCTCATGTGCTCCCCAAAGGTCAGATAAATAATAGCTTCAGAGGCCACAAAGAGTCTGTTGTGGGGTCTTGAAATTAATTCTAAAACACACTAATGGAGGAGTCTAAAACAGGGAAAATGGCCTTTCTGTTTCTGTTTTTTTTTCTTTTTAGCTCTGCTTAAAAGTCCTGGATCCAGTTAAAGGAGATTTTTTTGTCTTTGCTGTGAGAAGTTAAAACTCTGTCAAATATTGCATACCTAACCCTTTAAAGTCTCTAAAAAATAGAGAAGATGTAATGTTAGTTTTGGTTGGATGTCTTTATTTGGCCCTTTAAAAAAATATGAAACAACAGACATATTTTTTTGACTATTTATCATTTATTACTGCGCGATACGTCAAAATTGCTATTATCAGGTATATCTGATTATTTACAAAAGGCATTTGAACAAAGTTTAACCATTAAATAATACAAAAGGTCTCAGATGCAGAACATTTTAGAAAATGTATAAAAAATTATACAAATGGTGTTATAGGGTTAAAAGGTCGATTGATAAGAACAGGTGACAGGCTTGTGTTTAAAGTGCACACACAATATGTTGCATCATGTATGCTAATCTTTATCGAGCAGTTTGGTTGTTTATACACTGGATTTAAAACATTTATCGTTTAACAATATCCGGTTGCCCTCACAGTTTGGAGTTTCAAATGGCCCCCGGACTTCCAGCAGCAGAATACTGATTGATGATCAATCACGCATTAGCAGCTTTAGCCCAAGAACAGAAAAAAGAAGATAAATAAAAATAGATGCCTCAACAGCAGAACAACCCGAAACGCTCCAGCTTCGAGCTAACAAGCCACTCTTCCTGTTCCCATTCCTCCAGAGGGTGTTTATGTTGAACGCATTCATTTAACTTTTTTATTTATTTATTTGTCTTCCAAAAACAGCTCAATTTGCATTCGGGTTCTGGCACTTTTGTTGCTATCACAGCTGTTCGCTCCACATCTTCCAGACTGATTTCATATTAAAAGTCTAACAGCATGAACATAGACAGTCAGACGATGTTATCTTTTTGTGCACAGCTTCCTGTTTATCTTTTTGTTATCAAAGCTTCATTGTATAAGTGCTAAAAACAAGGAACTGAACTAAAATTTCCAGGATTCAGAATGAATGCACATTTTTTAATGGCACAGCAAAAGTTTGAAAGCATCCACTTCCCTTTGAAAGGCATGCCAACTTGGCATTCAGGGATGAAAAAGCCCCCATATGTATTGGATTAGATGCTGACTTGCAAACAGTCTTAGTATACAAGTAAAGTCTTGATTAACAAATGACTTCCCACAAACAAGCCCATGGACCGTTAATGACCTACAATTAGATTAAAAGAACTTTCGGCACCTAGTGACGGTGAGAGGAACTTCAGATTTCTGTCCGAAACAGTGAATGCATCATTATTAAAAGAAAGTTTTGGATTACTTTTAAATTGTTTTCTTGGACGGGCACACTAGTGTGATATTGTGGTTGTGGGTTAACTGAAATGTTTGTAACTTGTAATATCAGATCCATCTGCGACTGGTTACTGTCACTTAATAAACATAGTCTAAGCTGTGGAAGGCAGGATCTTCGCAAAAATCGCTATTTGCTCCGCTCTTCACACTTTCTGTGCCACGGTGATGACTTTAATCAATACATGGAAGATAATCCTGTCCTCTGAAAGATAAGAAAACATGAAACATGCCCAGATTGTAACGACGCTGATGAAAAAGTGGGTCACCACAACAGCAAAGAGAAAGAAAACACAGCAACTTGTAAAGCCATAAGATATAAAGCAGCCTTTATCAGAACGTTAATCGAACTGATAACATCGCCTGGAGTTGCTATAGTTTGCAGAGGACACTGATTTTCTTTACTACACGGGTTATGTCTTGTGTCAAACTTGTTTCCTGATTCAGGCTGCTGGAAGGAGCCTCTCACCAGCAAGCAAATCAAAACGTAGATTGAAATGATATGCAGAGTGTTGGTTGCAGTGTTTCCACTAAATGAGCATCCTACCACGAAACGTGCTAATCATGTCAGTATCTTGCCAGCTATCTGGCTCCTCTGTTTGGAAGCCTGTCTGCAGGCTGCAGACTGCATCACTCTCTCTATGTTTCCAAGGCTTGTTGGGCGTTAACAGCTTGAGCCTGCACAGACAGAACAGCCAAGGCCAACGACATGACTAATGGCTGGTATTAAGACTAACAGGTATGATTCACATGGTGCAGGCTTTCTGTGCATTTAGGGGCTGTTGCCAGACCTCACCAGTTGTGAACCGATAATCAGATAACAGGGGCTATCTTTAAGAGGAAAGAAGAACAGATACCATGCAAAGAATCTGAATAGAAAGTAGTTACTAAACATGTCAAATTGCGATTTTTGCAGAACAGGTTCTCAATTATTAAAAATGAAATCATTATGCATGCATCAAAGCTGTGGATTTCAGTTTTAACATCATAAAGTAGCACTTTTAAAACATTAAAGGGCAAAAATTCACTTATATTTAGTATGTTTTACAATTTATATCTAGATTATGACATCAAAATAATTACACTCAAAGTCTAAATTAAAGAGATTATGTATCTCATTCACAGTTTTGGAAAGACATCACATACACATGTACCTCCAGAGCTCATGTTTTCATATAATCACCTGCTTTTCAATGCAGAAAAAAAACAATGGATGGATTTGATGGATTTGATGGATTTGGACAACTTTACTGACTCTAATGCACAAAATGAAACAAACAACAACACAGACGTGTCGGAATTAAGTCTTTTGGGGAAAATGGATAAAAAAGAGGTATGACACAAAGAAAAAAAAAGCCCCCACAAAATGAAATCTCAATGCTAGACAATTTTGAATGGAAATTTTAAATGAAGTGTAAATCCACTAAAGAAGAAAGAGCCTCCCGAGTTTTGGTGTGATGGTGCTAATGTGGCTGGAATGATTAGCAATGAAGCCCAATATGTTAAAGCATATCAGATGCACAGCCGTGCGGCATCCCGCTATGATCACGCAGAAAACACTTCTGACATCGTCTTCATGCTGTAACTGATTATCCTTGCACCACAGGTGTGCTCCACAAACTGCTGCCTTCGTCCTAAACAGTACAGATCACAACAGAGAGAACTACACCCTTACACAGCAGGACAAGGCTCAAAGGATGCACAAAATAAAGAATGCATGGACAGAGTTACCAGCAAAGTTGTAATTATCTGTCTTTTCTTAAAGCGTTCTCCACATATTTTGCAACATATACAGTAATGCCTCCTTTGTGGTGTTAAATGTATGCTTATATTCTTACTCTTGTAGGTGGAGGTTTGGTATGTGATGTCTACATAAAGTTATGACATTTCACACTTTTCCCATAAAGTGTCCCCCAACTGTCTGTGAAAAGAAGCATTGTTTACGTTTTTCTTTTGTTCCAAAGAAATATTCCCGGTCAAGTGTAGATTTCAAAGTGTTAAACTAAACATGGTCCCCTTTGCTTTGGTCATTTGGGTGTCATGCAGACATGAACTCTGACAATTCTTTTTATAGCAGACAACCTCAAAATTGTGATTGACCGATAGTTTATTGGCCATTTCCCCCGCCAACAGCATTATATACTGACAATTTGTCAGGAATCCATCATTTCTTTTATCCATTTAGATGCCTTTTGGGTCAGTTTGTGCGTTGGTGCTTCAGGAAGACAGCCAAGTACAGTGACAACAGGAATACGTTTCAAGTCCCATTTTGAAAAAAGGTAATTGTTGTTGTTAGAATAAACATTGTAGGACATCATTATGGGATTTTCCTCACTCTCCAGCCTCCATATGAGGAATTATTTATTTGTTCATTAATACAAATCCCCCAGTGTCTTTGGTGCATCACTAAAGCCAGTGAATCGAAGGCAGGTGGATCTCTTGGTCTATTAAAGAAACAAAGAGGCTCGGATAAAATGTCCGCACCAAGGCGACTGCATTGGGACACCAGCCCGCTTGATGGTAATGTGTTTTAGCGCCACTGATAAAGGAGGCACCCATACTGACACAGATGGAATAGGCATTTGTAATTACGAGTATACGGAAGTATCCAGGGTGAATAAACCCGGGAGGCGTCAAGAGCGGGACTGTGATGCTTCAGATAAGAGAATCTGCATTCAGGGGAAGCATCGCATTAACTCACGTCTGTGGAGGGCTCAGGTTAGGTTACACTCAGGAGAAAACAGCTCCGCATCCAGCTCCAAAAGACACTTTTGTCTGTTTATATTTTCGGCCCTCAACAGGCCTGGCCTAAAAACAGACCCTGACTTAGGAATTACCATTCAGAAAATTGGCTAAACGTCAACTCGAAGTCAAACTTCTTGAGGTTTGCAGAGGAGAATCCATTAGCACGCATTGCTCGGCATTAGCAAGATGAAAAATAGCTGCTCATTGCTTTGTTTTGCTTTGTGCTGTTGTCCCAAAATGTTCACCTTTGCTCTGTATGAAACCTGAGCTCCCGGATAACCACTTGGAGGAATCACAAGTTTTGCCATGCACACATGGAGGATTTAAAAAAAAAGAATGATCACAATTGAGGGACATTCTTTTATAGACTTGTTTTCTCTAAAGAAGCAGTGACATCATTTTGAAGAAGACCTTGTGCCTGCCTGTATAAGAGGCACTCTTTCCAGTCAGTATCCATAAAATGATGAATGATGATAGAGCATCAAGCCCCCCCCCCCCCCCGAATTGCATCAATGAACGTAAAAAAAATACAAAAAAATCTATGACTTTGAGATCCTGTTTCCTTTTGCTGGCAGGTTATTGATAATACATCAAAACGGTAGGGCTTTCTAATTGGTTAGAAAGGATTTGTAAATCGCAGCAGATCCATCAGTGCAATACAAATACATTAAGGGGGGAATGATTAGGATAAGAGGCCACAGCGCTGAATGTTTAACACACTGATCTTACTGCAGTCAAAGGCACGTGTCTCTTTCTTGCATAGTCGGTTATTATCACTGGTTGGGTCGACAGCACGAACAAAAACAGCTTTTTTCATCCTTTTTTTGATGAAATCACTGAGATGAGGTTATCCAAGAGAAATATTGGCACCTGAAATGGGCAAATGCATCAAATACTTAGATAAAATACATTAATCTCACTGATTTGTGACTGCGTTGAGGAATCTTAGGTTGAATCTTTCTTTTGAAACGTTCAAGTTAAATTACTCCAATATCATCCTGTTCATGTGTTTAGAGATGTTTACAGATACAATGTTTAGTTGCATCTGTATGAATTTAAGTTAGCCAATTAGCAAAAGGATTTGTAAATTCCGGATGTTATCAGCTGTGTTATATCTGATAAAGATGTTTCTGAAATCTAGATCAGTGACCTATTTCTTTAAAGCACCACTGAGAATGTAAAAGTTTTATGCCCTGGTAAAGTTTTTCATCAGTTTCTGCTAAAGTTGAGGGTTTTACCTTCTCAAGGTTTTCGAGCTCCACTTTGAGAGGCGAAAAGAAATCTGGCGTTTCAAAACTTAAAATTTAAAAAATATCATCTTCTTCTACATTGGAAATGTACCTTCAGTGATGTCATTACCTATCATCCATCCTTCAAAAATATCCATATTGGATCTTCAATACTTTCATGAAATTCTTTTTAATATCAGTACATTTTGCACCCACAATCTAGATGATCTGGTACTTTTTGAGTAAATCCAGTAGATCAAGGATCTAAAAGTCCACTGTCCAACACACTGGACTTAGATTAAATGGACTTTTAAGTTCTTCTCAAGGCTTCCACTAATCTGAAAAAGGTGTGTCGAAGCAGGGAAACATCTCAAATGTGCAGGGCAGCACCTCCTTTAAACAGTTCCTGGTTTATCTTCAACCGGTGATCAGTTAATTGTGTAACATGTTTTAACCATGACAAAGGTTTCAACACTTAATTGTGTTTCTGTAGTTCAAGCTGTATTTGGATTTTAATACCAGTAGACGTGTTAGCAGAAAAACTAAAAGGAGGAGGAATGTCAAAACTATTCCAGAAGGTTTCTCGGTCAGATGTGGACGGACTTTGTTGTTGGGCCTTCTTTATTTTACGCTCCCCAGACATATAAAAGACATCATTATATTCTGTGGAATGGATTGTGTTACTGTCCCATAGTTGAGATTTAGATGCACAATCTGTCCTTTTCTTCTTTTTTTATAAGTCTGGAGCACGCATATATTCCTAACACCCTCTCCTGCCCTTCGTTTCCACCCTCATACATTATGCAGGACTCATTTATGACCATTATTTTGCTCTTCCTTACAAACACACACTACCTTTGTTCACCTGCTGCAACTGAGTCTGCACTTTTTAACAAACCCTTTCTTCTTCACGTCTGTTCCTTTTTCATGTGTTGTCCTTTGTGGATTTTCTTTTGTTTTTCTCATGGTTGTCCTCACTGTTTTTATGTTTTTTTTATGTTGTCCTTTCCTTTTTCCTCTGGGTCCATCTAAACTCTGGCAGTCCTCAAGTCTGTGCTGGACAGTCGTCAGTAAAAAAAGAAGATATCCTCTGAACCTTCTCTGAGGAAACAGTCTGACCTTGATGCAATTTATTTTGTTTTGTTTTTATTACAGGCTTCATTTTTATTAATTTTTCATCCTATTTCAGTTTTTATACACAGATCAATATACATATTACTCTTTTAATGATGCATCCCTGCAAGTAGAAAAGCTGCCATCCTCCTCCTCAATCTTATTCCTTCTTGTCTTTGAAGTCATCTTCTAAATCATCCTTTAAATAATTTACACATTAGATCCTCATTTTCATTCAGACAATGCTGGCATTGATAAAAAATAATCCTTATCCATTAGCTTTTAATGATTGCGCTTTGAATCAGAAATCAACAGGATTTGACAGAAATAAACATAAATATAAGAAGAGGAAATTAGGGTTTGTTGCAGATTGCAGGAGGTCTGTGCAGAGATGATAAACACAAGCATGAGTAGGTGAATTTATCTGGAAGCATGCGTGGCAGCAGAGATGTGTCAGGTTTTAATCGTACTCTTTGTTTCCTCTTCAGGGTCTCCTCTTCTCATCAGGTGAAACACTGTGAGGCGCCAACCCCGCCCCTTGCCGCTTTCTTTTTTCCCCCTCCCTGAGAGACGTCCCCCGCTGCCCCGGAATCCCTGAACCCTGCCTGACCACACCTGCCAACCCCCATCAGGCGACCTTCCACTGGCCCTCCCTTTACCCCATGGTGGCCCCGAGGCCCACACTCTCACTGCTATTGGCTATCCTGGCCTGCACGGGGCCCGCTCGCCCCTCGCCCCCCCTGCTGCTCCGGCCCCGGGAGAGAGAGAGGGACTCGGGTGGCGTCAACATAGCCGTAGTCCACTCTGGCTCCTCCCTGCTCCCGGAGACGGCGGCGGTGGGAGGTGCGGGCGCCGGCGAGCCGGGTCCCGGGCCCGGCCTGGGAAATGGTCCTGGAGGGGGAGGAGGTGGTGGAGGAGGAGGAGGAGGAGTAGGAGGGGGAGGAGGAAGGGGAGTGACGGACACGGCTTCCCTGGCTGGGGTGGCCGCCATGGCCTCCTTGTCGTCCTTCTCGTCGTACCTGTCGCTGGCCGCGCTGGTGGGGGAGACGGTGATGACGCCGTCGGGACAGGCTAACGTCATCTACCTGGCCGTGAACGAGAGCAGCCCCGGCACCTTGCTGCTGCAGCTGTGCGAGCTGCTGGCCACCACCCCCCTGCAGGTGGGAAAGCACAGCACACCACACCCCCCAAAAACAGGACATCCCGCTCAGTCTGAATCACATTTTTTTGCGAGACGTCGGTGGCGTTTTCTGCTCAGGACACCGGCCAAGAGAGCTCAGGCCCGCATAGATCAGCTGGAGTAAAGCGACTGGGCCGACTCCCAGCACAGACACAGAAACACAGAAGCCATCAGATCATAACAAACATTTCAATCGCACTCTTTCTGTGGAATATTTTGTCAAAGCTTCTGAGCTGAATGCAAAGCAAATAGGAATCAATAGTGGGCAAACAGAGCAGCCAGAGCTGTTGGCTTAGTGTGAGGATGAATGCGAATCTGGCTATAAATTCTCGCTGAAGATCAGCGTTTGCCGCAGGAGTGTGCATGCAGTCCCCCAACAACTGCTGCACCAGCTTGTTATCTTGGCTGTTCAGTTAACATGCACGTTCACATTCACTGACTTCCCTCTCATCTCAGTGTTTCTTACAAACATGAAGATAATTGAACTTGGCTGCCATTTGAAGCTGAAGGACATTGGACGGATGGATCCAAATTTAGGGTTCCACAGAGTCAACCATGGGCATTAATAAACAATACCAGATGCACTAATCACTTTTAAAAGATTTAATAGTCCATAAGTGGTCTAAACCTTCACCCATTTAGATCTTTTTCAACAAAATCATTCTTTTTATCTCCATGGGCTAACTTAAATGGCATTTGAGCTGATTTTGCTTGGGTAATTTCTCACTGGTGTAATGATGGTTCAACCTCTCATAAATAATTCTCTGTAATAGTTTAAAGCTTAATAATTATAATTAATCTACTGAATGAGGACTCATTAAGTTGAAGTGACGAGTTGAAATAATTGCAGAGCACCTTTTTTTTGCACTCTTTAAACAAAAAGACTTGGCCAGGCGCGGAGACAAAATGTCATTGTGACGAATAATATGTAGAATAACAGAAATGCAATGCAAACACGTCTGATTTTAAATGATTCAGGTCATGCTAAAAAAAAGACATGTATTTGTGTTTGAACGCATTAAAGAGAGGGGACTTGATCTCTCATGCACAAGGCTTCAACAGGTGGAACGAACTGGTGGGTTCTCAGGTTTTGAGCTCACGTTGGGTCATTAGCACCATGAAAGTCATTAAGGGTGCACGTGTTTCGTTGGCTCAGCCAGCCATCCTGATCAGTTCACATTAATCAAGGTAGGAACGGTTTTAAAACTGCATGGGGGGAGGTATGGGACTAATTGGGTGAGGCAGCGAGGAGGTCTGCATTGCTCTCATGGTGGGCTGACTGGATTATTGGAGTTAAATCAAGGATGTGCTGCAGGCCGTCAGTCAAGAAAGAACAAAGTTGGGGCAAAATGTAGAGCTTTTTCACAAATTTGGGCAGAATCTGAGCCACTTTTGGCTCCTGATTTAGTAACAGCTGTGGGAAATTCTTTTGTGGTGCCTTTGAGGGGCTGAAAGTCATTAGCTGTGCCTGCTATAAGCTGACGTTTACATGGATTACTGCAAGTGGCGAGAGGGTTGGTGTTGCCCAAAGGTCCTAGGAAATGTGGATTTGGGTCATGTCTGGCATTTCAGTAAGTTAGAGAGAAAACTACAGATGTTTGGCTCGAATATCAGTTATTGTTGGGGTCAGCTTGAATAGAAAAGGACCAGAAGCAGAAGCATTGAAAAGAAATTACAGACAAATGCCATTTGTACTGGACTATCTGTATTTTCTAACACTAAAAAATGTCTGTTTTGCAACAACTAGATCTGAGACACAGATGAGACTGGCCTAGATTTGGAATGGTGGCAGCGGAAAGCTAAAAAAAAGAGGTGTCTACAAAGCTGTGTGTTGTACATTTGGCCACCGCCTCTGTCAACACGAATAACATTAAACATGCTAATGGCCCTGCAGGCAGCATGCGAAGGAGTCAATCAGAATTTAATGAGCTGCGCACGTTTGCCTTGAATCCTTTGCGGAAGTACAATTATTTGGCTAATCTTAATATTTGGCAAGTTATGGTGTGGATTGAGCATCTCTATCAGACTATTGAGATGACCAGTGGGGAAAACAACACCTTGATTTACTTATTTATCGTACATTATACTCGAAATATATGTGATATACAATGTGTGTTGTCTATTAATTGCTACATGATGATATCAATTGTAGCGTTGTCTATATTTTAGGTTTGCTTGTACATCTGCCGAAAACGACATGTGTTTTGCAGACTGCTTTAGCTCTCTACTTGTTTTCATGCCAGAACAATGGAGGTGTCATGTCATATATATTTGATTAAGCATTATATTGACTCTTTTAAGTAACACTTACCAACTGATGTCCAGGTCCTGTCTGTAACATATTTGCATATCAAATGCTTCCCTGTGAGAATTAACCTGTCAGCTGCATTTAACTTCAATTTGCTCCCCCGAGTCCTTACGAGAAAAGTGCTGGGCCATCAGGCATGCATCTTATCTCAGCTTCCCATCAATGCAAAGTAACCAAAGGGGATAGAACAGCTGGCGTTTTATTAGGGATTAATAGACTATCTGACAATTTGAAAAACAAAAAGAAAATTAATATAAAAACGATCATCTTTTGCACGCTCTCAGAAAAGCGAGCGCCTGATTGCACCTTTAGGGGTCCAAAGGCTCATCTCTCGGGTGGTAACCTCAGCTTTCTGTCGTTGTACCTATGTAGTTGGTCCGTTTTCTACTTTGGTACATAAGTGAACCTTCAGGGCCTTAAAGTACAAACATGTCCCTTGGGGAACAATTATTTGACACATAGGATATGATATGGGTTGACATGAATGTACTTTCTTTGTGACCCTATTTTAGACTTTGAACATGTTGCGATTTTTCAGTTCCTGAATTCAATCCCTCTTTTAAATTCTTCTCTGGTAACAAGTTTTCCTGAAGTTCTCGCTCACGCGTTCAGCCTTTGATCGGCTGCCAGTGCACCAGTGATGCTGATGAAAGGCCTTTTGTCTCACTCAGGGCTTGGTGTTTGAGGAGGAGCGGCCCCCGCCGCCGAACCAAGCCCCTCTGGCCCCGATGCTCGAGTTTGTCTCCGCTCAGACGGGGGTTCCTGTGGTCGCCGTTGGAGGAGGAGCCAGCTTGGGTCGAGAGCAACAGGTAAGAGCGCGTTACTCACATGTTGCGTCATCAGCCCCGCTCCTTTCATTCGAACAAAAGCACAGGCCGTCATTGGCCTGGAAATGAAACACGGACTGTTAGAAGCCATATGTGGGGGGAGAACTGGCATGGCGCCGACACCGTCTGGAGCAGACCCCCAGGGCAGGGTGTGGGGCTCTGGTAACCCACCCGATTAAGTGCAATTTTAGAACCACCGCTCTTAAAAATCAGGACCAATTTAGTCTCTTGCCTGCTTAATCCAAGAGGGAACAATTAAAAACTTCAAAGCTTAACCAAGGATGCAAAGTCCACAAATTATACTAAGCACACAAGCTCATTGTTTCTTTTAATTTTCCTGGCATTGAATCTTTTAAATTGCCAGTTAATATTTGCGGAAGCCTCTCAGTGTGTCACATTCACAGTCAGCATCTGCATCTGACTTGTTATAGGCGTTCACCAAAAAAAAGCACATTTCTGCTCGGGAGTTTAGGGCTGCCTCCCGTCAGCGCTCATATAGATGTAAGACTCCATCAAAAAACAGACATTGAAGCTAGTAAACAGTCAGCGATTTTACTCAAAGTGCTTTCAAATCACGCTACTCTGACCTTATCATGGAGATGAAGAGGAACATGAATGTCCTTATCGGGACTATTTTAGTTCATCAGCAGAGCAGAGTAAATGAGGTTGTGGTTTATGTGTAACTGTGAGTAATCGTGTATTTGAGGACCTAAATTTCCTCTCTCCCTCTTTAAGATTTTTTTGCTGCGCTATTTTGGACGGTCCAAAGAGATGTAAAATCATTCAGTCCTAATGACTGGTGTGTCTGCCTCGTACTGATGATTCCTGCATGATATGACTGATTATTGGGTGTCAGCCGTCTAACTGGTAAATCTGCAGGTGATGGAGGGTAATTCAGAGTTGTAAAAGCAGTAAAGAAAAGTATAAGATAACATACACAGAGTGTGGATTATGTGGATTATGTGGTATGAGTGTTGGGAAAGGTTGACCACTTAAAAATAGGGAAATGGGAAACCTGAAAGCAGCAAAAACAAGAACAAAAAACTAAACAGAGGGGAAGTAAAATATCAGGTACTTAAAAAAAGGCTAATAACTCCTAAATACACCATCATCATGGTTGTTCCAAGAAATAACCCTAAAGAATACAAACAACTCACACTGAAATAACACGTACAATTTGTTTGACTGATAAGCAAATAAGATAATAGATCGGGTCGCTTCGGTCTGGGAAAGGGGGTTTGGAGATATACACAATTTAAGAAGAATGAATGGCCAGTTGCCTTTAGAGTGTTGGTTTTTAGGTCAAATAATTAGCTTCTGCCCACAAGCAGTAGCAAAACTCCTAATGAGTTTTGTAGCTTCCAACGCAGCCGACTGCACTTTGGTTTCACTCTGATGTTGATTTACCTGACACTACCTTACGTGTTCTTCTTCTTACTATTTATTCTCTTCTGTGCTATAATTTGGGCCTGAGCTGTTGGGTCAGAGCCGCAGCAGGTGGACATATCTGCCTCGAGAATAACTTTGCCGTAAACCAATTTGTTTCACTTTTTGGATGCAGGGTCTCTTAAAGACATAATCTGCCTTGCGTAGATAATTCGCCCTAAAACTGTAACGTCAGGCACCCACCGCTTCTGATCGGCTTTGTCGCTTTGGCTCGATATTCCCGAGGGGCGCGCAGCTTTTACTTACATTCCACGCTACAGATCCAGAGGTCACTCGGAGCATGGGGGGTGGGGGTGGGGGGGTAAGTAGGCAGGTTGAATCTGAAATCAGGCCGGCGGTTTGATATGTGGCCTACTTCAGAGGGGCCTGTGGCGAGCCCTTTCCACATGTGAGGGTTGAGTGATAATCCCTGAACTTTCCCCTTTGATCGTCCTCCTCCAATAACAGATGCAGAGCCTTGATGACTGATTTAAAGCTTTAAAGATGCTCCCCTGCCTCTTTGCTTAACTTAAGATAAGAAATAAACACTTTGTCAACAGCAGTTTGGACGGTCTGAGGAAAAAAAGTGCATCGGAGGATTTATACTTAAAAGAACTACTTTAAACCTTAGTGTTCATTGCAAATAAGTTCATTCTGATAGTTGCTTTTGACAAAGAAAGCCAACAGAGCTGAATATGTTTTGTGAGGGACTCAGATTGAATGTGAGGAGGCAGCAGGAGGAAGGCCGTCGGCTTCTCTCACTGACGTTAAAAGCCTTGGTTCAGGAGTTAGTGCGTCACTTCTGAGTCTCCTTGTCTTTTGAAAGCTGAAAGCCAGTCACACACAAGGCAAACAACGGAGCCAAAGTTAGTCAGAGCAGGAAGAAGACGCCAACCCATCTCCCTTACTCTATGGGGAAGCTCCCTTTCCCACACCTGTGCACTTCTGCATGTCCAGTCTCCCGCTTGCAAAATACGCCATTGTTCAGATGCCAGGGTGTAAAAAGTCTTCACTGTTTTTCAAATCAAATCTTGTATTTATCAAAAATACAAAAATCATTTCCCCATATTCAACAAATGCATAAACGAGTCACATAGACATTGACCACTCAGCTGAACACCAATTGTTCACCAGTTCACTTCCACATAGTCCGGCTCTTGGTTAAAAAAAGGGTTCTGACATACTTTTCCAAACAATTTTTAAAATAGACCCACGTGTCCACCTTCTTTTGCTCATGTAATGCAAAGTTCCTCACATCTATAAAGCCTAAAAACACATTAACAAATTGGCTATTCGTCGAGCTTTGCCTTACCCCTGAGAGCCAAATGTATTCCCAGGAGTGTTTCTGTGAGAAGAGCACACCATATTTGTCTTCCAGAACTTTCCTTATTCTGTCTCTGAAGTCGTTTTTGGGCGGGCATTGACCCAGGAGGTGTTCGAGGGACTCGGGCCTTGACCCTAACATACGGAGCCTTATTTTTTTTGCGTTAAGAGGTATCGTGGGTGCATCTCAGATTCTCCCTGCGCTTCCAGGAGAGCGGCTCCATCTACCTCCAGTTCACCTGCTCCACCATGCTACAGCTGGAGGTCATCTTCGAAGTGCTGGAGGAATACGACTGGACCGCCTTCTCCGTCGTGACCACCCGCCACCACGGCTACGAGGACTTCCTGGCCATGGTGGAGGGCATGACGGACGGCTCCTTCATCGGCTGGGAGAGGAAGAGTGTGGTGGTTCTCAACGTGACGGACGACCCCGGCGGGGCGCGGACCAAGCGACTGCTTAAAGACAACGAGGCCCAGGTGAAGACATTTCCATTTTTTCCCCTTTCACCTCCCTTTCCTTCATTCTCATCCAAGAACATGGAAATGGCCGGCTCTCTTTCATGCTGTACTAATTCTATTTAAATTCATATCCACTCCTTTCTCTGTTCTTTTTGACCTTTGATCCAGTCTGTGACCTTTTTTAAAACGAAGTCTGTGAGCTAGAAAGAAACAAAGGGAGCGGGAGGGGACTGGGCCAGTGTGAACATGATGTAATGTAATGAAAGGGATGTGAAATGCTTAACGCAGAGGACAATCTGAGCCTTGCATATCAACGTATGCACAACTCACATTTTCATTTCAAGCCTTCAGAGCTGTTTCAACAACAGGAGTAATAAGATCATTTAAGAAAGGCAGACAGAAAGTCCAATGTGGCATTAAGAGGCAAATCCACAAACTGCTCTGTTTCTCTGTATATGTGCAGCTGCCTAAAGAAAGCAGTGGGTGCTGAGATAAAGATAAACGCCCACTCTTTATGTCCAGTTTCACACAACAACAGTAAACACAATGCAGGCTGTTGCACGGTCTCCAGGAATACGCTTTTCCTTTTGTTCCACCGCTACCCTCTGGATACGGGGGTCAGCATCATCATCATATTGGTAATCCCCACCAAATGATATCGTCTGCCCTTTAAAATACCTCTTTTTCTTTACATTTGCTTTCACACACTGTGTGTGTGTGTGTGTGTCATTCTGATTTCTGTCATGTCTTTTCAACAATGTCCCATTGGATTTTTGTCTTGTCTCATCACAACTAAATGGAAATCTAAGCCTCTCCAGTCTGCGTTTGTGGAGATTAATTAGCAAAGACATCCGAGAGGGGGGAGAACAGTGGATCCTTCATAAAGGAGTTTTTATTACATTTGTCATTTTATCTGACCGCTCATTTGTGGAATATTGCCATTCTGTGAATTAATCCTTGAGCATCATTGTCATAATACATCGCACATATCAATATCATGTGAAATAAGAACTGTGCTTCTGTTTTAAGTCAGAGATTGGATCCCAAAGACCAGGGTTGAAATTACCAGCTGCTTGGAAAAATACAGTGTTCAACCTGGAGAAAATAATAGATTCAAGCCCTTTTTTTTTCAATTAGTCTTAAAGATGAATATTCCCCTCCGGGCTGCTCGGGGCTGCTCTCTTCGCATTGCTCATGTGGAAGTGCTCTCACTGTCACCAACACCTTTTGTTTTATTCTTATTTTTGAGAAATGGCACCCTGCGCCACATACAACATGATACCCGGTTTGTTTTATGGCCAAGTAACTGTTATTCTGATTAGTGTCTCCATTTTTATGTTGCTGTTTCTACTTTTTCTTATTCTTTTTTTTGTCAAATAAGGAAAAAAAAAATCTATCAAACAGCAAACATGCGCTTATCAGTTACGGCAGTTGATCTAGAGCATAAGATTGACACCAAGCCTTGAGTTTGCTTTTTTCTTGTCCTCTCTTACTGTGCATGCCACTCTTTTTTGCCCTTCATTGCCCCTTATACGTTTTAATATGACATTTTAAAGATATACTGTAACTTAGACAGTTCCCTTTGCATTTGGGACCTAAATCTGTTTATTTTTCAGACTTTTAGTGGAATCAGATAGAGGACGTATGGTTCCTAAAGTTTACCAAACTGTAGACGTTGAGTTAAAGGAAAATTTGACACATATGTTAGAGAAAATCCGTCTCTACAGCAGCATCGCTCATACCTTCCCCGTGAGCTTTTCTTTAAGTGCCAAATGGTGCATTGTGCTGTAATTATCCTCCATCCTTCGCTCACAAGCACATGGCTTAGCGTCGAAAGCTACAGGTGTGCTCCAAAATCCCCGCATTGTTGCACAGTCGCTCACACATAGAATCACTGATTTAATTTGATTAATCTCCACTGCCACGCTTCCCAGGGGCTTTCGCGGCTGGCTACAATATTGCCTTGTTTTTCATCTTCAGTCCTACGTCTCTGTTCTGTCTCAGCCTCTCTCATGTCGACGCGTTTATGGTTTGCACCTGAAATGGAAATGAGCTTAAATTGCACTCCCAAATTCCCTCTGCCCCTGAACAAAGGATGAACGACAACCACGGCGTACAGTGACAATAATGAGTCCTTCTGTGCATAATCTGTCAAGCACCGGGGTGGCTGCGGGGCTGCGTGGGGTATCTGTTTCATTTCAAAGTCTACTTTTGCTGATCATCCTACTGGTGTCTGCTGATTATTTTGTATGAAGTGTTGTAACTGGTAAGCATGGCAGCAGGCATGCTGCTTTTTTCCTCCGCATGCCCAGATCGCTTCAGTTCGTCATTACAGGGAAACAAAACCGAGCAACACGGCATCAGCGATCCCTCATGTGGTCCTCCCTTTCTTCTTTTTTTTTTTTTTTACAACCCAACTCCGACCAGCTTTGTGAATCGGTGCTGCGGTTAAGATCCAGCTTGAAATCTGAAGTGGCTACGCGGGCCTCTCTGAAGCCTGCGGTAAAAATCAGCTCCACTTAATGCGATCATGTAGCTTATTACAATCAATCATAATATAGCTGTCCTTTTTATTGTGTGTTTGACGCTGTCTTACAGAAATGATATTACTTTAAGCTATAGCAGCTAAGGATGGATCTGCAAGGCAATGAGTGATGGGGTGTACTTACTAATCAGACACTATGCTGCTTTAGAATTGGAGCCAAATGAGAGCCAATAAAAAAATAAAAAAGCTTTCTCGACTTAATTCTATTCACTTACATTGTTAAAACCAAATTTCTTGCTAGTTTTAGATATATTTTTAGTTTGCCAGCGCAAAACCGAAGCCAATATCCAAAAATCTAAAAACTGAGATTTGTTTGAAGAACCAAACACATGGCCCTGAAATAATTCCCAGCACAGAATCAAATCCCGAGTTCCATCTAAATGATTCTCTGTGCGGGGATATTCCGCAGTCCGGGAAAAAGAGACTCGGCTCATTTGGACCTGGTTGTTGGTGCAGCAGCTAGGCTGCATCACAGTAAAATAAGAAGACCGATGGGGATGTAAATGAAATGTTTTCCTCCAAAACGAGATGTCTGGAGCTGGAAAAATGAGACACTTGGGCTTGAGAAGTGATCCACGGCATAAAATTTGAACAAATTACAGCCGCTTTTGAAGGAGAGCAGAAATGTAGGGACGGGGAAACCCCCCCCCCCCATTCCATCTGAGCTCAGATGGGGACACTTGATGTCACATATAAAGAGTGACAAAGTCCAAGTTCATGAAATGCAGATTCTGTTTATAAAGAGGTTTAAATGTATTCCTATCCTGCTCGGAGGGTGTGATAGGAGAGGATGGAGCGTTTATGTAGACCTCATGCCGACCTCAATCCCGTCGGCTGTCAGCTGAGTAGGAGGATCGGCGTCATCTCGCCATCTTCTCTGACGTGAGTAACAGCAGTGAATGCGCAGCGTGCGCTCCACACTCCAAATGCCTGCTGCCACTGCTGTGTGCTCGCAAATTCCGGGGCCTCAGATTCCGGCTTTGACCGATTTCAGTTTCATAACTTCATCAATTGTCTTGCAAAATTACGGTGCCAATTTTCCTCAAGTGCTTCCTCTGAGCAATCATCTGAAGAACCCTCCGCATCAGCCACTCACACACACACTCTCTCTCTCACACACACACACACACACACACACACACACACACACACACACACAC
>JABUIW010000135.1:434961-453876 GCA_013363375.1 Menidia beryllina | reverse complement strand
ACACACACACACACACACACACACACACACACACACACACACACACAGAGCAGCCACTTTTTCTTCCACACACTCATGCTTTTTTTTTAACCCTCAGCCCTGTTAACTTCCCCTTTAATGAAGTATGAAGGAAGAATGCAAGTAGACCAAGGAGCATAATTTCTGAAGCGCAGCCCACAGTTTTAGAATAAATAAATAGATGGACCAAACCGATTTATCAAATTAATGCACTAACTGCATTACAGGAACTGTTACAGGAAGGACATTTGAGAAAAATGTATGAAACTAAGAACGAGATGGATTTAAGATTTTAACCACTTTTTTCTTCTGTCTCATTACATTTCAAACTTCATTAGATATTTCTTCGTCTTTCCTTACCCTTCCTTGCTTTTGTTCCACCTTGTTTCCAGTCTCCCTTTCTGCTCTCTGCATGCTTTTGACGTGCCTTTTTCTGGCCCTCCAGGTTCGTCTCTTGTACTGCTCCCTGGAAGAAGCCGAGCTGATTTTTCGCGCGGCCTGGGCTGCGGGTCAGGCCGGGCCCAGCCACATGTGGTTCGCCGTGGGGCCAGCGCTGTCTGGACTGGGCCTGGAGGGACTGCCCAAAGCCCTGTTTGCCATCAGGCCTCAGGGCTGGAGGGACGAGCCACGCAGGTATGAGCACAGCGGGCGGATGATCCTGATTACTTTGAGGAACTATGTATACTTAAACTTCAGCTCCTCTTTTCTTTGGAGGTTTATCTTATTTTTGTTGTTAGGGACGGAATATAAATATAAAAAATATTGGGATGGAATTGTCTCCAGAGAGCTTTCTCCTGTGTTTTTTTCTGGTTGATCTCGGGTTGCTGTTGGATTATTTTCTGAGATTTGTCAAGCAGGTTTATTTCAAGAGGTACTTTCTTCTCTTACATGTGGTTATCGATGCTAAACAATTCTTTGACATATCAATTCACCTTTATTTGCATCTTCCAAAATGGAATTTTATTTTTATTTTCAGAGAACTTTAGTTAAAAGAAATTGTTCCTATTGCTGGAAATCCATGTCTAATATGTTTTTTTTTTCTCAGATGAATTGTGAATTTACACATTGAGTCAGTTTTGCGGTGTTGAGCCTCCAAGCTGCTGAAAAGCAGCCTGATGATTTAAAAATGCACGAGGATCAGTGGGAAAATAAACCCTCTTTTCTTCATCCCTCAAAAACACTCCTTCTCCTCCAACACACTGGTTTGTGCAGAGTAGTTTTGTACACACCTGTTCCATGCATGATGTGTCCTCTGCTGAGATCTCGCAGAATTTCTCTGAATAGTCCGACCAAGCGAATCCAACTGATGCACTTGATACTTTTTTATTTGGACAAATAAAGCAGAATCGGCCATGAGGAGAGAAACAGTAAGACGGTGGAAAAAAGGACATAAATACTAGCAGTTCAATAATGCAGAGAGAAGATTACTGTTTTATTGAGTCACATATACTTTTTATGTCATTAAGGAGCTAAACTAAAGCAAGTTAAGGATTTTGTGTAACTCTCAGAGGCCACACGCCTTGTATTCCCACGATAAAGAAGAGCTATCACTCCTAAATTAGACATAAAAAGACATGTCACATTCACTAGAACTGGACTCATATACAATATTTTTCCGCAGCTCACAGAATCTTTCTCAAACCCACCCGGCCCCCCTGAAATCCACTGTAATGAATGATCTATTTCCAGCTTGCAAAGCAGAATTTTTGATTAGTCAGATTTGCTTTTTTGTTCAATTTGTTGGCAGGACTGAAAGCTCCAGTAGCCTGATTTTCATTGGCATGCACAATGTTGCATTTCACTCTGAAACACAGATGCTAAGAAAACTAATGATAAAGTTAGAGTGATTAAATCCAAACAGCACACGCACACAAAACAGAGCTTCTCAAAACTTTCCACCATGACACTGCGGTGTGGTTTTCATGCTCCAAAGCTCTATCTTTTTGCAAAGCAAGGAGATAAATGAATGAATAGAATCGTCAGATGGCTAAATGTGGCGGTAACTGTGCCCAAAAGGAAGCCCATTAACGCTGTGAGTCAACCCACGGTCACTCAAAGCAGTGCCAGGCTCTCGCGTCACTAATGAAAACCCTGGTTTTATAACTCTGGGGTCCACAGACAAAGTCCCAATCCGAGTGTCACAGACCGTGTCTGTGCATGTACAACCATTTCCCACTGAGGACGTCTGAAGTGGCAGGGCCAACGAGGAGGCCCCGAAAGCTGTTAAACTGGACTTTTTGTAAAGCATCCCCCCACTTGAGTGTTCTAATTAGGTGACTGGCGGATGAAGGTAGCTTCAGCATGACCGCAGACTGCTCGCCGCCGACATACCGCTGGCATGTTAACACAGCGGAAATAATTGCGATCATTAAAAGCACACGACGAGGCAAATGCACCAGGCCGCAATTTGACGTGCACAAGAGGTTTTAATGTTATGTCTCATCAGTGTCATCTTCAGTGAGACTTTTAGTGCTTTTCGTGCCAGTGCACGTTGGGCCGGGGATACCAGGGGCTGCAGAGGGGGCTCCACACGCATCCCATAAACTTAAACAATTAAATGTATCAAAAGACCCTGACACGGTAAAGCGTGGACTGCAGCGGCTGAATCCGTAATGAGCAGCTCTCACAACACGCACAATTAAAAAGAGGGTTATGGCGTGGACCAGTGGTTTTAGTCCACTCACACTATAAAAACCCCTCTTCCTGTTATGGGCATTTCGAACAGCTCCCTGGAGTCATGTTAAATCACATAAAATCAAATGTTCATAACCTTGTTTGCTGGTTCAACACAAGATAAGACACACACACCCGCGCACACATACACAAATATATAATATATACAGTATGTATATGTGATGCTTCTGTTATTCGTCCCTCCTGTTAAATTGGCACTCACTTATTCCACAAACACACTCCTGGACAGAATATGAGACAACTGGCTTGAGGGCCCACACCAAAAATAAAAAAAATGCCATCTGTCCTGCATCGAAACGGGACATCAGGGCTGGAAAAACAGCCCAGTTGTTGTGCTGTTTCATTTCTTTTTGTGCTCCTTCTCTGTTCATATGTTTCCATCTCCTGCAGTCGCTGTGCTTTTGTGTGTTGGAAATGGTTGTGTATTTCATAGTTCCCTCTACGTCTGTCAGTGTTCTTATCTGTGAGAGAGTGGAGCCTGTATGATTTTTTTTCCCTCTTCATTTTGCATCACTTCTTCATTCTCTCCGTCCCTCTGTGGTTGATTTGCAGCCCTTTCGATTTTTCTTTCCAATTTTGCAGCTGTTCTGATTCCATTTCATTTAATTTATTTTAATTGTTTTTTTTGTCTTCTTGGGTTCTTGGTTTTCATTGTGTTTTTTCAAATTTGTTTTTCATTTTCTGGCTGCCACTAACAGCACTCCCCCTATTCAGAGGTTTTTTATGTCTCTCTGAGGTTGTTTTCTGACATGCTTTCACAAAATGGTTGACGATTATGGCTCCCTGTCTCTCAGACCTTTGACTCTACGTGCTATGAGCCTGCAGAATCTTCTATCTGGCACATTACAGAATTCAAAGTGACATGTGAGCACCCTGCTTTCTGTCCTATTCACATCTGTGCTACTTTTAAATTTGTCCTGGAAATGAATTAAACGTATTATAATCAAAGGATTGTAGTTGTGATGATAGCTATATTACATCTGTGTGTAATAATATTGTCATGATAAAAGAAAAGACTTTTGAAGCCTGAAAAGCCTTTTAACACAATATTTCTGAGTTGAATTTACATCTAAATTAAAAAGCTTGGCCCTTTTTAGTCACCTGCACTGATACCCACCACAGATGAAAGTGATGTATTTTTAAACTAATACAGACATGAAGAGTTTCTGGTGGCATGAATGCTTGATTTAGGTCATCAGCATCACAGGGACTTTCATCAGCTCCCAGCAGACTGGCAGACTGGCTTCGGTTTTCATAACTCATGGCTTCTCAGTTTATTTTTATTTCTGTACCCCAGCCTACTTGCTTTGTCTCAAAGCTTCGGGATGATTCACCAGAATCAGTTTTCGTGTCTGTATGATTTCCTCTTTGATCCCCCTCCCCCCGTAACATCGTGTTGCTAAAGCTAATGTAGAAGCACACACCCACCTTGAGAGACACACCCAGCAAAAACACACAAACAAACAAACAAACTATGCATTCTTGATTAGAAGAATAAACTGGTGAACTTGAATGTCGGACAGCGCATTAACCAGCAGTGCGTTTTCTTTTATTTTTTCCCTTTCTGATATCATTGTCTTTGTAATGTTTAAAGACTCAGTGGTTCTTGATTACTTTGGTAGATCGATCTTTTTAATAAGGCGGGTTCTCCGCCATTTGCCAATGCTACCCGGCCCTGCTCAGTGCCACCGCTAACTGGCTGTTGTTTGCCATCTTTTTGATGTAACGCCTCCATTTTTAAACAGGGTCCCTGGTCCTCTGCTGCAGTGAAGTGTTGGTATTCGCCTAGCTAGAAGAAACCAGATCAGAGCAGTCAATCTGAGAAGGCCAATGCAATCCGGGCACTGGTGTTTCAGAGCACAAAACTCACAGCTCCAAACAACCCGACTGGAAGTCGCTGCGCTGTCAGATTATATGTGAAAACGTGTGTGTGTGTGTACTTAAGAGACCTCCAAATGTAGGGCACAGAGGCTGTGTTATCAACTAAATGCTAAAGTTTCTTTACACCTCAGCCTATTGCTGTCAGTCACTGGGTGCCACAATGGTGACACGGCCTGGATTTAATAGGCAGAGCCGAAGTAGCAATTAGCACCTTTAGGTGTCTGTTAGGCTGAGCCCTATCGGACACCTGAATCAGTAGAGACTACTGGCATTGTGATGTGAAATATGCTCTAGAATCGTGCATTTAGCACACAAGAAAGACGCCCATTGGCATCCATGAACCTTTCATCATCATCTTCTGTTTCTATAGTTACCATTGTGAACCTAGAACGTACCTGCATATAAAGGCCTTCATGGTCCTCTAAGTGATGGGCTTCTCATGTGACGTGACTGATTTAGTTTTCCATCTCATTTCCAACTCACTCAAATATTTTTTTCCCCTCTGGACTAATGGATATAAATGTGTATTTGCCTTTTATTGGCTGGTTCTTTTCTTTCAACCCTTCTCTGTTCTGCATTTCCTGTAGCTCTTGCTTCTTAAACCGCATCCCGCCACATCGTTCTGATGTTCTCAGTTCATCGATAAAAAGCTGGTAAACAGCTGAAGCTGCAGAGCTTCTGTTGTGTTTATCTAGAAGTACTTTTATAAGTGTATTCTTATTAAATGCTTACCATGTACGACTATGGTATGTTATAGGAGAAACAAGCACCAGTTCCTTCTTTCTTTATATGATTTTTGTCAAATATAGCAATTTTGGTAGCATGTAAAGCTGTTCCATTGATTTCTTGTTAATTAGTTACATCGAATGATGCTTCTCTCATATTTTGTGCCGTGGATGCTTAACTTTGGAATCCCTGACAAGCATTTTAGATTCTTTCATTTTTAACAAGCAGAATGCATCATGTTAAATTGTTCATTTAGCACAAAGTAGTAGTATTTTTGGATGTTGTGGGTTTGTGAAGTTTCATTCTGACTGGCATTTAACTATTTCTCAAGGGTCTTTCTTCAACTTCTCTACATTTTCATTACATCAATAGAACCTTTAATTATTTTGCCATTTTTTATTCCAAAATTCCCTTTTAAACATTTCAAATTTAATTCCCACCACTGTACAATCTGCTAAATTAAAGGATTATGGCATTGATAGCTCCTTTATTACTTGTTTGCTTATTTGATCCTTTGATTCCTTTTAAGTTAGACTCTTATTTATTTTTATTTGCCTTTTTAATATGATATTTGTTCAGTTTTGATCATTTGTTTGATCGCCAGGCTTGTTATGAAATTAGTTTCTTGTCAGTAACTTAATTTTATTCCTGCTCTATTTTTTAGCATTTGCTTCTGTCAGCCTGTTGGGCTTTCCATGAGACCTCATATGCTGAAAGTGACACACTTCAATTAGGTTAAAGTAAAGAGTCTTATCCTCTCCACCGTTTATCACATCCCTGCCTCGTGCCGCACGCTGCTCTGCATCGTTTTAGGTTTGAATGAATCAATTTTCGACTGCTTTTAGAAACCCAGCAACTTCTGTTACACATTTCAGTTTGTTATTACAGATTTTATGTATTCGAGCTTCGCTTTTGCATCTGCATCCGGGCCTTCCCCAAACCAGGCAGCACGCTACGAGCTGTAGTTGTCAAAAATTAATGAAGACAAAGAGCTTAGATTGCAAGTCAGTCTGACTCATAAAACATTCAGTTCCCATTCTCTAAAGCAGAAAACACCCAGAACCTGATGGTAATGTGAAACTGAGACTGTGGTGCTTTTATTATAGAATGTATAAGCCCAATGAGTGGTTTCATATCTGTTTCAGGCACAGATTAAAACACCAGCAGCCTGTAGAATATAGATTGTTTTTTTCAGAGATTGCCCTTGATTTTCAATAATCAAGCCTGTATTTATGGCTAATTATGTAGCTAATGAGACACACTGTGATATGTTGTGTTTTTTTAAAGTCTTTATTAAGGTTAATTGGGCTTTCTCTCCCAGTCAAACCTCAGCCAATCGGTCGGCTGTGCCACAGGGGTAAGAGCATGCTCCTCCCGCTGCCTCCCATTGGGTGGTTTGATCCAAAGCTACCTGTCAAGGTGTCTCTGGGCAACACATTGAGCCCCCAGTTGCCAGCAACGCCACATCAAATGGACGTGGTCGCGAGCCCAATCTCATTTCTATGCATCAAAAGCCGTTTTGGCAAAGAGATACAAAAAAGAAGCTGCATTGCTTGGATTTAGCAAAACTTTGCTCGTGTTTGCATAAGCACCACGCTGCACAAACCGAAATCCTCCAGGCGTGCCCGACGAGAGCAAACAGGAACAAGACATGAGAGAAAAGGTATTTTGTTTACAGCAGGACTGGTAGCTAAAGGTTTCTGCTGATCTGTGAGCGGGTTTGGTGCTGATCCACAAGCTGCTGTCTCACATGCCTCAGTCTGTTAACACAGCGCTGCGTATCCCTAGAAAATGTCACAGATTCTGTTAGAGTCAAAAATCTGATCTCATTCAGAATGCTTTTTCAATATTTTTGGTCAAGAGTAATGATTTGTTGAAATATTAACAGTTAGCAGCAGGTAGTTTAAGCATCAGGATTCTTCACAGTCATGAAACTTAAGCTAAATTTTCTTGTTAAACCTGTGCAATCCCATTTAATTCTGACTGTCAAAATGTCCAGTGTAATCTTCTCCAGTGAAGTGTGAGGTTATGGGGAGGTCAGTCACTCTGCCTCTCGTCCACTCAGTTTGGGTCATGAATTCCACCCTCCCGGACCTCGGCATCGTCGGGAAAGAGCGTCCTATTGTTCCACCCTCTCCGTCTGACGCTGTTCTCCTGCTGATCCTGCAGGCGTATCGCCAAGGGAGTGTCGGTGCTCACCCACGGGGCCATGGCTCTGCGCAGGGACCAGGGCGCCACCAGCCGGGCGCAGTACGCCGGGAACTGCCAGGGCAACGGCAACAACACCCACCGAGTGCCCGACAGAATCAGGTGAGTCGGGGGCGCGCCGGGCGCTGCCACGCAGCTCAATCGGGGGGCGAACGGTGCGACGGGATGGGAAACAGACCAGCGTCTCTGCATCAGAGGCCATCAACTCGGCTCCTCGAGCGCCGCCGGCCTGCAGGCTTCAGATGTTTCCCTGCCGCAGCACTCCCGATTCAAATCAATGACACCACAAGCAGGCCTGTGCAGAGCTTAACAATCTTCAGAACAGGTCCATTATCAGAATCAGCTGTTCTGAAGCAGGAAAACCTTTAAAATCGGCGGGAGAGGAGGTGAACATCACTGCTCTGTTTTCAAACCCAGAGAGGTGAGTTATTCTGACCCAGAGGGGGCCGAAAGGGAAACTAGCTGCTGATGAACTTCTGGATGTTTTCACGTTTGTGATTATGGAGTCCAGCTATGCTGAATTCACACGTTTTTTTTTTCTTTCCTTTTGGATCTGTTCTCATTGTATTTTCAGTTCTTACATGTTTTATAACCACCACTGACTCTGAAACTAATTCAAACATGGTTCTTTGAATCTGTGTCCTTCAGTGAGCATTGCTGGAATATGAAAATTGCATATTCAGTTAATCCTGTGCAATTTCACAGTAAAAATGATATATTAAGAATATATACTTTCATCTCAAGTTGTTGATAGTCGGTCTCTGTTGGAGGCAAGTTGAACTCAGAGCGGTTCCCCTGTTAAATTGGAGAGACAGCCATAAAGGGTGGTGGTCATTAATGTGTCGCTACAGGACACTGATTTAGCATTTGGATACAGAAGAGGGGACCTTATCCGCACTCATCGATGACACGTTTTAGACGTGTAGACTGTGAAATCAAGGCTCCTCAACTGAGCCGCTCTCTGACTGAGACACGACCGCTCAGCGCCCCTGAGCTGCCGTCGCCCACAGTCTCAACTGATCCTGACATCAAACTGTTTGTGTTCTTTTGTATTCACATTTGTACCATGCGGGTCCACATTTCCATAAAAAGACAGACATGATAACTCTCTCCCCTGCAGTTCCTTGCTGTTTTTGGATTACTTTTTTTAAAAACTTTGCAGTGGCTTATTGACTATGCTCTTTAGAGCTTGACACCTACTTAAGTAGCACATTTGGACAATAGTAGGGGCTTGGTGTAAGTCAGGTATTGGATTAATCCACTTTTAATCGGATAATTGGAAGCGGTGTCCCACGAGACTGATCCCCCACTTTGACCCCTGGTGACCATATTTAGATGTATATCTGTGTTGCTTGTCTCTTTGTAAGAGCTTTTAATGTTATCAGTATATCATACAGTACCATACACTCCACTCACTTGGTATTATTGTATATATCAGCATCAGTAAAAAAACAAAACAAGAATTTAACTTTGTAAAGGAATATTCAAATTCACTGAAATTATTTTAAAATGTTGTATGCTCTGCCATTCTCTGTTATCAGCTGTTCAGAAGTGCATTACCTGTGATTTCTGGTATGCTTAAGGACAGGAAATGCTTGTTGATGTTGCTCGCATGCTCACAAATTATGTTTGAATTTTTTTCTCTTCAAAGAGGCAGCTCTAAGCTGAACACTGCTAACAGGCTACATTTTTTTCGTTGAGCCTCAACCAAACATATTATCTTTACTACTTTGATATTAAAGAAAGCTGTTGACTATATCTCGCCAAGAAACAAAACAAGTGGGAAATAGTTTAAAAAAACAACATTTGGACATTTACATTTTGGCTAATTATTTTTGTATCCGGGGGGTTTGAAATGTGTCAGGCCCCACTCTTTGCTGAATGCTTGATTGGCTGCTGCTCTTTGGTTCAATCCCCTCTGGGAACTGTTTGGGGAAGGCAGGTTTTTGTCTCTTTTTTTGAGGCTGCCAGGGTTACAGGAGCTCTCTGGTAGCCTGCTGCTAGGCTGGCTCTGGAGAGTTATGTGCAATGTCCTAAATGCAAATGTGGTAAATTACACCGACTACAGAGGTTGAGATATTAAGGAAACATCAATGGATGAGTAATTACTTTTGTTGATAGTAGAAATATAAATGACTGTCACCGAGCACAACAGCACTCAGCTCAAATGTGTAATGGATATTATAACTTCTTATTGTTATTTTTGGTTTGATCTTGATGTGCACGGATATGGGGCAACATTTAATGCTTGCAGATATTGTTGCAGTTGTGACAGATTGATGGCAGCTTCAGAGAAATCTTACTTGAACAGAGAGATCCGACCACAGATTGATGGTCGCTGCAGGTCGGCCTGCCTGGGCTTTTTAATGAAGCGAACGGGTTCAATTTAAACTCCACAAAACATGTCATGCCCTTCAGAACTGGGCTTTTGTGTGCTTTCAATCAGCTTGCAGGGTTGTCTGTCATGCTGACGGGTGCTGGGGCTCATGGGAGGCTCATGGGAGGCTCGTCAAGTGGCAGCCCTCCATGCAACGGCATGAATAACACCGGCAGCACGTGAAGATTTTTACTCTCTTGAGAGTAGAATAGTCCTTCTTTTCACAAAGGTCTGCTTTGATTAAAATAAAGCAAGAAAAACATCTGTTTTTAAACACTGTTTTGCTTTCTTTTCATGTAACTATTCTGTGTAACACTGATATGCTTCAATTTACTCCAGTGAAAATCTCATTGGCTCAGCTTATTTTAAAGGTTTGATTTCTTATCCACATGGAATTCGGTTAACTTGTGACAGCATCCAGACACAGACAAAGCTCAACTCTGCTTTCTAATAGGAATTTCTTTACTGGTGTCTTTACAAACAGATTTCCAGTTTTTTAGTTGTAGATAAGTAACAAAATCTTTCTTTTAAGGGGTTTCTGTGGATTTCTCCATCGTCCAACATGTGCAGTGCTGGAAATTAATTTCAACCACCGTATTTAATCATTTAGTTTTTCTTTTCAGTTCCATTGTGAATCTTCAATGTAACTGTCAGAAAAGAGATACCCACTATCTGGTAAAATAAAGGTTATTCAAGTATACATTCATGAACAGGGCAGAGGAAGATTAGGCTGCAGCAGTTGTTTGAGAAGCAAGGAACCTTTAAATCCCTGAAAATAAATCCCTGCTCTCCAGTCTTACAAGTTGAGACACTTTTTTGTCTCTTAAATGGCTTGGGTGTAACGCTACACTTCAGCTTCATTTTAGTCGTCTGGGATCAGTGAGCACGCAATTTAGCTCCACCTCTCCAGAGTGACTTCTCTCCCCTGCTTCCTCTCCCACTTCTGCTGGAGTCTCCAGCGACAGTGAACATCCTTATCCCCTGTCGCTTTTGCTGACTGGTACTTTCAGTACTTTTTTTGAATGGGCATCTGCTGTCGCACAGTGAAATCTCTCAGATTGGCCGTTCGACACCGTGAATGCTGTCTGCTTTACTGTGGCGATAACGGTTCTTTCTCCATGTCTGAGCCTGAAATTCTAAAGAAATTTATAAGTGAACATAGCGATTTCTAGACAGAAATGTCTACTTTTTGATACCAAATAAATAACTGTAGCTAAATATGTGTTCTAGTAACAAAATATAGCAAAGAATAGTACGAGCGTGACATAATTTATTCAAATTATGAACTTTTTATGTTTAATGTCTCAGATTAGATTGGATTAGAGTAGATCGGACTAGATCAGAGGCGAATAGAGTAGATCAAATCAGATCAGATTAGAGTAGATTAGATTAGATTGGATCAGATGAGATGATATCAGATCATCATAATAAATTATATCACATCAATTAGATCATATGAGATCAAATTAGATGAAATCATATCAGATTAGATTAGAGTATATTGAACTTTATCGATCTTTATTGATTTTTAGCAATGAATTAAGAAATACTTTTTCTCTGCTTATAGATCTCAGTGTGCATGGCTGTTGCCTGCATTTGGAAGACGTCATTTTGTTAAAGCGCTGTTCTTTTCTTCTCTTGTTAGCAACTCAGCAGTTCCCACTTGCTCCTGACATGTGTTTGGCATATGTGTCCTCAGGTATCAGGATAAACACTGAAACAAGTTTCCTGTGCAGTTTTAACCTGGAGCCCCAGCATTAATCTACAGTTACTACCTTGAACAGAGGTTTGCTGCAGCTTCTGTTTCTCAGGAGGAAGAACAGGCCAGTAACTGCTTTTCAAACAGCATACAGTTGGTACGCTTTTGGCTTCTTATGTTAATTTGTTCCCTTCCTAGCTTTTGTGGGCATAAAACAGTGAATATTGTTTATGATGAGTAGTGAGCTGCATACAAAGCAAATGGGTGGTCAGATATTCTATTTGGATGACTAAAAAGGGGCTAAAACTGGGTTTATGTGAGTGTTTGAAACTATCTGCCCCGCACAGTTTTGCATAAGACAACATGAATCAGGAACACAAAGAGGAAGTTTAACAGCCTTATGGACATCATAGATCTTTTAATGAGAGAAAACAGCACATTTAAGAATTGCTTTGGTGCCGAAAATCTCTCTTAATGTGTGTTTTTATGCCTTTATGAGCTTTCTGATGTGCATTTCTTCTTACAACGATACATCATCGGGACATTTTCAGCCACACGGCACCAATAACTCGCCAAAAAGCCAGAAAACCAGCCAGCTGCTTCAGAAAGCAGCACAAATATCAGGATGTTCAGGCTGGAGAGGAGGGAGGGAACTCGTGCGCGGGCTTGGAGACCGGAAATGTGCACGCTGGAAGTTTGGCAGGCCGAGCCGGTGGAGTGTCGGGGGGAAGGACGGACGAGGGAGTGGGGGGGAGCAAATGGAAGATGGAGATGACAGGAGACGGAGGCAGAGATAACAGCGACGGTGACAGCGATTTGGCTCTTTCCTCGGAAAGGATTCTGCAGCTTCTGGCCGACTGATCACAAACAGCATCGGATGAGTGGAATACCAGTTTGAGCGGCAGTTGAAATATATGCATGACGCATGGCACAACCCAGTCGTCTCATGAATCATTGCTACACGGGAATGAACAGCTGACTGGAACAAATCTCATAAATCTGTGCTGACAAGAAAAAACAAAACAAAAAAAACAAGTGCAGGTGAGTGTTCCAACATGTTTCTCTCCCCGCTGCGAGACAAAACGAATTGGCCTCGTCATGAAGTTGGACTGAGGTGATTGCGGCAGCAGTTGAGACGGATTCCGGCAGGAACGATCCTTTGCGATTGGAGCAAAAGCATCTAAATGTCACTTCAGTCTTAAAGCGGCACCACCCGCTCTGTTCACAGACGTCTGGCTGTTCTCAGAGCCACGGCGCAGCATTTGTTGTGTAATTTACGCAGGGCGCTCACAGAGCATTCAGATAAAAGGCGCATAAGTGGATTATCCTGCTGCGGGGGTTTGAGGTTTCTGTTGGCACTAAGGGGCAAGTCTTTCATTTGACTAGAGGCCAAGCTGCTCCATTTGAAAATCACCAAGGCTTTAGATGTGTCCCATCTTGTTTGAAGAACTTTTGATACAGAGTTCCCCCATCGGTGTGATATATGATTTTCAGGGGCGATGCATTATCAAAGCCAAAACCTTTACTTAAAGGAAGGATGCAAGCTTTCTTATTCTCAAAGGTTGGGGGGGTGTGGCGTTTGTCTGGCGTTTGACCTCAGAAAAGCATCAAATAACTGGCAGATAAAGTGAATCAAAAGAAAGATGTTCAGACTCTGGCGATTTCTGGCCCCAGACCAAAAACCAGATGACAAACAGAAACCGTGGAGATTTGGTACCTCTGAGAGGTGGCTGGTTCAGGCATCTGAATATGGCTGAGAGTGGTGTCGCTGCCCCTCAAAGTCCAAAGGACTCATTTCATGCAGTTCAGGCGTCCGCTTTGGAAGCTTTCCAGTCACATTCACCACATGTTCTATAGAGAGGAGATCTCTGGGAAGACCCAGGACTTGCTGACCTTGGTCTACCCCTGGAAATACCTTCTTAGGCTGTGGGAAAGAGAAATTTGGAGGTCTCTGGACTGTTTCCTCCTGCTACCCAGTCTGTAGATAGTAATCAGAATATCTTACACCACCACCACCCACTAGTGTGGTCGTGGAATTCTTCCTCATGAACCATCCTGATCGCTCTTTTTTGTAATGTGCATAACGGTCACAGCAAAGTTTTGCAGGCGTTGCCCCATTTGACATGTCATGTCAAAATGACGTGTCAGCAAAAAGGCAGGGTCTGTCTGTGGGCAGTCTGTGGGGGCTTGTAACGGCTTTTCAGCCGGCTAAAAGGTTATGAGACCCGGAGGCAATTGTTATCAAAAAGAAAAGCCACTGAGGGGGCATGCTGTGCCCGTGCCACGCAGCTTAGAGGTGACGACACGGCGTGTTCGATTTGTTTGCATTTTGACTGTTTGAGCCGCCGTTCTTGACAAATATTGACTGCACCAGGTTTTTCGAAACTGTAAAATGCCAAGTCAGAGTGCTATCATGCAGCATTTCTTTGGCTTGGAAAGAGCCTTTGAATTCACGCTGCTTTCTTAAAGCGATGCCACGGCCTCTTGATCTGTTTTTTTTTTATTTTTTTTATCACAGACTCTGAATGCCACTTAACTGTCTACCTAAACCTGGCTTCAAATAGGCCTAAAGCTGAAGCTGTAAGCTCCCTTTTCTCAGACTGAGTTACCTACACAACAGTGGAGACACGGGTATAAGCCACAGCCATTCAGGAATGAACGATTAGACCCGCTTCATTCATCAGACCCCGGGGGCAGGAAGTTGGGGAGATGGGTTTAAATGGAATTAAATGCCCTCAGACAACTGAGACATGTGGAGCATTGTAAGTGAATAAGTGAAATGGGCATGTGTGGACTGAGGGGAGGATCAAACAGAGAGGAGGACCTAAAAGGACATCAGGATGGGCTCCTATAATGTAAAACTGTAAGAAGGCAAGCCAAGGCAAGTTTATTTGTATAGCACATTTTGTGTACAAGACAATTCAAAGTTCTTTACAAAGAATTTAAAAGCAGAAAAACAAAGAAAGAAAATGAATCAACAAAATAAATGAGACATATAAAAAAGTGAAGGGTGCAGATGAAATACATCCAGTTTCCATATGCAAAGTTAAACAGAACCGTTTTCATCATGGATTTAAACAATATTTGTCTTGTTCTGCTGTTCTGTTTGTCCTCTCAAATTCCACTCATAATCTTCTCTAAAAACATGTCATGAACATGACTTAAATATAGAAGCGCAGAAGAAGAATATGGGGCATGAAATGCAATGAAAGCAGAAAAAGACGGAACGGCTGATGATGAGGAGCCTGTTAACTGTAAAACATGATATTGCAAATTGGGTCGGGAGCCGGGGCTGAGGGAGGGGTGGGGGGTGGGGGGGGGAGGCAGACAGTGGGGGAGGAGAGCCAGACTGAACCTTAGTCAGTCACCTAAAACTCGATGAAAGGGTGACTGTTCATCTGGAGCGGAGGAGGGCCTCGCCGCCCGCTCTCTCGCTTTTTTAATGACTGCACCCGGCAGGTCTGCCAATTCGCTCAGGATGACCAGAAAGACCTTCACACAATCTCAAAGTTCTGCAACGGCTCAGGGAAAAATATGCACCCCCCCCCCTCCTTTTTTTCCTTCTATTTCCCGCCACAGATGACGTCACGCAACAGCAGAGTTTTTTGACCATCAGGGTTACAGTCACCGTCTTCTGAAAAAAAAGTAATAGCATTAAACCCCATTAATTTGAAAATGCAATCATACCACAAATGAGGAGAGAGAGCGGAGAGAAATGTCTATGTCAGCAGAAAAGCACGAAGCGCCAGCTCTCATTGGTGTGTGCTCTGGCTCTGATCCAGAGGACTGCCCGCTGCATGTGGTCAGCACGCCGACCAACACGTCCAGAATAAATCAGAACATTTCAGTGCCTCTGAAAATAAAAAGTCTAGGAGATTTCCGGAGCCCGTGCGGGTGCACAGAAGAAGTGGCTCCAGGTTTGATTCCGGGTCTGACAGGGAGATGATTCTGTTCTCATCAGGATGGATCTCCATTTCAAAGGATTCCGTGCAAGTCCTTCATCGTGGCTCACTCCTGTAAGACTCTGGCTCCCATTCGTTTGAGATACCATCAATTGAAACTGAAAACCCCCCGCCCTGAATTTATAGTTTTGCCAATTTGAGCGATATTCAAACATCTGTGGCTTTTGCCTTTTTTGTCACACAGCCGTTGTCACCTTTAAATTGTCTGCGTGTGTTATTTCCTTATAAATCCCATAACCGTCGAGCTTTCCTTGACTTATTTGCATCTTTTCTTTTTTCCTGTGATTTTCAGTTGGCGTCTCTCTTTGTTTTTTAGAGCTTTAGCTGCAGGGTTTTAATGAAATGACAGCGTTTTCTTACATACATGGCCTTTAGCCCTGCTCTACAAATGACTTGGACATGTGGAAGCTGGTCTTTTCACAGTGCACAGTAAGGGCCTGAGCTTGTCACCCACTTTCTGGAGTCTGCAGTGCAGCTGTGACGGAGCAGAAGCGGATCTCCAATGTGTTGTTTTTTTGGGGTATTTTTCCCTGAAATCGCTTCGGCATCTTTCAGCCCTGCTGCTGCTTTTCTCTCTCCTTTGTTTTCAGAAGCCTGCTCTACCTGTGTGTTACTGTTGTGCACTGGTGCCAAAATGTGGGTTCCTGAAACCTGACATTTACAGTTGGTCTTTTTCAATCTGAAGTGGATAGGCAGCCCCTGGACATGCTGCTTCTCGCTCTGTCCACGCCCCCCCCCCCCCTCCTCTTCTGTCGGTCGGCTCTCACTTGTGTTTCTGCTTTTTATGTCTCCAGGAGTGGAGTTACAGTTTCATGAATTATGGCTTTAGCAATTAGCCTCATTTAATGGGATAGAAAGAGCCAATTTAGTTGGGAGGGGGTGAGGAAGGTAAAGCGTGCTCGGGGTGTTTTTTAAACAGAGAGGTCTAAAAACGCTGCATGACTGTTGCAAGACTCTAATGGCTTTGCCTGAGTTGCAGCTGCTCTTTTCCTCCATTTGTCTTATCTGCATTTAGCAATTATGTGGCTAAAAATCCGCAACTGAGGGTCTCGTTAGTCTTTTAGGCGTTTTCTAAGCAGGTTTTTAGCCTCTTGATATGAAAGGGGTCCTCTAAAAATGTTTTTTATTTATGATTCAGATCCCAGGAGGAACAAGGACATGGTTTGTAATTATTTCTTAATCATTTTCATAAGCCGATCCTGTTTAAGGCTTCCATGTCACAGTCTTAATATTTTCCCTAAAAATGTGTGTTTTTTTCCACATCATTCAATAAATCTGTCTTTCAGGTCTCGATTCATGTAGCACCTGGTACTCATTATCAGCTTTATGCAGTAATCCGATCAGTAAGAGTCATTCAGGGGAGATGGAGATGAGAAGGAAAAGAGGGAGTGTTTCATGTATAAATGATTGTCAGAGCTGAGAGGATACTAACCGGTTTGTAGAAGATGGATAGATAGAAAGATAAATACATTTTTCACCCTGAAGAAAATGAAAGATTTACTATTAATGCACGCACTAAGCCTTCCTTTAAGGAAAGAAACTACACAAATATTAATTGAGTGGATTAACTAAATAACCTTTCATTAATGTTTTATTTCAGTCTCCACCAACTCCTTCTGATCTTCTTCTCTGTTTCACCCATTCCAACTAAAATCTCCCCCCTCCTCCTCCCCTCCATTCCACCTTTTCTTTCTCCCTCGTTGTTCATTCATCTTTTCTCTCTTATTAAATCAGCTCTCTCTCTCTCCTTCCCTTTTAACTCTGGCTGAAGCCCCTTTCATCCATCCACCTGTGTACTCTGCCCTGCCCATCTTTATCTCCAATCTCGTCCCCTCTTGAAAAAGCAGTCCCAAAGGCATCCGATGCATCATTTTGCATGTAAATTGGATAATTGGATTTGGACACATTGGAGTTTGGACGCATGGTGGCAGGCAGAATGAAAGGTTAGACAAAGTGGAGGGGAGGTGGAATAGAGGATACACTATGCAATGGGAAAAATCATGTGTGTGCACAGAAAAAAAACAGACAAGTGCAAATAAAAGGCTAAAAGACATGGCTGTGATACACCAGCTGCTATTCCCATGTTACCGTGACCAGTTTTCACGTCTCTGTTACTCCTGCCCACTGGAAGAGGCATTTAAAAAGCTTGCAATGAACCGTTTAAGTCTCAAGATGTCACTGCATCTTCCACATGAAACCGTTTAAATAAAGGCACTCTTTGTGATGCCAAACTGAAGCCATAAGCTGTCCGTTAGGGAGGCTTTTATCGCTCATCGCATCCCCAGGATCAGTGGATATTTTTTCCCTGTCAGGCTGTGAGTGGATTCAGGTCCATGAAATCCATTATTTTTCCATGTCTTTGGTCTGGGAGCTCTTCCTTTGTGAATCAGCAAGGCCCAATATGTGGAGTGGAGAACCATCGACTGAGTAATCAAACTTTAAATATGACTTAAGCATGAACTTATCAAGCCTAGAAAAGCAAGCGGCCTAAAGTTAGAGAGACCACAAACATACACGGCCACATGCCTTTCTCTTTAATCATAGGTGAAATAAGCAAAGCCACCAAGGAATTCCTGACACTTAATTGACGAGATACTGAATCCATAGCGCACAATGCAAAGGAGGAGATACTTTTCCGATGCTCAACATGAAAGCTAAACCTGATATAGCAATGCTGTCATTTCCTGTCCCTGGATCTTATCCGTACAGACAATTCTGAGGAGAAACCAGGCTCACTGTAGATTTGAACACTTCCACAGAACTTTGAACGCTCCTCGGAGAGGCAGGTGAGCTATTTCTCGAGATTACTTCACAAGATTGCGGGAAAACCTCTCTCCCAGAAAGCAAAGCCATTTTAGGTGGCACAGGACTTTTGCACAGCAGCAGCCGGCTGTGCGTGCAGACCGATGCTCACGGTCAGTCCTACGACTGACCCCAAAATTTGGTTGGGAATAATATGCCTTTGTTTGACTTCAGCCTAATTCAATAGCGGTAAATCCCAGGACAGTTCTTCCAGATGTTTTTTCCCCCCACATCTGCCCTTCTCTCCCTGACCCGGGCTGCACGCGCTTGGCTCTGACCTCCCTGTGGAGGAAGGAGGAGGACAAGGAGGCACCTTCTTAATCGCATCACCGGAGCCGTTATTTAATCAGCAGAGATGCACCTGATTGCCGCGGGCCCACTCGCCGTGTTTGCTGCATGCTAAATTACAAGTTGTCATCGCCAGCGAGCGGATCTCCTCCGGCTCCGCGACTTCCGCCGCCGCCGCAGTCGGAGCTGTCACCTCTGCGAGAGGCGCGCGCGCGCACACACACACACACACACACACACACACACACACACACACACAC
>JABUIW010000135.1:406681-434951 GCA_013363375.1 Menidia beryllina | reverse complement strand
CACACACACACACACACACACACACACACACACACACACGCACACACGCTCCCCCGTTATCCCTGCCCTATCGGTGCTAATGAAGGCGGGCGCGTCGGTGTGATCACGGGAGCGCAGCGCTAATGCGAGCGCGCGCGCCCGTTCGCGCGTGCACGCGCCCGGCACAGCGCTGCCACTCCTGCTTATTGACATGCAAATGGTGCCTTAAAGTGAACATTTAATTCCCTCCGCGTTGTTTGATGTCGAAATAGCTCCACTCCTCTGCCTCAGCCATCACTCCCCCTAACTTGTTCTTTCCCACTTCCCCATCTCTCTCCCTCCCTGCTCCCTCTTTCCATCCTCTAATTTTTTTCTCCCCTTCTTGCCCTCAGCTTCTCCTCCATTTCTCCTTGGCTCCTGCTCTGTCCTTTTCTCTGTCGTCTACTTCTTGTCTCTCTGGGTTCTCTCTGGGTGTCTCCCTCATGCGTCTCCGTCTTATTTCTTTAAAACCAATGGAACAAATATGCCCCCCGACATAATCATGCAATTCAAACCATATCTGAAGACATTGTTAGACACTGTTATAAATACCCGTTACATTTTAAATAAACCTATGCTGTCAACAGTCAGATCCTCTGTTACATTTCAGGGAATCAGAGTTAGATGCACGGAGCTTTATTGGGGTGAATAAGGACATCCAGAATCCCAGAAAACTTTTAAATTAAACAGATTTACATTTCTGTAGGGGTTGAATTTAACATTCACATGATTTCTACCCCTTTTTGTTCTTATACAGATCCTGCACTGTTGTCAATGATAAAAAGCAACTAAAGTTGTTTCTCAGTGTGACTTGTAGTGCTAATGAGCTATTTAGTGACTTTAAGCCACTGGAATTCAGCTAATTTATGTACACTTTCACAGCTTTCCTGAAATGTTTTTGTTTATCCGCTTTTACAGTATATGCTAGTTTAAATGCTTGTATGGGGTAATGTTCTCAGGCTGTTTTCCGTGGTGCAGCATGGCTGCATGATACCGTGACACATGTTCATAGACTGTAAACATAAACTTGAACATGTAAGGGCAAACCCTCAGCAGCTGGTGGGTTGGTGTGCTGTAAACCAGCTCAAAACTGTGAGTAGGAGGGATTCCCAAAGCAGTAATCTGTTACACAAATATGTTAGCAGTGTCACAAACATTGCAACACAACACACTCCTTCCAACCTTATGTGAGAAAGACACATTTTTACCTTGATATTATCAGTAATGACCATGCTATGCTTACTAATCTCTCTGTGAGAGCAATATAAAGGTTGGTTTAAATACATTTTTGGCCAAACATTGAAACAGAGTAAGTCAAAAGTCACAGGATACAGTTTTATTTACATATCTGAATGCCCCAGCAGTGAAGAGGGGACCCATATATAAGGCTATGATCGGAACATCGCCGCCATCTTCAATGTCTGTAGTTGTAATCTGGATGCTTCTGTGTTAACTTTGGAACTGCATGAAATGTTGCTAATCTGACACCAGCATTGACTTTCTGTGGCAATTTTGGCCTTTTTAGATACGCTACATGAACACTCTCCCGTTTGAAAAACTAAATCCAACAAGGTGGTTTTCAAGCTGGTCGCCATGTGATCTGTCATTTTCCCTTTTGTTTCTGAAACAAAACAGAATCCTGTGACAGCTATTTTTTATTGAAAACCTTTTGTTTCTCAGAGAGGAGTCGTCCTTTGGCATCGTTTCTGCTGATCGTTTTGCTCACTGGCAGCCGCAGCTGCTAACATCATTTTCTGACCGTTCGTTTTTCACCAGCAGACAGGGTTTCACACGGCTTCCAATGAGGTCGAAGAGAGTTCAAACACTTAGAAACATGACGCCTCAGTTTCAGACCAATCTCGGGCTATTATTTTTTATTTTTTTTTATTTAATTGTTTTCAGTCACCCACCGATGCCCTCTGGTTGGTTTAGTGCTGGCATGGCAGCTTTTGCCTTTTTGCTTTTCCCTTTTCATTCATAAAATATTTGTGACTTGTATAATTCTCTGGTCTGACATGGATGAGGTCCATGAACTTGTTGGCTCCGTGGCTGATGTGCTTTTTTTCAGTCGCTTTTGTTGTTGATAATTAAAATCCCCCCCCTCCTCTGTTTTTGTGCTGGTCCCCGCTGGGACACTGCTCCAGTCACACATTCTGCCTCTGCCACCTTGTCACACAGTGCAGCCCTGGCCATGTAAGGCATTAGCAGACACATGTAAAGGCAAGCCGCACGCATCACCACGACACCCCCACCGGGACGAGATACGTTTGGAAAATGAATAGACGGACAGATGGGTCGTAGAAATCTGTTGCACGCATGGAACTGAATCTTAAGCTTTTTATTTGAGTTTGAAAACCAAAACCAAACTCAAGTTTTGAACTTGATATGTGTTTATGAGCTTGAGTGTGAGTGTCATATCTTGGATTCAAGTGCTATCAAATGTAGATTTGCAGAACATCTTTACACCAGAAATAAACAACTTAGGAAGATTCAACGCCATAGTTGCTTTTCCAAGAGATGGCCATCCGCTGGGCACCTAAATGTTGTTAAACCGTGAAAAGCAGGAATCCAACGTCACATTATGTTTTTTCATGTCACCCCAACGCAGGCACACCAACTCTTGAAAACCTTATTTCTAACTCTATTTTAGACATTTTAATGCTTTAGATTAAGTCAATGATCAGTTTTTATGGTTTTATTTGTATTTCGGGGGTTGCATGCCACGAAACCACAGCCAAGCTGCAATATTCCTCTTCCTTAACCGGTATAGTCCAAAGCACAGATAATTGTTTTCTCGTTTATAGATTTTAAAATTCTCTCTCTTCTAACGCCATGTATTTCCTCTCCCCCACTTCCATCCTCCTCCAGTGACGGCCCCACTGTTGAGCTGTGCACCTTGGATAGTATTGATTTTATTTCATTGTCTCACATCATCAGTGCCCATCTCTCCTGAGCTTTCAAGCCCTCCATTCATCATTTTCTTGTAGAAATAACATGTTATTGACACAATCTCTGGCTTTACACGTCAATTGTGAGGCGTGGGCTCCCACGTGGCCGTGCAGCCTTGGAAGCATGGATTGCTTTTCATCAATGAAGCGTGTCTCTTTGAGAAAAAAGCAGTTAGTTAGCCGTACTGCTACACATGTCAGACTTTTTCCTTGTCGCAAATGTCACCGCACAAACAGGCCAGTTACGATAGCATGCATGATCTGTGGTTTTCCCGTGGTGGCGCCGGTTTGCGTTCATTTATTTCCATGTGCAAGCAAGACTTCTTTACTCATAAAATAGTATTTTTAGCAGCTTCTAATAATATCTTCTTTGAGATGCTTAAAAGTCATAAGTGTGTTACATTTAAGTCCATCAAAAATAATTATAATGTACGTTTCTCATCCCTGTCGTGCATTTTCTTACTGGTTTATTGATATGTATTAATTTTATTATCTCAACATGTGGTTTATTTAGTCAGGATTTTACAGTTGAATGCATTCTCTACTTTAATCCTTTAGGCATGGAGCTGAGTGTGAAGAGAGTGAGTTGGAAGGGATTTTACTTAACTCTTTAATTCTCCATGTGTCATATTTGATACGTGGGTTTCTGAGATCCTTAGATTTATTTTTTCCATCTTGATAAACAGTTAATATGACTTTTTTGCTTTATTCTTTGTACTGTTGCATTCTGATTGAATAATTGATGAATCAGGAGTTTTACTTTACAATATTTAGCAATCTATCCAGCCATTGAGATAAGGTTTAAACACTAACCATGTAAGTTTAGCACCTTTTGAATGGATGCTTGCATGATCACAGCACAGATTGCACTCTGCGGGCTTGTTGGTTTGCCACAAAAGCTGTACTCTCAAATATTCCTCAGAGGACATGACGACATCTTTCAATTCGGACTAAATTAATCTTTTCTCGTGAATCATTAGGTCCCCTGCGAAATCCCACCGGATGCGTGGAGTTCTCCTCCATCCTCCACAGCAGAATCTGAGTCACAGCAGAGTGGTGTTAGCCGTCCCACCTCTGTGAGGCTGCCCCTCACCGAACAATGTCACTACTCCTGGTCACGAGCCTTTTATTGGTCTGTGTGATTCACACTGTGCTTGCAGTGGTATATAATACAAATATTAGTCTCCACTGTGCAGAGTACAGAGCAGAGTGAGGGTCCTCAGACCCACAGCAGCTCTGAAATATGATGAAGTATGAATCATCAAGGGGAGAGCATGAGGGAGAAAGGGGGGAGGAGGCCGGGATGCTTATTAAAAACTCAGCTATCTCCAGCAAAGAGCTACAATTGACCTATTTTTTTTTTTAGTGCACTCACTTTCATTTTTCTTTATTTTATTTATTCATCCCTATAAAAATCAACTCCATCTGGAGGGAAAACTGGAGACAGGACGAGTTGGGGATGGAGCTGCTGAGGTGGCAGATCCAAATCAAATAAAGCCGAAGACATGAAAAACAGGTGGAGCTGAACCCCCGCTATTCAAAGGCAAAATGCCTCTTTGGATCAGAAAAACTTCAGATGCCAACCAAGCAGCAGCGCGTCACACAGAGCCACTAAAAAGAGGGGAAGAAAGCTCCAGCATGCCTCTTTAATGTGTTCACGGGTGTCTCCGTGCACTGGCAGCTCTGTAATAAGGAATCCTGATATACTTCATACCTATTTGGAGGAACCCTGGCCTTTAAACTGCGTCCACATCAGGTTGCATTTGGGAAAGCGGAATATTAAAGTGGGTATTTGGTGTTTTCTAAAGAAAATTTCACAGCTACGTCTACGAGACACTCCGCACATTTTCATCTGCATCCTGCAGCAACTTCAGCTTCAATTTGCCTTCTGTGCCGGCTTTGGCTTTTAGATAAACACTGCCAATTTAAGGTAACAGTTTGGTACAGAATTCTCTCTCTTTGATTTTAGCACATGAGCTTCTTAAACAGATCACGACTTCTTGATTTATTTTTTTCTTTTGAAGCATATTTCTTGCTCTTGCGAATGCATTTAGCATTCTATGTGGCAAAAGAAAAATTGCAATATGACTATTCCTGATAAAATAGAATAAAATAAAAAATTGAGAGTTGGAGATAAGAACACAGAGATGAAGAGAGATGTAAAATAAATGCTGACAAATCCTAGATTTTTATTTCATGAAGCATGAAATGGCTCTTGATCACCCAGGCTAACTCACCAATCTCTCTCCATTCCTTTGATTTTTTGTCCACCTCCTCTTTAACTCCACATCTTTTTCTCTGTATGTCTCCCTTTCTTGTTACTCCTGAAGAGGTTGTCATGGTTACAAAGAAAGCTTTTTCAAAACAGCTGGCAGAGAGGCTGAATGTTTCCACTAATGGAAAATCACTCACCTTCACACACACTCCAGCCATCTTTGGTTTATATCAGTAAGGCTGTGAGCCATCAGGACACATGGCACCTCAGACATAGGCAGAGTCCCTGCAATAGAAAAACTGTTAATAATTTCATGTAAATATGACATTATCTGTATATGAATGTGTGATTAATAGCAGAATATTACTTTTTTTTCTCCCCTCCTGTTCCTCAGATTTGTGAAGAAATTCAATGAGCAATCACAGAAAGAAAGATTTCTTCTGTAGAAATTTTAGTTAATTAGCCCAACTTGCATTTCCTGCTTTGCTACAACCCCGTAAAATAAAAAGCAATTCGAATGTAGCTCCTCTCTCAAACAGATGACTGTAATTCTGCAGCAGACTTCTCTTTTCACTGTCTAATTTGAAGAATCTGCAGGCTTGATGACTTCACAGGCCGAGATGGCCTTCAGTGTGATTGGTTAGAAAAAACACTCGGCAGAGAGGAGAGCTGGCCAATGGCAGAGCTGCAAGCCAAAGGTAACAGGCTTATCACCAAGTGAGGACCACTTGAGGCCAGAAACTGATGAACCAGTCAGGATACCTGTGAAGGCAAAGAATTTCCATCGAGGCTACAAAGCAGCTTTTCTAACCCTGTTTAGATAACAATCGTGGCTTTACCGTGTGGCACATTAACTGCATGGTTCGAGATTGAGCTCAGGCTCTCAATTTTTTTTCTTTTCTTTTATCCATTGCACAAAATGTCATGGGCAACAGAGCTGGGGATTTCTTAGAATCTGCAGAGCACCACCTGCAGCCTCAGAAAGGTGAGGTCAGCCTGTTTGGATGTGACATGCATAGTGGGCACCAGTCCTGCCTGCCCACAGGGCAGCGCTTTAAAACAACCAGCACGCCTCCACAGGAACGAACTGAAAAAGCTGGCAACGACGCGAGGAGCCGAAAAGCTTTTACGAAAGCAAGAGTTTGGTGAAAGGAAAAATAGTTGTTTTCCAGTGCGTTCAACACATCACAATAATCCCACACGGTCACTTTGGAAGAAATTGTCGTTGCGACAGTAGGCCGACAATGTCCAAGAGGCAGAACAACCCACACAAAAACGATTGACATGAACTCAGCACAGATTGAACCTTCCCTGTTACACACATGTTGGAGAAAACAGACATGAATACTACATTTCATTTGACATTTATTATCTTTCTTCATTTTTTAATACGATTAATGCATCGATTTTTCCTCCAAATCTGGGGTGTTGTCAGAAAACGCCATAAAGGACTTTGTTTTGTTTTTTGTCATGCTTTATTTTTTGTGGGGCTTGTATTTTTCAAAAACAGCTGCTAAACTTAATACATTTCCTAATACATTTATTGGGTTGTGACTGGCTAAACATACATAGCCAGGCTGTTTGCTCTCTGGTTTGTCATTGGTCAAAACCTCATTGAGGCAGAACTAAAGATTTGGCTCCTCCTCCTCCGTCCATGCTACCCCCATTGGCCAGTCAGACAATACTTATTGTATCCTCGAAATCCAAAGAATGGAAGGCCAGTATGCTAAAATGAATAAACGGAGGGCAGTCATTTTATTTTGTTTAACAAAAATCTGTTTTCTGCTCCTTATTTCTGGCCGCACATGTGGGACGACCAGCATCATTTTCTTCTAAGATGGCAACAGACAGCCTGTAAGCAGATTCCCATTCACTGAATGAGGGAAGAGTATCCGAGCCCCGCCAAGGCCGAGGCAAACTGAAGAGTTTCCGCGTGGTGAAACCTTCTAAATGTAAGATTTTGAGTAACATGACTTTGCAGAGGATTAACCGCTGAAGTGGGACTTTTAGAGAAGTGGAACACACAGCAGCTTAAAAGCCAGATAGTGTTCTGGGGACTGGGTGGAGACCGAGAGCAATGTTTAACCGACTTCAGAGTCCCAGATTTGTATGACACTAGTTTCTCTTTGAGCTTGGAAAGCTGGGAGTCAGGGTATTAAATATATCCTTTGAAATGAGAATAGAATGAAAAGCGGGGTTCTGATTTTTTAACCTGCACCGCACACCTGAATCACTCCTTTTAAATCCGAACATATTTCCTATTCTGCGTGGCATTTTCTCCCATTATTCTCATCATTTAGGTCTCCTTCAAATGTTGCCATTTTTTTTAATACTTCTTGATTCCATTCTGAAAAAGTAGCGGTGCAGATCTTTCCTGTGTGTTGAAAGCACACCTGTCATGTGTTTCAGTTATTGATTTGTTGGTTGAATCATGTTACATTTCAACTCTACTGTTGTGTGAGTTTGACACAGACAAAGCCACCTCCCACTGAGGTGCTCTCAACCTCTCTGTCTTTCATTCCTTCCCTCTCCGCATCCTCGGGGGTTGGGGTTAAATTCAAAGTTTGACTTAGTCGTCAGACTGGAATTAATGCTGGTTCAGTTCACTGTATCGGTAATGTGGCTGTCAGCCCATTTTGCAGGAAAGCCTTTCTGTGTAGAGCTTTTAGGTTGAAAAAGAGGCCTCGAGCTTAAAGAAATAAAACATATCAGGCATTAGAAAGAGAAAACTCAAGCTCAGTGCTGACAGACCGAGCCGGGAAATCCTAAACCGACGATCCACGAAAGCAGCCTCCCCCCTGCAGCTGCAGAAACATCTGGGTCGGCTGCAAGTGGTCTTTCCACAGATAAACCGCTGCTCCATCTCCCCAACTCCATTTTCAAATGGAAATATCTTGAACTTTCCAAACAGAAATCCGCTAATATGGCCTTGATGAGTGTAAAGTGCCACGTTTTCAGAAACTCACAGAACGCTGATTTTATTAAAGAGAAAATTACATGTTTCACCAAGGAGTGTTTGTTCATGAATGGTCCAAATGGGCACATATTTACTCAAATCCTTGTTTAATGGCAATGCAATTACTTTGGGTAGAAAAGAAAACAGAAAGCTGTCCCGGCTGATCGTTTTTCTCATTAGAACGGGTTAGAGGTCATGGAAAACACAGCGGAAGGCACTGAGACATTAAGAAAATGTCACAAGTAGAGTTAGGGGTGATATATTCAGATAAAAACACACCTTTTTCAGAGCCTCCTGGTAGATATGGATGAATGATTTGTTAGAATTAGTTACAAGCACTTTCCACTCCCACTTTCTTTGAGTTACTGAGTTATCGAGCTCCAGTATCAAACGATACAAAATATTATGCAGCGACTTGGCTGCTTAGTAACTTCTTACTCTTTCTTGACCCTTTAAATCTTCTGACACCTCATTTAAAGAGGGTCCACGGTTTTAATTTCCACCCACACAAGCTAGAAATGATTTTTGGGTGAGCTGTCTCGTAAAGGTGTGGATAATGGCTATTCTCAGCAAAGTGCCTCCTCAAAAAAGGAGGTATCCTTTCTGTTCTCCTGATATTTGTCCTTCTTTTCTGGTGTGTTTTAGCCTGGATGGAGATTGATCCAGCTGTCTTTGGAGCTTGCAAGCTCAGACTGCACAGTTACAAATGTCTGGGCTGCATTCTCAACCTGCCTGCGTCTGTCTGCCTCCTCCATCACTTTGTATTTTCCCAGTTCTCCTCATTTCTTTCTCTCACTCTTTGTCAATTCCCCGGGTCTTCTCCCTCGTCCACATTCTTTTCGGCTTTTGCTCCTCTGCCCTCTCGACCTCCTCCCTCTTGCTGTCTCTTTTCACTTTCGCATCACTGTCACCTCAGCTCCCGTGCCCTGGGCATTGTACTGCGCTATCTATAGGGGGGGAAATTGAGATGCTCGGGTGGAGGTCAGAAGCAGAAGTAGAGAAAAAATGCGAAGAATAAAGGGGAAAGAAGCGTGAAGAAAAAGGAGAGCCTCAGACTGGCTGCGCCTCCAAAAGTGGTGGAGGACCTTCTGACTTGTGGCGCTCGGAGCCTGCAGGCAGACTTTTTTCTCTCAGGTCAAACGAGCTGTAAAAGAAATGCTTAAATCCTTCAGGGACCCCGGGTGTCTGCCACCACACATCGCTCAGCAGAGGGTTTGAAGTTTCGTCTTGAGGAACTCCAGCCAGGAAGGCCAAACAATTCCCAGTGTGGATTCACCTTTGAATCCAGGAGTACATCCATCCACCCTTCTGAAGCTCCCTTAAGAGGTTGCATGGCTTTTGTAGTGGATGTGCCACATGTGTTTTGGTTAGTTTTGCTTCAGCTGCTGCAGGCTTACATGATTGCTCACACAGAGAGATTCCAATATGTAATGGCTGCTAGGGTGTTTGCCAACTCCCTGCTTACCCACCAAATAATGGATGCTGTGATTGTTGGGGGTGATAGAAATGTATATTAATGCAGGCTGAGAGCTATTTAGGCAGCGTCCTCACAGACAATCCCAGCTGCCCGCGACTGTTTTGGGCGAGTTAAAGTTTCAATTTCAGCATCTATTTTGCCTCCGATTATCAGATGGAGGACGATGTTTGTCTATTCAGATCTACATTCATGCATTTATCCATAATCTCTCGGCACTGGGTTGGATTCTGTGTCATGAGGACCTCTGGATCCCATCACCATAGTAATAGAAAAGGTTTCTATGTTTCATATTTTCAGGATTTAGTAGAAAAATCAGTATGTATTCCATCTATGATACTAAGTAAATACATATATATATATGATTGTATTATACTTTAATGTTTTTTATATGAATGCTCCAAATTCTCCACTACTTTTTCAAGTAGGTGCAAAAAAACACCTTATTCCCATTTTAATTATATAAGACCCATAATTCATAATCAGGAGAGCATTGCTTTCCAGCAGATGTCAGTTATAGCTTTTAGCCATTTTTGATAGGTAACCAATAATAAAAAACAGATTGGTTTTGCTATTTCCTGTCGGTGCACTTTGATAAAAATACATCGTAAGAATTCATAACAGCTGGCAGCACAAGTGAAGTCAAATAAAGATGGCTAATAAATCTCGCTTTTTTCGATGTTTGAAGTTAGTACTAGTTGATACTCAGTGTCACAGTTCACAATCAAGGCGATTTCAGCTCTTCAAAAGCAAATCACACTCCTAAATAAAACAAAAGAAACAGCACTGACCCACAGCTGACTGTTAAAACCCCAAAGTGGAAGCACCGGAACCGATTAAAGCACATCTGGTGGTAGAGAGGGGCACAGATGGAGACTGTCAGTGGGCAGTCCGGCTGTGGGCACCGCGGCTAAAGCAGAGAGCAAGACCAAACTAAAGCATGATGTCCCTGAGAACGGCTGCTCGCACCACCACGGTGATAAAAGACCTTCATATTCCATTTGAAAAGGATGTCGAGAGCCCTGTTGTGTGTCCCTAATGTCCACTGATGGGCTTGGAGGGAAACACCAGGCCCCTCTTTTTTTCATCTTCATGGTTTATTCAATTTGACTGAAAAATTGCATATTCTCATCCCCTTTTAGTGCAGGTTTGATTATTTCAGACCAACTCAGAGTGTGTTCTCAGAGAGAGAAAAAGAGAATTTTAAAGCATCTCATAGTACATTTCTAGGTCAAATCCTCCACCTCTAACATGGAGATTTTCTTTCTGCCTGACATTGTTGGTCTCTCGTGTCATTTTTAGGGAGTTTTGACCCACTCTTTCTTTCTTGAGTTCCGCAGCGCTCACTTTAAATGTATGCCATGCTGTTGTAGATCTTCTGCTGTGATTCGGATTGCTGTTGTGTTGCACGACCCCGTCAGACGTTCATGGCTTACTCAACGACGGGATCACAGGACTGACCGCAGCTGTGAGGCGGTTGAGTTGATATTCTGTACTCCGGCCAAACTTCTCCACTTTTCTTTGCCCGTTGTTCCAAAAGTCCAGAGTTTTGCTCGGATGTAGCACAGCAAACCTGAGTCTTTTACGAGAGAGGACGCTCTCTCCTGCAGCCCAAACAAACCAGCCATGTTTGTTCAACCCTTCTCGAACTGGACTATCCTGACCTTTGACCTTTAACCCGTTAACTGGATGTTTTCCACTTGTGAAACAGCTGGGATCTCTGAGATCAATGCTCATTTATTTTTCATCTTTGCATGGCGTTAACACACCTGAATGCTCCTGATCAGCAAAAGGATGTTTTACAAAGCTGCTCACAGTTTCTGGTGATGAATTAGTACATTTGATGAGCAGCACCTGGCTGCTTCTTATCTTCCCCATTCCTGTTGACGCCACAAAAAGCCAATTTTACGCAAATTGCTTCTGCATGTTGGTTTAGCTTTAGTTTAAAAAAAAGTATCTGAATATATAATGTATCAATATCTGTCCTTTTTCCAGACTTGGTCATTCCAGTTGATTTCCTTTTTCATTTTGATTAGCCAATGACTGCTTAGAAAGGCTCCAGGCACAGAAAATGGATGGATGGATCAACTGGATCAAGGGGTTTGATTTGTTATTTACAACCGAACAACATGGCAGATAAGATGCTACAGTGGATTTTTCTTTAACCTGTTCTTGGTTTGAGAGTCATGCTAAAGTACGGCTGTATGTCAGTCTTATTTGGGTTGTGGAGATTTTCCTCTGTATGAAGCTGTTTTTGGAGCATGTGTGGTGGTTTCATTAAGGTGCTTTGATGTACTTTCTCTCCAGATACTTTAAGGGTGGAGGTTTCATTAGAAAACATCAAAGGGCGCCTGCTTTCTGCCTTGCACCATATCTTGTCTGCACCGGAGCTCTTTGTCATTGTCTTCTTTGTGTTTTTCTGTATCAGACGTGTGGGCAAGAATTTGTCCAACGCTGTTTGTTTGCTTTCAGCTTTTCCGATGAGTCTTTTTTTTTTCACCATATCTTTTAGCTTCCCACGCTGTCATAAAAAAAAAGAAGGCAGCGGAAGATGACGAAGCATTTTAACAATATTTTCTCTATCTCGTCTCTCGCACGTTGCCCCTCCTCCTCTTGTCTTTGTTTCCTTCTCCCACCTCGTGCTAGGATTTCTTCCTGAGACGTGTACCCTATGGTGCAGGTCTGGCCTCTGCTGACAGACCTCCGATTACTTTTCGTCTGTTTATCCATTTTGTCTGTGCTTTTCCTCCTCCTGCTAATATTTTCTCAAGGACAGAAACAGGCAAAGACATTTATTTTGAATCAGAAGTTTTGTTTTGAGAGCATGAATGCAGTCAAATGAGTTATTTTGGCTGGATCGTTTATCAAAATCAGACTCAAACAATCTTTTAGGGGTTCGACGGCTTTTGTGGGGCGACGTCAGCCTCGATTTAACATGCACTCCATTTATGCTCAGTTGCACAATGTCAGTGAGGATTACGGTTAGCAGCTAACTCTATCCAATGAGCAGTGAACCTCCGATATACATGCTTATTTCTCAGCAAGGAGAATTAGCTGATTTTGGAAAGCACAGACCGCCTGGTTTAGTTAGCCGTGTCTTTAGCATCTTGGAACAATTTCGAAGCGCTACGGGGCAAGAGTTGCTAAGCACCACAATCTGTCAACATCAACGCTGTGAAATCAGCCAGGGGTCACAAACACAATGACCAGATGATGAGCTATAAAAGTCAAACTGTTGGTGCTTATCCCTCAGGAAACAGCTTTGCATGATGGCACTGTTTAAGTCCAGCTCCAAACTGCTATGACCTATGACCTTTTCACGAAATTCAGGAAAACCTTTTTTAGTCCTGTTATTCCTTGCAGATGGCATCAGATGACTAGTTAATGGTTCCAGTTTATCTCTAATTTGAAAATTAGAATGTCAGACAGTTACCAGGGGTGGAGGGATTTTTCTCCATTTTGCCACATGCTGCTTGGTCTCTCATGGATGAAATGGCTTGGCATGCTTTATTCCCCACAAACAGTCACAAATGGCAAAAAAATAAACTAAACTCGCTTGAGACATGTAAACCCATCAACATGTCTTCCAATGAAAGCAACAGCTGTGTTTAACTCTTTCCAATTTTCTATGTGTCTTTTGAAAATGCAATGAAGACATAACTATTTTGTACTAAATGTTTAAAATCAAACTAACTTCCCGTCGTACTTTCCCCCCATTTGGACAATTTCCAAACCAGCTGCTTGACTCTTAAGGAAAAAAGTGGGATATCTCTGCTTTGACACATCTTTACTCTCCAAATGTCTGTTTCAGGTACTTCACCAACATATCCATTGGTGGACGAGACTATTCCTTCAACAGTGATGGCTACCTGTCCAATCCGCTGCTCGACGTGATCTCCTACACTAATGGAAGAGGCTGGGAGGAGGTGGGTAAACATCTGGACAAATTGGAACTAATTATCATAACGCAGAAACTAGATAGGCTAACTGCAATTTCACACCTCATCAAACATGCTAACTCATCACCGCTCAGCTTCACCTCTCCGCTGTCTCCCTGCTGCTGTCTCTCCCAGATCTCATTAGATCCCCCCCACCCCCCGTCCCAGAGCTCCCTCTTCTCCTTCCCTTTACTCTAGCTGGGGTTTGTCAGACTTGTTAGCCAGCGCTAACTCACAATGCAATATCACCGCCGTCAGGGGGCCCGGTGTCGCGGCTGCTCCGTAATTGCACCGCATAGGAAGTTTTCCCTCTGCGGGTGCTTTCAATTCTCCAACTCTTCCTCCCACTCGCAAAAAACAAGCAAACCTCTTAGTTTAACCCGTGTTCCATTTGTCCCTGACCTTTAAGGGCTCGGCACGGTTAGCAGCAGCTGGAATCTGAGTCCCCCACACACCCACCCTCGCACCGTCTTGAGGACCGCAGCTACAAGTCATGGTCCGAAACCTTCAGAGCTGTCCTCTGGTCCCAGTTTTGGAATGAGATGTTCAAAAATCCTCTTAGACTCATATTAAAACCATCTGACTGGAACTGAGCCTCAGAACTCTGCGATATGAATGTTTTTCTCTGTTTGCTGAGACGCCGGTTTGAGCTCAGAGATTTCAACCGGGACCCAAACTGCCCATGATATGTGATGCAGTGCATCTATCTGCTTTCTCTGGGTTTATCCAGAGATATCAGATTGTGAATCTGGTCATATTTTGCCCTCGCATTTTTGTTCAAATCTACCACCATGAATAACTAATGCCTGCAGCCTCAGGGGCTATATGCAGATGACTACCAAATCTCAAAAATGGATCCTATTTGATTTTGTGTTCTCTAATGACACAGTTCAGCCTTGATTGTTTCGCACTTCTTATGCAAAATATGCTGCAGGAAATGAAACTTTTGTGTATGTTTTAGCTTTCTACATGCATCCACTCTAACGGTAGATTTTTGTCTTTCTGAACAGCGTTTTTACAGTTTCTATTTCCACCAGTGCTGAATATTTAATTTGACATGGACAACTTTTTTCTGTTGTTTTATGGGCTTTTTTCAGAGTCGTTCAGGAGCCTTGCTCCAAAAGTGACCTCAGTCTTGCAAAACAAACTTGAGAAAGACTCAGAGAAAGAGAAATATAAATATATAAATAGTTTCAGACAAATCCGCCGCACTTAAAAGTAAGAGAGCTGTCTTTTGAAGTGATTGCTGAATGAGGGTCATTTGTGTTTATTTTAAAGAATTTACTAGCTATTTATTTATTTTAAGTTTTTTGTTTTTGGGTTGAATGCCTCTCTGTTTTTCCGGGGTTGTCGGGTCCAACAATTCCAGCCTGGCAGCCTTTAACTTTCCAGGTGAACAAAGACTCAACATGTTGTAGTGGCTGCACAAAGGACAGCATCTGAGAAATGTAGTGCCATTCCCTGCCCTTTACTGATGCATTTCATCTATTGACTTTTTTAGCTGAGATGCAGGCAGGGGAGACAGGTCAATAATTTGTGTTTTGTGGGACTGGCAAAGATAGTGTGTGGAGACGAACTCTACCACAGCCGTCGGTACAACTGACGGCTTTTACAAAACAGTTCTGTTCTCAGATGATGTTTAGTCTAGTTGAAATCTCCACTATATCCAATAGTTTCCAACAGGATGTACACCTTGGAGTTTTAAAATATTTAATTTCTCTCCAGTTATTCTTATTTCAGTATAGAAAAAAGTCCCACTCCTCAGTCTTAACAAAGCAATCTAAACATTCACAGTTAAAATGTAAAAGTATGTGATCATTTAACGGAAGCGAGTGAATTTTGTGTAAACTGCATCAAACCTTGAATTAACTTTGAGTAGAAAAAAAAAAGGAAAAGGGACACTGCCAACAGGCAGGTGCAACATATTTAAGCTTTGAAAGGAAATTGTGAATTTTGTTGATGTGTTTTAAGTCAAACAATTTCATATCAAATATTGAAGCACAAAATGCAGAGACAACTGAACTGCACAGAAGCTTTAATTTGGGGACAAATAGCCAAATGGGGACGAGAAATTAATGTAAAAACAAACAAAAACAACAAAAAAAAACTCAGCTACTACAGCTACAACTGTTTCATAAAAAATGTTAAAGCACGAAATGCAGATACTACTGAACTATACAATGCACGGAAGTTTTATTTGGGGACAAAGCCAAATGGGGACAAGCAATTAATGAAAAAAAAAAGAAAACTAACAAAAAAAACTCAGCTATTACAGAATGATAGAAACCTTAAAGTGGCTGAGAAAGTACAAATGACACCCGTCATAGACTCCAAGGTTTAAAAATCTAAAGACTCAAATCCAGAAAAAGGCAGACTTTTTGGAGGCTGCGGCCGCCGAGTGCCCAGATGGTTGTAAACACTAGAAATCAGAGCATTCAGAGTGTCTAACCTTGGAGTAATAATCAGCCAGCAGTGTGTAAGTGCTGCTGAAGTGTTTGGTCTGCTCGCTGCACCCATTCTGACCTCTGCCTGTCCAGCACTCTCCTAATCTGCTGTCTGTCAGCAGCATGCGAGCACAGAGGAATGTGGCCAGGAGACACTACTTCATCTGGAGGACAAGCGGCAGACGTTTGCTCTCACTTAAAATGAGGAAAATTTGAAAAACAAACCAAATTTTGTTCACGGATTGATAGATTTCTCCCAAAGTGGAACCTTGATATTCTAATCCACATGACCATCTAAAACCATTCTGATAAACAGGCTAACCCATTCATAGGTTGAAAACATAGTAACAACATGGGATTCGTGTGATTTAAAAGCAATGTGGCTCATCGAGAGCCCTAAAAGATGCAATCGAAAATGGAAAAGTTCCACTCAGATTTAAACTTTTGTTTGTATTTAGTCCCTTTAAGTGTAGAATTGTAAGATATTGCCAAATGACTAGTGATTTTTTGATAAATTTTTGCTATTTTTTCCATGTAGGACAGGAATAATTTTAATTCATTTTTTCAACTGGTATGAAACTAGTGTCCTACGAGAGTGATACTGAAAGCCGAAAGTCATATCAGCTGTTTTGTTCTTTGAGCTGAAGCATAAACCAGACGGCATCAGGTGGGTCGATAAGCAAATAGGAAAGGAGAGCATCTACCTTTTTAATCAATGTGACCGAAGAGCTGAAATCCCACAGCCCACACACACACACGCACACACACAACAGCAGAATTCCATTTAGCTGAATTTAAAGCCGCAGTAAAACTTTTACAACCTCAAAGAATGGCCGCATCTACATGGTAGTTTTTGTTTTTATTGATCAGTAATTTAAAAAGAAGTTCTCACGAGAAAGGGCCTTTGAGTTTCCTATCCTCCTGTAAAGGACACTTATTATCTCTAGCACAAGCGGAAAACAGTTAAAAAAAACAAGGGACGCAACAAGATCTGACTCATTTGATCATGTTTTGTTGAGTAAATTTGCCACTGGATGATGGAAGACAATGGAAGCTACGCTGATCAATGACCATTTATACAGGGAAGATCAGACGTCATAGATGGAGGGCTGATCTCTTCCCATCTTAAAGTGGGAGCACAGACAGGATTTTCTCAAAACACTAATGAGAAAATTGTTGAGTGCAGTATTTTCTTTTTTTCACAGGCTTTGGAATAAATCCTCTGCTTGTCTCACCTTGAATTTCTAACCCGTCCCATCTACGTAAAGACAGCTATGCTCTGGGCTTCATGAACTTTTGCTCATCTTTGCAAACATTCAGCCTCAGCTGAGTCAGACGCTCGCGGAGCCTTGCTAAGGTCGACTGTATGAGCCTCGACGAGGAGCTGCCCTTTGAGGCGCTTTATCTAATCAAAGCTGACTCTGACTCACAGTTGTCAAAGTTAATACGGGAATAATGAGTGAAACCAATATAGCTTTACCACTTTTGAAAAAGCAAATGCTTAATAACTAATGAACCTGGCAACGGTTTGTTAGACTGGTTTAGATAATTGCTCGAAGTTGAAAATTGTATCTACTTTTAATAGATAAAAGCCTAACAGTCGGCACCCTGTTTTGGCTGTCTCCTTCACCCAGGGGTGTTCAATCTGCTCCTCGAGGTCCACTTTCTGCTGGTGTTAGATGTTTCCCAACTTAAACACTCCCTGATTCATCTCAGTGCACCATTAGCAGGCTTGTGCAGGACTGTACAATCTTTTGAATAGATGCATTTGATTTGAACACACTGCCTTAATTAATGCCTGCCATGTGTGACAATTAGCATTGAATTTTTTCCCAGGAGCAGTAAGTTAATCATGTATTTTTAATGCCTGCATTAATAAAAAATAACTTGAAGCATTGTTTTTTTTAAACTGTATTTGGATCTATTTTTGGTATTTGAAACATTGGTTTCTGGTCTTTATTTTATTTGGCATTGAACGTTGTGTAAGTTTTTAATTTTTTTTAAATTAGGACTTCTCTAGACTATTAATGGTTTATCACAAGTTATTTTTATGAGTGTAATCTGTGGAGTTGTTTGTTAGTGGACGTCCGTTTTCGTGCCTGTAGACTAAACGTGACGACTCAACAGGAAATCAGATGAAATTTAGTGCTGTAATGTTAAAAAAAAACTCGATAAGATTTGAGCTATTTTGTCATCAAAGAGCCTTTTTTTCTGGTTCCCAACATCATGAAAGCCTGACCAACGTCAATGAGAACAAAGTAAGTGAATAAACAAACTGAAAATAGACCTTAAAGCAAGAGTAACCAACGGATCTCTAATAAACTACAGATGTCAGCATGTTGATTTTATTTCCAAAGAATTGATCATCTAATCAGTGGACCAATGGACCTCTGAGAGCCCAGATCAGCTTAAAGTAAAAACCATTTAGAGAACATCATGAATGGAATGTGAAGTAATTGTAAGTTTGTTTGAGATTAAATATCAGGTAGAAAAAATGCTGTTGCTTTGATGTGCTATTTTACATTTGAGAGTTCTGTTTTTCCACTCGTTTCAGGATCACGGGGGGACATGTTTTGGGACTGACTTTGCGTCTTTGGCAGTGAAATGTTTCCTGTTCTTATTTTACAAACAGTAGCCTACAGATTTAGTATCTGAGAACAGAGCATCATATATCCAGCTTTGAGTATAATTTTTACCATCGGGGGAACTATCCTCATGGGTCATAATTAATACAATCATACCACTTATAATGAATCAGAAGCATAAACCACCTTATTCCACAAATAATGTCTTTAGTTTAATTTAGAACACTCTATGTGATCATTTTGCTGAAAGATTACCTTGTTTATCTATTTCAGTTATGTAATACTGGCTCTTTTAAGTTCTACAGTCAAATATAAGCAGATTTTTAACCTGCAATGCAAAATAGGTGAAATTACCACAGATGCACAATTTGCATTTAGAATGCTTTTAGAATTTAAACTGCTATTCAACATCCAAAAATATTTAATCTGCTCTTCAAAAAAATAATTCTGATTGAAATATCAGATGAATTAGCTGCATATTAACCCTTTCATGCACAAATTCTGATAATTTCTGTTGGGATTTTCTCAAGGCATAAACAAAAGGCACGCAAAATGCACCAAAGGGTTAAAGAGACTTTTGCAAATGTGACTAATGAGACAGCAATTAGAGGGAACCAAATATTCTAAACACACCGACCCTAATGAATTCTTACCCACAACCTGTTTTTCTCTAGGTTGGCTGGTGGGAGAATGGACACCTGCGCCTCCGTTACCACCCCTGGTCTCGTTATGGCTCATTTTTGAAGCCCCTCGATGACTCCCAGCACCTCCGAGTTGTCACTCTGGAAGAGCGGCCTTTTGTCATCGTGGAGCCTGCTGATCCCGGGACCAGCTCCTGCATCCGAGACTCTGTACCCTGCCGCATGCCTGTCAACTCTAGGTATTACAAAACCAGCTCCTTTGTGGACACAGAGCCGTCATAAAGACAGCTTACATTATATTTGATTAAACAGCCAATTAGATGGCTGATATTGATATTCTGCTCTGATAGACACATACATATCTTACAGGCTGTCTTTCAAATCATTTCACTCGAGATTTTCTCTTTAGTGTGCACTGGGTCAATGGAAATCGAATTTCTTCTTAACATTCACTGTTGAGTTAAATGCCTTTTCTTCTCATAAGAAAATAGCCTTTTTAGTGCTTGTCGTTAAAGCAGCTTTTGCTGTTGGGTAAATCATCAGTTGATAACAATTTTCTTTTTTTCTCGGCTTTTATCAAGAGCCAAAGTGCCCATTATGGCTATGAAAGCAAATGCCAGTGTCACTCACACAACCTTTCAAAACACATCAGGAGTCAAATATAGTTTCTCAGTTTGGCTCAGAGTGAGAGAAATATCCCAAGACTGAAAATTAGTAAAGGTGTGAAACGCAGACAAACAAAAATGCAGTGAAAAGAAGGCGCATTTGTTTTTCCACTTTCAAGAGGTGGGGCTGTTAAGCGTGGCTTCAAACGAATAAGGAAATAAAAAGTATTACATGTGGCTCGCTGACTATTGACGTTTGGCTTCTGCTGATAACACCAGAAGAGTGCCGTTGATGAGCATTTACGCAAAATGCTAAATAAGCTAATGGACATTCTACATGATCTATTGTCTGTTTGATTACTGTCTGCCACCATTGACAAGCTGCAACTGATATTCATCACAGGCTAGCTGGGGGTTCGCAGCTGAATATTGCACATAATAATTGGCTTCCCTAAAAATAACACCCCAACCGTGGAGAACGTGTCATACGAGCTTCTCCTTGTTTTTCCTTATAGACGGCAAATCAGGGCTCGGAACTACGAGCTTTCAAACACAAACCATTCCTACACGCGCTCAGGACTCGTATCTTCTTCGAGTGTTAACTTAAAACTCCTGCCCTTCAAAACAGCCACAGAAGTGGCGGTCATCCAGTATGTTAGGTCAACAAATGGGAGTTGACAGATAATCAGATTGATAAAGGACAGTAGAAAGAATAAACATCCTTGGGCAAGACACACAAACAGATGCTGCCTACTGATTTGGCGTGGAGAAAAAGTACAGTGGAGCCGGTAACTTAACAGAGAACTCCTATTCAATCCAGTTCAGCGCAAGATGAACTACTAACCTGCATGCGATGGTCGATGAGCAGGGGGTTGTTGATGTTGATGATGAGGTTGTTAGTGGAAGGTCATATGAATGCACCTGTTCTACAACTACAAACCAGCAGTCAAAACTGTCAACATCACTCCACTCTGTCATTCGGCATGAATTCATAATGAACATACTGTATCTTCATTTCCCACCCCAGGGGGCCGGTCACCTTTTGTTCTCATGCTCCCAAGATTGTCACTCAACTTGTCCTTGAGTTCCTTTGAATGTGAGGCGTCTCAGACTGATCAAAGCGTCCGGGATTTTTTCGACCTGACCCATGTTTTTCCCATCATCTCCACAGTTTGGTGGTGGACAGTGCCGGGCCCATGAAGCACTGCTGCAAAGGCTTCTGCATCGACGTCCTAAAGCGCCTGGCAAAGATTGTGGGCTTCACCTACGACCTCTACCTGGTGACAAATGGACGACACGGCAAGAATATTGATGGGGAGTGGAACGGCATGGTGGGAGAGGTGAGGGTCTCACTGCTAGAATGCAATTTTATTTAGGTATTGATAAGACTTTTCATTTTATTTTATTTTTTTTTCATAAAATCACCCACACAGGGAGTAAAAGGTACGTGTTATGAGCATGAACCTGCAGTTTAGCTGACAAACACTTTATATGGGAGCCCAAACAGATCGGGGTCCAGTGTTACCGGCCACAGGACAAATTCTTCTAAGGACGTAAGACTCGCAGTAGCAGTTTTGTGTAGTGGGTTTAAATTTTTTTTACAGATTTCAAATGAACGGAAAAGTCTTGTTAAATTAAAAGAAAAAACATCTTCAAACTGAAAATAATAATATTTTATTTTACGTTTCCTTCCCTCAAAAGTTCACCGTTTTTTCTCCATCTGGTAGTTTTGACCATGAAAATGCCAAAACGTACAATTTTGTGTTAAGTGACCGACATGTTGTTTTCTTGTCTTTCTCAAATAGCACCATCGTGTTATGAAGCTGTGTTTGACCTATTATGATCCGTGTTATAAAAAATGGGTTTCGTCAGAGAGGTTTTTTTTTTTATTCTGCTGGAAGTCCTTTATGAGTGAACTGGATTCTAATCAGAAAGAACGGAGCAACTGTGGATGGAGGCTGTTAAGAAAATGTGTGCTGGAGTAGCTGAGGGCAGCAGAGTCCAACACAAACACGGACATGTGTTCCTACATGACTGTGTGTGTGTGTTGGCAGATGCTTTCGTATTTCCACAATGCCAGTACCCCTCTGGTAACTGTAATAATGGAGGTTATTTAACATAGAGTTAAACGTGGGATGCAAATGATCAATTATTTCATGTTTGTGTCTGCGAGGTCAGGGTTTCCATCTCTGTGAGGACCAGTTTGAATCTTTTCTTGTTCCATGGACATATGTTAAAGCTTCTGAAGCTTGGTTTCAGTATCGGATATTTTTCTGTGTGTGCATTTACAATGAATACTTAAGGAAAATTGTATCCCGAGTGGAAACAAGCAGACTATAGTGTCATTTACATCCATAACTGAGAGTGAAATCATACATAGGAACAGGATATTTACGTGTCTTTGCAAAGCCCGTTTGAGTGGGAATGTTTACATCATTCAACGTTGACTCAATTTGCCAACAGTGCTGTTCACATTCTCTGCAACTGGCTTCAGATATGCAGGTGGCTAATCTGCCTTTTTGTCTTTCACTCCACATCTCCAGCTGCCTCCCGTCCAGCGTCTCCCTGCAACTCATTAAGCAGCTTAATTATAGTGTCAGACAAACACATGAGCACAGGGGCAGCTGAGTGTGTGTGAAAACTCAGCGCGCCGTCGCCGGTTGTTTCCTGCTACATTACTCAAATCACACGTTTAAAAAAAAAAAGAAATGGATACGAGAAAAAAAAAAGATAAATCGTCCCTTTCACATCGTGCGCCTGATTGCGTCCGGACTGCAGCGGCCTTGTGCTTTCTGCAAAAACCTCCGTTTGAACAGACATTTTCTGCCGTTTCTCACAGTGTCTCTGAGCCTCGTGCTTTTCCGTCCTTCCCTCACGGATGCTTCCCAATCAGGCAGTAATTTCCGACATCCTTAATGTTTCCTCAGCCTCGACAGTGAGCCATCACAGGGGAAATCGTTTTTGTACCCGGTGGGATGTCTTTCCAGCAGTAAAGCACTTCCCGATGAAAAGCGTCCCAGGTGTTGCTTTCAGACCTTTCTGCATCGGGACGGCTGAAATGACCAAGTTTAGATAAATGGAATAACAGCCACGGACTGATTGATCTTGACGAGCAGAGATGGAACTAATGCAACTCAACTGATTACCAGGCTGACTGAGTTCATGTTTTCCAGAGCATGTTTCTTCTCACTGAGCCCGATTCAGATCAGATATTTAACAGTCTCAAAAGCAAAGAATCACATATTTACATTCGTCTGAGGAAAACTGAACAGGACCCACCCATCGTCCATTGAAGTGGCAGATAAACTCTTGGTTTCCTATAGCAACAACATATATTCTGTTAATCAAAGCTAGATTGTGTTCATGCTAATGCAGCCCTCATCCTTCAACAGACCCCTGTGTCTCCACACTGAAAGCCCACACTTGAACATAAAATTCCAGCTTTTAAAAAAAAATCTCTTTCAACCTTGCACTTTTTGTCCTTTTTGCATGAATGCCTCCCAATCAAGAAGTAATTTCCAACATATTTTACTCACAATGCAGACAGCTCTTTCCGACTGGGAAGCTATTATGTAGTTTTTTTTTTTTTTTTATTTTTTTTCCCGAAAAGCCACCAAACTCCCTTGACAAAAACAATCATTTACCCAGTATTTGTCTGTCTGGCTCTGATTTTATATTGGAAGTTAAATATACGTGTGTATATGAGAATAAATTAGTCAAAATGTGGAAATACACAGAGTCTCTGCAATGAGAGACATAAAAAATAGATTCTTCTGTGTCAATGTCGTTCCACCTTCCTGTTTTTTTCTGTTTGGTTTCAGCTGTTAATTAGTTCAGAGAAGTCGTTCACTTTTTTGTTTTGCTACTTTTAAGTGTATGCATTTAAACATTTGTTTAAGGGAAGGAAAACTGTATTTGGCCAGCCCCGACCAACATCACTTGGTGCCACAGCTTTCTGTGCTGGGACATTAAATGAGGAGTGGACGATGACTGGGAGCGTTAAAACAGGTGAAAATGGTGCAAAGTTAGGGAGCAGCCTTTGAACAGAACATGCAGACTGAACCTCCCATACTCCAAATCCTATTTCTAAAGTCTAAACTCTAACTTTTAACAATCATTCCCCCAGGTGAGCGAAAGACCACCAGGCCCGATAACCCATCCGTAATTATATTTTTGATTTATTCACAGAGCTTAGTCAGTCTTAGCCAGGGTCGGAAATAATAACTTCAAAGTCTCCTCAAATGTCAGTTCCTGCCAGGGTCCACCTCTGGTTACCTGATGACTCACATCTGCTGGCCCCAAATGTGCTACAAAATGATGTATGAAAACAGTTTGGATAAAGATAAGTTTCTCTCATACCGAAAAAGAAGGGTTTGAGTCCAATAAGTGGTCAGGAAGGAAGGCCGCGGGGGTTTTCTGTCTGAGGCATTGCAGGCTAATTACAGGCATCACAGAGGCCACGTGCACATTACAGCTCAATATTAACAGTCATGATTGGAAATAATCAGAAAACCAACTGCAATTCAATGGAAAAAGCTTAAGAAGTTGTGAAGCTTTGATCACTGAAAAAGCAAAAGTTAAAAATACTCTAAAAAGTCACTTTTAGGCTTTTATTCTCCATCGTTTTGAAGGCATTTAAAAATATATTTACCCACATTCTGAAGGCATTTTACTACTCACATATTTTCAGCCAATGTGTTTATTTTTCGAAACACGGCCGCTTTCACCGAACACCAAAAACGTTCGAAGAACAAAGAGAAAGAGAAGAAAGCAGGGACTTTGAGACCCCGGTTTAAAGCATCACATTAGTGCCTGCTGTGAGACTGCAGAGCCATCACTTTCCTCCAGACTCCTGGGGCCGGGCCGGGGCAGAATAATGAACTTGCGGTCAGGCGCCAGCTCCTTTAACTCCTCCAGTCCCTCCGCTGCTTTCCTGTAACCTCGGTTTCCTGCCAGGTGAAACATGGCGGAGCACCGAATCCCCCTTCCTTCTCCACCTGCTGACCACCAGAGATGACTGGAGGTGGAACTCTGCGCGGCTCCATGCTGGACTGTGACGCGGCCTTTTGGGAAATGCATTTTTGATGAGGAGGAAAACTACCTCAAGCTGTGTGAATGATGTGTAAGCTCCAGGATTTTGCTTTAATTCAACCTCCCGCTTTCCAGGTGGTGTCCAACAGGGCTGACATGGCCATAGGCTCTCTCACCATCAACGAGGAGAGGTCAGAGGTCGTGGAGTTCTCCGTACCGTTCGTGGAGACTGGAATCAGCGTCATGGTGTCTCGAAGTAATGGCACCGTGTCACCCTCTGCTTTCCTCGGTAAGGTGCTTCTTTTAATACACTCTTAATGAGTTTACCTCCAGATGTTTTGACGTGCCCCTTTTTCATGAGTCCAACATTTGCCTGAAACTAAAAAGTGTGTGTTTTATCTTTAAACCTGGAGTTTGTGCAGTATTTTCAGAGCCCCCGAACGACTTCATCTCTCCGAACATAAGGAAAACCATCGAAATTGGTTGCTACACAGCCAGTGTTTGAGGCTGATCTTTTCTCTCTTTGTTCATTATTAATCTGATTGATCTAAAAAGCAGGTTTTGGGATTTAGGCATTAATACAAGCGTGTATATGTGTGTTTGAGCCTTGTCTGAATCGTCGCCGACCTTAATCATTTAGTAGAAGAGGTTCTCATCTTTTGCCGTTTTGGTCTCAGTTTTTTTTTTTTTATATGTCAAGATGCTGAGAAATATGTGGAAACTGTTTTATGAAAATCCAAGACAGGTTGACCGGTGCTCATATAGTAGCAGTAGTTATAGAGCAGTAACATGAGAGCAGGATCTCACAAAGTATTGACCTGGTCTTATTACTGCTGCTCCAGCAAATCTCTCTAAATCCACTTTATAGCCCAAGTGTTTACACAAAGAAAAGGATTTATTCTGGAACTGGGCATAAAACAGAAAAAAAAGAACTGCAACAGAGTAGATTTTATCATACTGAACATCAGCGTCTGCACACAGAAATGTTTTCCCTACAAATTAGTTTCATTTAAATGGATTGTATTTTCCGTGAAAAAGCTTTAAAATGAATGAATGAGACTGTACAACACGTCCTGTGAAATCAAGTGGGATGAAGTACCACTCAGCCTCCAAAATGTAAAGAATCACAAAATGAATATACTTAGAGTAAAAAAAACAACAACAACATAGTCCTCTTTAATGCCAGTTCACTGTTAGCTGGTTTTGGCATGAGTAATAGAGAGATTAATCTGGAAAGCTTAGATTCCTGCTAATTTTTACATAGGTGTTATTCCATTAAGGGCACTTAACCATAAATAGGTCAGGTGAATTTGCTCAGGCTGCTGGTGGTGGTGGGCAGCCTATGTGTAACTGGCACAAAGTGATTTAGGTGCTCCTGAAGGCGAGTGTGAGCTGAAAGGTTTATTACCGTACATGGTAATAATTTCCACAGAGGTTTTGTGTGACTTGTTAATATTTTGAATCCACTTGTGTAGTTTAGGTAAGACGTGGTTGGGGTGAGGATGTCCCATCCCATTGTGGTGGGGTTCCATCTAAGCATGACTCAGAGGGGCTTTTCTGTTGCATGAAATGGGCACGTCTCAATGTCTGATGCTTTAATGCGTTCTGATCCAGAAACTTAACACCAAAACATTAGCATGTTTCCACTAAATGAAATCACTCACAATTCTGCTGAACTTCTAGGAAGTGGGATCTGGTTTATTTTTACATGCCCATTTAAATTTAGGATATAATTCTTTAACTGAAGATAACTGTGGTTATGTGTGTGCTACAGGTTGATTTGGGACGCTTCTGTTAAAAACCTCCCTTCGTTGCTTCTTTTTTTGAGGTCTCGTTGCTGAGCTGTTCGTGGCGCTATCACATAGAAACCCTCTGTACCTTAATGAGCTGGGTTCACCTCGGAGAGCGCCTCTATACTTCCAATTTTTCCTGATTAATTTCGTATGTTTCTAAGCATGAAGGGATGAGAAAATGACTAAGCTGGGGTCAGAGAGCAGCGGAAAGAATAAAAGAGGAAGGACAAGAGAGGGCTTTGCACACGGGGAAAGAGGAGAGATCTTGTCTTGATGCAGTGGACTAGATAGGGAGTGCAGTCGAGTGGCTTTGACGGAGAAACCGATGGAGCCCTTTCAGATGTTCTCAGATGTTGTAATCTGCACGGCGACTGGTTGACATGCTGCTGTGCGTGCGCATTGCATAGGCTGGATGAAACCATACCCTGTAGAAAAACTGACTTGTTAACACAGAGCAGTGTCTCAGGCGATTACTGTTTAAACCCCCCATCTGTGCTGAAGCGCTGCTCGTGAGAATTCCGCACACAGCCTGCTCCAGTATTCGGCGTTTGTTGCTAAGTAAAACAAAGGGTTCCGCAAATCTCTCAACTGCAAAGCACTCACCATAATTAGAATGGGAACGTGGTATTAATCTCCACATCTACAGGAATGCAGATAAACGCGGTGCAGTTCTTTTACCGCTAGTCATCTTATTTTTCACTCGCAATGCGAGACAGAAAAACACCCTCGAACCTGAAAACTCAGCCTGTAATAAAGGCTCATTGAACATTTTCAGCACTTTTTTCTCCCCCTCTGTAATAACTTCCATCTTCAAGGCCCAGGATTTGAAATAAGTCCTTACCAAGAGATGACTCCTCTCCACACAGGCCTGATCTTTTCCATTTACGCCTTAAGGGATCTAATTCATACTTTCACAGCTGCACTAGTACATTTATCCATCTGTCAGTAGAGATTTAGGAGACTATTTGAAACACGTCATGGCTGGACAGAGGTGGAGGGCTCCCAAGGCCATTTATCTTCTATCTGCTGGGCCACAGGGCCAACAGTGACTCCATATGGTGGATTTGACTGCATTTGTAAAGCTACTGTGAATACATTTTGTGTGTGGACGAGTTGCAGGGAGAAAATAAAGGAGTAAGCCAGAGCAGAGAGAGAGAGAGCGGGAGGAGCAAACAGAAACACTGATTGAGGGCAACGGGGGGAAAAATCAATCCAGTGATAAAAAAAGTGCATCACACGAGGAGGGAACGGTTTTCTTTTCCTTTTTGTCCGAGGTGTTTGAGCTGAAGTAATCCAGGGAAAGCGGTATCAAAACAATAGAAAACAAGGCAATTTCCATGGAACGTAATTAGCTGCATGGTAGACATCAAAAGCAAAGGAAGGAGGCAAGAGGGAATTATTCCTGAGAGCTTTGACGAGAGCTTGTTCCAAACTGCCTATTAATTCCCTTTCAATTTACCAACTGGACGCATGCTGTCATCTGTCGTTTGAGGGAAAATAAATATTAGTTTTGAAGAAACTAAACTCTACTTCAAAAATGCACTTGCTTAACATTTAAATGTGATTTATTTAAAACTATCTATCTATCTATCTATCTATCTATCTATCTATCTATCTATCTA
>JABUIW010000135.1:330065-406671 GCA_013363375.1 Menidia beryllina | reverse complement strand
TCTATCTATCTATCTATCTATCTATCTATCTATCTATCTATCTATCTTTTGTGCATGTGATTAGTAAAAATGTACCAAGAACCTCAAAATAAGGAAAAGAGACATCGGATGGGACTTTGATCAGAACACAAAAGCCAGGTAAATTTAGATTGCTGATTTCACGACTCTTATCAAGATTGTCTCCAGGAAGAGAGTGAACATCCTCTGTATTTGTCTCATTTTAAGTCCTTGAAAGGACCACAAGATTTTTTTTATTTATTTCAAAGTCTACTTTGTTTCACTGCAGAAATAAAGATGGCCGCAAAAATTGCCAAAGATAAAAAAAGATGAGAGGTCAAAAATGAGCAAATGAGGAGAGAGGCCGACTGTACTATGTCACTCACACCAGCAATTTAGAGGTAAGAGCTTCACACTTAAGAAGAAGCAGTGCTCAGCAGGGCACACTTCAGCAGGAGCTTCTTAGGACTCTGTGATTTCAGCTTTGGTCAATTTCAACAATCTGGGGACCTCAAATCACAGGACAATAAGTCTGTCATACGCTGCTATATTAGAATAGAACTCATTTACACTTATGGCACGGTAAAAATTAGGAAATGAAAACCATCAAGCAGTCTGCAGAGGATTTATCCCCATCAGCCGACCACTAATTTCCTTCATCATTCACCAACCTGGGGAAATGAGCAGTAGGAGGCAGAGAGCAGGCTTCTTCAGGAAGCTGAAGTCCTTCAGCGTGCTCTCCAAAAGGCTGCGCATCTTCTAAAAAGTATGCTGCGGAGAGTAAAATCTGCTCTGCAGCCATCTGCTGAGGCAGTGACTCAAGAGCGCCCAACAAGCCAACAAACTGCAGCGATGCACTTTCCCTTTGGGATGAATCATGTCATATTAATTCGGTCGATATCCATTTCACCGCAAATCAGACGAAAATATGACGTCTCCCCGGGGAGGAGCACGCTTATCTCTTCTCTGGTGTCATAGTCAGGCGTGTGTGGCCACCTAAAGATTGATAGCTGAGCTCATGGAATACAACACAACCTGCTGCAAAGTGTGGAAGAAAGCCAACGAGCCAAAGTGATAGTTAACATACAAACAAGACGGCGACCAAAGCAACAGGTGATGGTCGTATCTCAGGCTTGGAGTGTTTTCTGCCGTTGGTTTCTGTCATCTGTGTAAATAAAAAAAGGAAAAAACATCCTATACTGTATTTCAGGTTTTCAGTGTATCCAATATCATCACGTTTATTTATTTAATGTACCTAAAATGTCTGGCTGTTGTAAGTTGTGCAAGTGAGGGCATAGTAAAAGTCAGAAGGATTTAGATACTATAATCTTACAGCAGGTTGTAGATCACTGATGTAGAAAATCCAGAGTTAGATTTAAAGGTTTTTGTTCCCTTTTCCACAGAGTCAATTCATTCATTATTGCAGCAATAATTCAGATCATGCATCTAGAAGCATGTTGACTCTTAATGCTGCCTTGTAAATTGGAGTCTTTATCGTTTTGCAGAGTGACATAAGGACAAACAACAGATTAAATGAATCCCAGATCACAAAGGAGCTGATACGATTCCCCATTAACCTAATCACAATAACAAAGGCGAGCAGCTTTACTGCCTTGTTCAGATGTTTAAATGCAGCCCAAAGTGTGCCGAATGTAAGAGGTTTGGTTTCACGCGAGGTCTGTCGTGTTCTTAAGAAGACGACAAAATTGTTGTGGTCAAACCCTTAAAGATATCTAAAAAGGGGCAAATTGACATAAAGCTCAGAGATGCAAAGAGACATTAGAGATGTAAAAAACTGAACTGCCCACCAAACCGATTTCTCTGTGTGAACTTATTCAAATTTTCAATGTCAAAACCAAACAGGGATTTTTTGGTGTTTTTTTTCTAATTAGATAAAATGTATCTCTTTTAATTTAGGGTTTCCAAAAACTCCTCTGCAAACAGCATTTAAATCATTCTTCATCACTATTCCACTTGTTGCTCTATAAACTTAATTGTCAGATCTCAGAGAAAAACTTCGGTTGCCAGATTTGTGTTTTGAAAAAAGGGTTTTAATTAGGAAGTGCATTTGTTACCCTGCTATTGCACGGCAGCTCAAGGCGGAAAAGATTAGACCGCAATGGAGGCTGAGATATTATAGTAAGCTAATTTATAAGGCACTTTTCGAAAAGTTAGCAAGCAAAGTGCCGTCCAAGAATACTAAACAGACCAAATGTAAATGAACAACAGAAACACAATGCGGGACAAACAGTGTTATAAGTCAATTAAGGAGAGTATAAGCGACTTTTCAGTGACCACCAATGAAAATCGAGCCTCACTTGGACTGATTGCCGATTAGATGGGATGAGCTGTGGGTCCTTCTTTTTTTTAACTCGGGGAAAAATGACAGCGCCAATAAAAACAACAACAAAAAAAACCCACCTTTCCCGTTCTAAAAATGAGCTGAAAGTAGGGGTCTTTTGTAAATTTGCCTTTCAGATGTGCAACAGACTGCTGATATTTTAACCACAAACCCCACAGGTTCTGTCAGGGTTAGCTCAACAACGGGAGGAGCAGAGATCCATTTCAAGACATTAGGGCTGTCAGGGGTTCCATAAGGAAAAGTGAACGTCAATGAAACCCATTTAAACATTATAATTGGAGAATACCTGAGTTTGACCGCAGCCATTACGGCGCCATTATGTTAATGCCAGCACAGCCAGGGATGTGACCGACTTAATAACGTCTCTGTTTGGAGCTGTTCTGCCCCTTAAAGCAGCGTTCAGCCAAAGCTGCACAAAGGCTCTGACTGTGGTCACCCTCCTTTTTGTACCGGACCCACAACCCAAGTCATCGCTCCTACCCCGTGCTGAGGAAAATAAAGGTCATCTGCATAGCTCCCTCAGCAGCAGCTGGGAGCATGTTGGCGGACACAGCAGACGCGCGTCGCCCCGCCTTTTACTTTTCCACGGCTTCCAAAATGCCCTTGAGGGAGGACGCAGAAGCCTCATTAACCACAACTGTGACCTGGTGTGAGCAGGTGCCAGACCGGGGTTGTACCTGGCTTCTCCTAGGTGTGAATATTACACAGAGCATCTTTAAAGAACAGCATCCGGCTTCACTAAACCCCCACCCCCCACACACGCTTTAATATAAGAGTGGAAATGAATGACTCTCTCCACACATGGATATACAGGAAATAAAACAATAGAGCTCTCCTCATCTTAACTCAAGGCTGACAGCAGTTTGAGAACAACAAACAGCCGCTTGACTCCCCTCAACCACCAGAGTGTGAGGAAATAAATCTCACACATCCTTCAGTGTTTGCGGGGCACCGTGTTATTATTTACAGGCTTCCTCCACCAAGGGAGCTTTGATTTATCCGCAGGTATGTGATGTGCTGTTGGATTAAAAGCAACATGCAGGGTTCTCTCCATGAAGCACAACTGCAAACTAACTGAGAGCCGGCTGACGCGTGCAAAAACCCAACGTTTGAGGTCTTCTGTGAGCAGTTAACCACAACACATGGAATTAGAAACACTCTTTCTGTATCCCCACAAAGGCTAAACTGATGTGTACAGATTGGATTCATTTAGGTCGATGTCGTCTCACGCAGAGACGCTTTGATTTGTTTGGGAACCAACTCTTCTAAATCCTTTTTGAATCACCTCCCTTAGGCAATGCTAACATGCCACCAGATAAATGATCACTGCATTCACCCCCAAATCTTAATCTTTTGCACAAATTAAAACCGCTCGTGAATCTGCTCTGTGTGCACGGTGTGATTTGTCTTAAACATCATTTAGTGTTTTATGTATTCTGTTTTTTTTCTTTCTGAGTTCAAATATTGATCATTTTCAATGTTGTGCTGCTTTTAGTCTAGAATGGGGTTGCTATGGCAATCACACCGGCTGGAGGATATTGACCAAATATGGATATCCTGGCACTTATTGTCTGAATATGCGAACAAATTGACCCAAATTGCATTTTAGTTAAAGATTGCAAATAAGCAATAATACAACATTGTTTCCCCGCTCATACTGTACGCAGCTATGCAAAACCGAGCATGTTGACAACACCATTAACACCATAAAAACCTCATATGATGGGCTGGTGGAAAGACATTTGGATGGGAAAAAATCACGTGAAATAAACAACATATTAAGGCTAAGTGATATTAAAGTGAAATGGAATGCTTCATAAAAAATAAATTGGCACACTTTGGTGGCTCACAGCTCTTCCTGGCAGAAGTTTAATGGATGAATCTCGTGCTCCTCCACCTGCTCCCCCCCTCTTCTGCCCTGCAGGGAAGCCTCAGCTAAAAGCCTGGCGTGCGAGGTTGCTTGTTGCTCTTTGGTATGCCTGAGAAAAATCCGAATGTGATTTAATGTTTCTCTCCTGGATGTAAAACAAAGGGAGGAAGGTGTTGATGAGTCGACGCAGCGACTCGGGCCCATCTCTCCAGGAAAGGTTGATTAGCCATGCACCTGCCAGTTCCGCCATTGTAGGTCTCTGCAGCAGATCCCTCTCTAATTTGTCAAATCTCAGCAGTGTCTAGTTGTCTCCTCAGCCTTCAGCAGGACTAGGATTCATTACGTCGGACAGAACAGGAAAGGAGAGAGCAATTTCCTCCTTTTTTACACCCCAAGGTTTTCAGTGTTGCTGTTGAGACTCTGTCTGTTTTGTCGTGCAGTTTAGAAATGACAACCAAATCTAACAATCTGAGATTTTTCATTACAGACACAGAGGGGGAACTAAACAATTCAGCCATTCTGGTGCTTAAATTCTGGCTTATACCTGTGTAAACCATCAATGCACTTCAGGTTTTTGGATAAATCTCCATTTCATGTGACATGAAAACAACCTGTGAGAGCCTCTCAGACAGTTGAAGGCGTGTCGATATTGTTCTTTTTCCCTCTTATTTATCTGCCTATCGATGCATGAATCAGCCCATCCCCTTAAAGCTTTAATCTGCACCCCTTTGAGAGAAAATGGAGGAGCTGGAGGGTATTGAAACAACAATCAGCAACATTACAATTTGGTCTAATAAAGACACAATGTCTTTACATCACACTGATGATGGCGTCTGTGCCTCTGTGGCAAAACCAGAAATACAGGAAGGTTTTATTGCTCTGTAACAGTTACTCTGTAAACTGTGTAGACTTTTGCTTTAACCAACTAGGTTAAAGCCTGCAACGGTGGAAAGCTTTCCCAGCATCTGGCCAATCCAGGAATTAGTCTGTTCAGTTCATGACCTCCTACTGTCAATTCCAGTCAAATGAAACCAGACTAATCTAAAGAGTGTAACTTTCCTTCACTTTAAACTTCACGCTTATACTAATGGGGTTACATTTTTTTGTGATTAGAGAATAATCTTATAGGGACTATTTGCTTTTAGTTTGCCTGATGTGCCTAAATGTCACGTGACAAAGGCTTATCTGAAAAGAGTCTCAGTTCAGTGCAAGACTTTTAATCTAAAGTGAACAAAATGAGTAATTTACTTGAAATCAGTGAAAAAGTAAAACTCTAAAGTGAGCACATAGAAGCCAAATCTAACAGGTTCACAAACAAGGTGAACTAATGTAACTTCGTCAGTTTTTCTTCCACTTCTGCCAACATGAACAAAGCTTATATGTTGATTCATCTGCTAGTTGGCATCCTCTCTTTGAAGGTCTTCCTAAATGTTTCCCTTAATGTTGCATGTTTGTCCAAAGATATTTAGTTTCTGATGACTCTGAGTTACCAAAGGGAAAGCCTCCCACCTTTTCCCGGCCGGCTCCATTGACGAAAGCCGGGTTTGATGGCCTTCCCAAACTTTGTCAGGCGTGTTGAGCTGCGTGTGTGTTTGCGTTGCAGAGCCCTACAGCCCCGCAGTGTGGGTGATGATGTTTGTGATGTGCCTGTCAGTGGTGGCTGTCACCGTCTTCATCTTCGAGTTCTTCAGCCCCGTGGGATACAACCGCAGCCTGCAGAGCGCCAAGAGTAAGACACACAGCCGCCGGCGTGCCAATCAGCCTACCGTCACCGCTCCTCTCCCCACATTATTACCAACTTGTCAGTTTGTCAGTTATGTAAGCCACGGCGGGGGAGGGGGCAGGCTGATTTGATGAGGGCGTTCTCGCGCATAATGTAAAGTGTCCGGATTTATCTTATGTATTACTTTATTGTTAATTGCGCTTGAGCGAACACAGTCACTCAACGATGTGTCTTATTCAGATCCTGGGAAGCCAGCACTGACAGTGTGGTGGTAGTTTGAGTTTTTTTTTTTTTTCACAGGACTTGTCAGTTCATCATTTTGTTCCAACTGTGCAACGGATGCTTTTTTTTTTTCTTTTATTGGAGCACAGACAGTCATTTTACACAATGATCCAGGAAATGTGATTCACCTCTACATAATCAACCGACACAGGTGGACTTAAACTGAATACGAGTGACATGTTGGTGGGTTTTTATCAATAGTCGTCAGCTGGGTTTCTTCTTCTGTGCTGGAACGTGTTGAATTAAGCCTGAGAACTGACAAGGAATTCATAATTCCTTACTTACCGAAGTGCATACATCGCTCTGGTCCTCATTAGTTGAGTCCTCAGACCTCTAGATCTTACTTCTGTCATTAATTTGGACAAAAAAAAAAAGCAAATTAAAATGATCCCGTGCATTCGAAAGAGTTATACAAACCACAGACTTTCAGCTGTAGTTTGGATTTTTCTTCTTTTGTTTTTATGCCTAACCCTTTCTCGACAGCGCTTGGATGTTAACAGCCTAGTTTAATAACTTCTCCAGTCTCAGTCCCATCTGTTTGATCTTCCACCATCAGTCAGTCCCTAAATTACTCTTGCTCTGGTCTTCTGATCATCGGAGTGGAAGACCCCTTTAAATTGAGTATTTGGGGCAAAAGTGACACAGGAACCAGCATCAAAACACGGTTTGTGTAATGCCAACCTGCTTTTAAGTGCCAGGCTCAGAATCTGCTGTTCAGCTCTAAAGGAAATCTTGATTTTTCAGTGTGATTTTCAGTCTTTGTGCTGGGTTGCCGTTTTTCTATTTGGGATTATTTTAAAAACCGCCCAAGAGATTTCTTATAAAGTTGATGGAAATATTAAATATGTATCTTGTTGTGGGACGTGCACTGTGTGCAAAATCACTCCTCTGCTTATGTAAAGCAGTCCTTCATTGCCTTGTGGGCTTGTTTCAGACCCCCAGAAGCAGAGAACCTCAGCATTAATGGGACTTGAGCGCGTGAGCATATGTGCAAATGCTTCTTTTCTGTTTTTCCCTGCAATTAATTGTGCGGAGCGATTTTTTTTTAACTGTTTCCTGTGTTCCAAAGAGAGATTTTTTTTCCCAGTACCCCTTCAAAATATTTATGTCTTTATTAGTAGTAGTCTTTAAATCCTAAATGTTCTCAAAATGTTTTTTAAAGGTCACTCATTTCTACCTGATGTCTAAAGCAGATCAAACCACCAGTGCGAACATTCAATCAGGGAAATCAAACTCCTTTTTTACCAATAGCAGAATTATGCTGTAGAGGCTAGAATTATGTTATTGTTTTGTCGTTATTTAACTCAGGAGTCAGAGCAAATGCTTGAAATGTTTCTGCACCCTTTAAAAAACTGGCCTGAGCTCTCTGTTTCTTCCTCACCCTCAGAGTCGGGTGGGTCAAAGTTCACCATTGGGAAATCCGTCTGGCTGCTGTGGGCGCTGGTTTTCAACAACTCGGTGCCTGTGGAAAATCCCAGAGGAACCACCAGCAAAATCATGGTAAAGCCGATGGTCTGACGTCTCACTGATTGAATGATCAGTTGACAATCTACTCGCTTAATCTATATGTTTACTCATTTTTAATTTAAGATGCAATGGGACGCATTTCTCCACCTCTGATATCCATTTTTGCCCGAACCGGCAAAAGAAAATCTGTCGGATGTTTGCTGCCTCCCATGAAAAGTACAGAAAAACCCTTGTTTTGGAAGTCTGAGTGCTTCTCAACAATCCCAATCAGTTCAAGAGCTCATTAGCTGCTCAGTAAGCTTTTTAAAACAAGGTCAGAAGAGAGAAGGGAAGATTATAATTTTCCTGGGTTTTTGTTGCCAATGCCCTTTTTCCTGGATTTGATGTGAGGCCTGCTGCATTTTATTTATTATTTTACTCATCAAACCCCATCTTATCATTCAAGTTAAAATTAGAGAAAAATCCACCCAGGAGACTTTATGACCCACATTCACTATGACGGGCAAGTTGGGAGGTCCTAAAACTGCACCGATTTACAGGCACAGAACCAGCCAGCTCGTTCCACTAATGTCCAAAGCAGCCTTTTAGGAACAGCTCCAATGAAGGCAGTCGTAAAACAAGCAGACATGTTGGTAATGAGGAGCTGACTGCTGACACAGGTGCAGCTAATTCTCATTACAGCACAACTCGCATCATCATGCGCGCGAGTGAGTTCAAATATTCCATTCTTTTCATTTAGTTTGTTCCGCTCTCTGGATTCAGATAAACTGCTGAAACGTTGTTGTGTTTCCCCTTTGGACCACCAAACAGATAAAACCAAAGTCTGCTGTTCCAATGAGGTGAATGAAAGGAAAAACCTGGTATGGCATCACACTACTCGTCCTTAGATTACATCAGATTATCCACCTTTTGAGCATAAGGGAGGTGGAAATGATAAAGGCAATCCAGCTACTCAAGTTACTGGGAAAAGTTCTGATATAATGACATTTTCCTTTGGTTATCCAAACTCATCCTGCAATTTGTGCACAACTTCCAGCTGCACTGTTCCCTGTGAGTAAACATTGTGATGAAGGGGAACAATTACAGACAAATTAATTCCGACTTCTTTAGCATTTAGAGGAGACGTTGGCTTTGGAGGAGCCGCCTGTCCTGTGCTCATATGAATTTTGTCAGATTTTCCGAGCCACCTCGGGGTTATCACCGACTGTCTTTGCACGGATCATTGCCAGCCATTTATCACTGATATTAAACCTTCATTTGAATGGCTTTTATAACAGTCCAGAGGTTGGTAGGCTCATCTGGGATCCATCGAATCAGAGAAATCACTTCGATGCGACAATTAGAGTTATTTTTCTTTCTTTGGCCTAAGTTGGGACAGTGAAGAATGCATTTTTCATTTTGGTCATTAAGGCACGAGCACAGAGTGCTGCAGAAGCAAATAGCCCCATTCATTAGCAACTGTAAGTGGAAATTTAGTTCTTACAGTAATCCACATCTCTCACGTGCTTCCTGGCTGAATGTCAACAGAGCAGTCCTCCACACCCCCCACAGCAGCAATAAGGGGGAGGCGGTGTTATGCATCGGTAGTAAGTGCATTCATTTTTATTTCTCATAAGCAGCCACAGGTTAAAGTCCAGTCCAGATAAGTTAAAGATTGGACGATTGCTGTTCCTCCATATGTTTGATTTTTGAAGATGTGCCTGTGGAGGATTATCCAATCTATTCATTATGTTCATAGTTGTTCAGCTCTATAAAAGAAAATGATCGCTGTCAGGAGACGCCTGCATTCTCCTGCGTGAGCGCATAAAGGGCCACACATGTGGCAAATCTCCAATCAAGCAGCGGCGGGGCATCAGCCCAATCTGTGCCATCTGCCATCTCTGCCACGGGCTCTTGTATGTGCTTTGTTTTTATTCACCCTGAGTGAGCCAATCCAATAGCCTCTGGAGGTGCATGCTATTAAAGCAAAATAACAGAATTAGACCTGCAGCGGGAAAAAAGAAAATCTGAATTGGAGAAAAGAGACAGAATGTGGAGGACTACTTTTTTTTCCTTTTCAGTTGGGTAGATGCAACATTTTCTTAATCACATGAAAGCACAGGAAAAAATGTGATGATTTAAAGCTTGGCTTGTGTGAGAAATTAAATGACTATGTTATAAAAAATACAGTGTGAAACGTTTTGCTCCTTTTAGAGGTCACAGCTAAAGCTACTATAGCTACAGTCAGTTTATATGTAAGCTTGTAAATACTGATAATCTTGTCAGTTTTCCATGATTAGGTTTACATTGTACGGATGCATGCTGAGTTTTCCGGGATCGTAGCTTTATTTTTAAAGCCTGAAAACTGCAACAGGGTGTCAAAAAGCAACGGGGAAATGTTAATGTAGTTTTCCTCCTGTCGGGTTCAGGTCGCGTCATTGATCTGACTCCACCCACCGTATCTTCCAGGTGCTGGTGTGGGCCTTCTTTGCTGTCATCTTCCTGGCCTCTTACACTGCCAACCTGGCTGCCTTCATGATCCAAGAGGAGTACATTGACACAGTGTCAGGGCTGTCGGATAAAAAGGTATCGACCCGGGACGTCGGCATGAATTGATGGAGAGATTTATGAATACTGGATGTAGTGATGCATGACAGATTTATAAAAAATCCATGTGGAGTCCTTGGTTGGACTCCACCTGGACGCGCTTGTGCATAATTTAAAACTGTAAATCTGTAATCGATTCACTTTGTAGTTTAAGGTAAAGAAACGGATGTGGTTCATTCAAAAAAGAAATCAATTCTTCTAACAAAAGCGGCTTTGTTTTATGTCGTGTTAGCATGGAGTGACACTCTTCCTCATCTCTGCTGCCATCTCTTTATTTTTTTAGAGCAGTCTGAGTAGAACTCATAAAGTGTATCCTGCTGCTCGAACCCTTTAAAGCCTCCTCTGTTGTAATAAGCTCCCCCTCAGCTCCTCAGAAAATGGTGGCGCCGACGCCCCCTCTTTTTAAGTGACTGCTTTGCCTCTCTGCAGCGCTCCTCCCCGCAGTGGGGATCATCTTTTCCACGGCTGCCTTTCAAACTTCCCCTCACCTTAATCTCTGCCCACCTGCTCTTCCCGTGCAGTTCCAGCAGCCCGCCGAGCAGTACCCGCCGCTGCGCTTCGGCACCGTGCCCAACGGCAGCACCGAGGAGAACATCCGCTCCAACTACCCCAACATGCACCAGTACATGATCCGCAACAACCAGAAGGGTGTGGAGGAGGCCATCGACAATCTCAAGACCGGGTGAGGAACGGGCCGGAGGATCAGAGGTGGTGGAGAACAGCCAGATTAGACAGGCCGGCACATTTTCTGGGGGGGGGGGGACCGTTGCAGTTTGACATGTCACACACATAACCCACGCAGGGGTTTTCACTTAATGTGATTAGACTGCTTTCATTAGACAACAGTGGTTTCTCCTCACAGTTTGTCCCAAAAGAAGGAATCTTTTGGTCGATGGAGCGAAAACGTAGCTGTTCCCTAAAACAATCTTCACCGGCGTCGCATTTCAAAGGCCCTGTCGGACAGGTAGGTGTGGACAAATGGAGCCCGGCTCACCCACCGCGTGACTCAGAGGGTGATTCAGCTCTTTGGTTTGTGAGGATGCGCTCATGTGAAGGCCGTCTTTATTCTGATGCAGCATTGGAGGGGGGCAATCAGTGAGTCCGTGTCCGGATGTGCTCACACATGCAAAGCCACCTGAGGCCGGCCAGTCACCTTCAGCTTCAGCATCTTTTTCGCAGGCTCGATTAGAATTCGATTCAAATCTGAACAGAAGTGTCGGATCCTTTTCATGGTGATTCATGCTACCTGAGAGGAAATGAGCTATAATAAAATCCCAGCGAGCTGAGTTCCATTTTCTGGCTGCAAAAATGTAAATAAGAATCTTTAATAGTCTTCAGATTAATTAAAATAAAAACTAATGGTTGAAGAAACATTTGGACCTATTTGAAGACGCTGATAAATCAATAGTCTTGATTTCTGAGGACATGTCGGCAGATAAGCTGAAGCTCTATGAAAGCACCTCTTGTGATGTCCCAAAGCAGCTTGTTGTCAGCTGAAGCCTCGATAGCTCTATATTTTAAAAGTTGTATCGACATGTTGACATTGCATCCGAGGTGATATGACATGCAATTCACCTCTGACCTTAATTAAAAAAAAAAAAAACATCTTCATATAAACCAGTATTGTCACTCTTTGATGAAAAACGTGTCCCTGTAGATCAGATCGAAAGCCTTGCGAGGCAGGGTTTGTTTCAGGTTAATACAGCAGTTCCAGTTTGAGAAGCTGGACTCAGTTTTTCCTCATGTGTTCCTCTGGTGCACCTGACATTGTTATCTCAAACATCCAATTCAAAGTGTCGTGCTTGATTGAGTATGGTGGATTTCATGCTCAACTTAACATGTATGGGCTCTTTTACCTAAGTGGTCATTGGGATGGCTTCCAGGTACATGAATCATAACTCTGCTAATGGATCCATGTCCACTTAGCGAATGTCATGCTATGTCCAGGCAGGGGGGGGTGTTAGATTAGTCTGAGGGCTGCATTTGTTCATTAAGAGGAACCAGCAATGTAGCTGTGGGCAAGTTTAAACTCTACAAATGCACATGAAATGTTATGTTGGACAGAGTGGAATGCAAACCATAACCCAGAATTCCCTCCAGATTACCTACAAGATACCAACATGTCTGAGTCCTCCATCCATTTCACGCACATGAATTCCATTACAGTCGCTCACGGAGGCAGCTGTCTCTGTCAGCATCATGAGCGGTGACCAGACAAGCTGTTTGTACTGGTGTGACGAGCATCAGCTCTGCATGCCCAGAGTGGAACGGGATATCTGATCCAATCTGGTGCTGAAATTCCTGAGCGGGAAAACCTGCAATAAGTGCAACAAGCAAATAAGTATGACCAATATAACCTTTATCACATACACACAGAGGCAAATACACACACACATATATCTATATATCTCTCTATATATATAGATATGTGTTAGTGTGTGTGTATATATATGGTATCTGCTCTGTGAGATGCATCTGAGGCATTTGATAACAAGAGCATTGTCTTTTAAAATAGCTTTTTAAAAGCCAAGTCAAAAGTTTCAGCTGCATGTTTTTAACAGCTCGACTTACGGTAAAGGGGAACCACCCCCCCATGTCTGTTTTTTCCACCCGTCATTCATCCATTCATTCCCCACATGAGGCGCTGTTGTCAATCACGCCACAAAAGCCTCTCGCCCTGCTCCACCTGTTGGCAAATTGATCTGCATCGCCTCGGGAGCCCCCAGATAAGCTAGTGGAAGCTGTGAATTTCTGGCGGGATCGTTGCTACAAGGAGAAATGGGAGAGAGGGGAGGTAGACAAACAACCCCCCCCCTCTCTCCCCAACAAAAAAGAAAAAACAGAATTAAAATAAAGCTTCTAAATAATACATTCTCACTGCAACCGCAGTGCAGAGGGGAGATCGCGCCATCTCAGCACTGGCTGATGCACCTCGTGTCTTAAATAGAGTGTGTGTGTTTGTGTGTGTGGGTGTGTGGGTGGGGGTTTATTATCCTCCTGTGACAGCAAAGCCGCAAAAGGCTCTTACCATAAAATATACACCAGCTCATTGTGTTTGAAGTGTGTAGTGGAGGGAGGGCTGAGTGATGTATGCAGATGCAGACAAGAGTTCAAATGTTTAATGGGACAAGCAAACACACGCAGACGCACGCCAACACACACGGGCGGGCGACGGGAAGAAGCCGCAGGTTTGATGTATAGTGTTATTAAAACTCCTGTGATCCATTGCTTTTGTGGTACTCACTCAGCTCCGCTTCTCTCCTCAGTTTCCCTGCCCTCGTTTCCCTTCAGTCCACCCGTCTGTTGGTCCGTCTCATTATCCGCTGTTCGTCTCCATTTCCTTTTATTCCCGTCTTTCTCTCATCCTGACGTTCCTTACGAGGAGACTCCCGCTTGTGCCTTCAAAGAAGAGCATAAAGCCCTTGTTTGATTTGCCTCTAAAGGTAGCAAACATTAAAAATGCCTGCATCCCTTTCCTCCATCCTCACTTCTTTCCTTCCCTCTCATTAACTCCTTGATCACAACGGTTGAATGTCTTTGCCTGTTGCCTGTCGCCCCCCCCCCCCCCCCCCCCCCCCCCCCCCCCCCCCCCCCCCCCCCCCCCCCCCCCCCCCCCCCCCCCCCACCTCTCAATCATCATCTCCAGTCTCCCCTCGGCTGTCCATTAGAAGTTGCCCTCTTCTTCCCTCCAGCTCTGCGTACCCAATTCATCTTGATCACTTTCCAGTTTCCCATTTTTTAGCGGCGCAGTCTCCCCCCCCACCCCACCACAGAATCTGTTGTGCCATGCTGCTCCTGGACTGTGAATATAAATGAATGTGAAGTGGGTGAGCAGGTGTGGTGACAAATTTATCACAAGATCCTCAGATATGCATCATCAGTCTGAGGGGAGATGTTCTATTCAGCCATTTATTCCTTCTAAAACTGTTCTAATTCACGTCTCATGCACCTTCTTCATCATCTGGCTCTTCTTATTCTTTTCCAAAGGGTTGTTTTCAGTAATCCTTTTTTTTTTTACGACTCATATCCCAAAGTATGCATTTAGCAAAACATTTGTTCGCCTTAACCAAATCCACTTTAATTAGGCGTTCATTGGGGTCTTAGGCATGTTTTGAACAATGGGCAACCTCTAATTTACGCAGGCTTTTGTGACATAGCTTAGAAATCATCTAGAAGTTAGACTTTAACATGTAACCCCAAACAGTTACTTTTAACACTTTCAAGCCAAATGAACTAAATCCAAAGTGTTGACTTGAACACTTATGGCTTGATAGGGAGTTCAGCATGACCTGTTTAAACTACGTAGACTAGTTAGTCTTTAGTAGCCTTGTGTGAAATTGTATTCATTAATTCATGAACTGCTGCTTTGCTGCTACAATGCATGGATGGTCTCTCATCATGCCAGCCCGTTGGTTTCATAATATGTATACATGCATCACTTTCAGATGAATGCAGAATAAGACACACAGAGCATGTCCTCCCTCCTTGATAGTGTCATTGTGATCATAACTGAAACGTGGCCGACTCCTTCATGTGAATTTTTCACTCATGTGACAAGCTGCAGAAAGAGTTTTTCCTGCTGGGCCAAAGTGTGATTTGCAGCCTGATTGAATTCAAACCTCCCTGGATATTGCTTTGCATTTTGCTGTGTTCCTGGAGGAGAAATTAAATCTCTTTTTACACTATTAAAAATGTCTACTTTTGAGATTTCTCATTTCTGGCTCAGAGTGTAGAAAGAACCCTCTTTTTACTTCCTCTGTTGTATCTCTGAGCGTTGTCGTCTTTTTGTCCCCCTCCTCCATTGTCGCTTTGCTTCAGATCAGTGATTTCCAATTCTTTGATGTCATTTTCTTCTTTCATGTCTCCCCTGTAGAAAGCTGGATGCCTTCATTTACGACGCCGCAGTGCTGAACTATATGGCCAGGAAAGATGAGGGCTGCAAGGTGAGAACAACATCTGCCACTTCACAGCCCTGCGCACACTCCCATCCTCATGTTGGGCTGCCTACCCCATGGTTACGGCGCAATATGCAGAAAAAGTGGATTAAACAAATCTTCTCTGAGCTTATTGTGTACAGGGAACAACATAAATAAGCATTTCTCTGAGAGCCAAATCAGCTTTACATAAATGAAACACATCCATTGCATTTGTATTTATCCCTCGCGGCCCGCAGCTTGTTAATATTGTCATTTTTGGACAGTGCCGGCGCTGATTTATTTATGAGTTTGCGTTTGACGCGGGCTTTCGCAGCAAGAATAAAATATCTTCTCGGTGATCTCTTGTAATAAGATCTGTGGGAGGCCTCAGCTCCCAGCAGCCTCGCACAACAGCCACTGCTGCAGTAATTATTACAACTGATGTGGATCTATATTAATTCCTCCACTGAAACAATATCCCGCTCTCCAGCTCCGGGATTGTAGGGGATGTCGATATTTGAGCTGAGCCAAATGCATTCGTGCGTCAGTGACAAAGGAGAAAAGAAAGCAGCCGGAGGAGGAATTGGCGCTCATTTCCATTTGCACCACTGGGAGGATTAATGCGTTTGAGTGTGTGTCCCCCACGGGTAGGATAACGTCTGCACGCGTGTGTCTTTGACTCCGAAAGGTGATGACCATTGGATCCGGGAAGGTGTTTGCCACCACGGGCTACGGCATCGCCCTGCACAAGAACTCTCGCTGGAAGCGCCCGCTGGACCTGGCTCTGCTGCAGCTGGTCGGAGACGGTGAGTAGAAAAGTCCCAAAAGGCATTTTGTGTCAGCACGCGACAGCGTACAAGCAAAAGGTGGGTGCGACTGAAACGCTGGCTGCCGCAAATAGAAGCTCTTGTTTGTGTTTGTGTCAACTTTGCTCAGATGTGAGGAGAGTCAGCGTGGGAGGTCACATGTTATTTTTCCTTAGTCACCACCTCTCTGGTGATGTCAGAAGGTCTGATGCTGCTGAGCTAACACTTAACAAGTAAATTAAGCTATTTTTTGTGTTGTCACGCTCTAGTTTCAGAAAGCATTGATGTAGTGACTTTGCTTTAAATGATCATTCTATTGTTGTTGGAGAATAATGGTGTAATGTCTTACTGAGAGGATAGGTAACGGGTAGTTGTGGATGATTTTGGTCAGTGTTAGAGCAGTAATAAAAAAAACAACAAAAGCTCCTCTGGTAGCATTAGAATAAAAATAAGAGAAAAATGACAGAAATTCCTATTGATATGAATTTGAAATGTTCGAGATCTTTTTTCCAGTTTGACAGAAAAGCGCTGGATGCTTGTCTTACATCTTTGGTTGGAAACTCTGTGACCAACATGGTCTTAGGCTCTAGCTGAAAAATCCCCAGCTCAGTATAGATCCCGCTCTATAATTAGGAAAAACGTGTTCTGCATACAAACATTTTGCAACATTGCTTTTTTTTTTTGTTGTCTTTGAGTCCCAACCGTCAGAGACTAAGATCAAAGTAAAAGAGTTTGATAGATTTGATCTTGAACAAAATAATTTGATTAAAGTAGAAAGTAGTAAGAAGCAAATATTACCTCTGAGATAATTGTAGAGTAGTTTTAAACCCTTTATCAGCATGCAGGTAAAGATGAAGGAGAACAGCAAAGTAGAATAGAACAGGATAGAAAAATGCTTTAATCATCCCCAGTAGGAGAATTTTAAAGTGAAGGGGAGCTTAATGTGGTATATTTACAACAATTTCACTGTAGAGAAAATAAAATAATTAAAGAATACATGCAAAAATGACCGGGCTTATGTAAGATTGCATTGTGAATGCAAGAAAAAATTTAATAAAACACAAAACAAAACAAGGTCGAGGTTGCACCTCCTGACAGAACAAATCACTGTGATTTCACATGCTCACTACGGCCGTGAACTCTCCTGTCTGTCAATCATTTCGTGGTGTTATTGGTCTATTGTATGAAGACCTTCAAAGGGTCACTGGAGACCCCAAAAGCAGCGTGGAGCAGAACCCAGCTCTCTCTCCTGCTACCTCTAACAATCCCAGCCTTTGGTCATAGGCGCATCAGACAGAATATCACGTTTTATATGTTAGCATCACAGTGTTCCGCATTAAAATGCATCTGCAGCTTGTTTCCACATCCTTCTGAGACCACTATAAAGTATTCACTTTGTACTGAGTGAGTGAACGAGAGTGCGAGAGCTCGCGCTTGTAGACATGAAGAAGTGCTCGTCTGATGCTTTTCACTCTCTGCCAGAGAAGCAACGAGGCTTTATAACGTTATTCTCTTGAAATTGTGCTTGTGGGTATTTGCCTGAGAGGCACTATATTATTTCAGGCAGCACAGGCCTACAACAAAAACTCTCGCTGAGCCCTGAAAAGCTGCAAAACGGGAACAAAACATTAAAATTTCAGCCCAGGCGAGAGATTTTATGGATTTTAGGCAGGCTAAAGATTGTATTCTGACACGGGCTGGCCTTTGTATCGCTTGGTAGTTTTGCATTTGTCGCTAATTTGGTACAGAAAGATGAACAAATACAGAGAGTCGATTTATTCAGCAGTGCGATCAAAACTCGGTCCACCCCATGCAAAGCCTGATTTAATTATTTATTTTAGTCAAATATTTGCGCCACTTGACTCCCTGCAAATTGTAAATACTCATTTTTCAGGACTCAACATTGAGCTCAGGCTGTCCTCTGATCAATGTGAAATATGGCACGAAGACAGCTTACACATCGCGCTCCTTAACGGGTCTTATAATTGGTCCCAGAAAGGAATCTCGTAGCTATCGATGGCATTTCCTGTTTTCACGCGGTCACTCCCTCAGATTGGCTCCCCAGAGAGGCAATTTTAGCCCCTTTGCAATTAGTGAGCTCGAGATAGCGAGAGATGCCTCCGCGACAGCAGCTCCCAGGGGCAGAGGGAGCCGGGGGTCGGGGGTGGAGGCCCGGGGCTGGGGGACCTTTAAAACCGAGAGGAGGGTGTCGTTGTGAGGCTGGATTGATTGTTGGCAAACAGCTCTGAAATCCTGCACACAAAGATCGCCTTTGAACCCAAATGTTCAACATGATGTTAACCTACTAAAAGAAGACACTGTTTTGTTTGACTGATAAAAAGTCAGTGATGCTACTCAGTGTTTGCTTTAGATTCATTTGCATCCCGAAATATGTCCCACCTGTCATCATTACGCTGACGTGCCCGTTCCCTTAATGACTTTATTATTGGTTCCAGTGGTGCTGTAGTCGTGTTACATCCTGCACTAGCTAGCATAGCTGCACTCTGAGGAGATCAGGTGCACTGCAGTGTCTTGGATGACGTGCATCTTTTGAAAACAAGGGTGCTCCACTTGGCTTCCGCCGGCTTTTGATGAATAAACTCTCTCAGAAGTGATGCTGCAAAAGGAGTGTACACATTTATAACTGCTGACAAGGTACCCCGTCTCAAATCCCACAGCAGCATATCCCGAATATTCCTTTGTGTCACTCACGCAGATTCATGCTGAGCGTGCACATCCAACAAATACTTTGTACACGAAAGAATGATGAAAGGAAAATGGGGATATGAATGGTCTGTGTCACTGAGGGAGAGGGGGCATGCCGCAACAGCACAGTGCACGCTGGGGAAATTGATTTCTTTGTTCACGTTCTTTTTCTACCAGCGTGGAACAACCCAGATGTTGAGATTCATTTTATAATTGTGTGCACGTCCAGGTTTGCTCTCAGGTTTAGTTCATTTCCATAGTCACGCACATTCTGTTAAGCACGTGAATGGACTGAGTTCAGACTCAGTCACTGGGATTTTGAGCCCGTAAATTCGTGTTCACCCAGAGGTTTTCTCACTTGAGGATTTGGTTGAGGATTTCGTGTTTGTTTCTGTTAAGAAAAGATTGGCATTGGCACAAAACGTGAAGTTCCCCAAACACCCCGAGGAGCAGAGAAAACGCACAAAATGCACGCTCAGCACATTTAAAACGTTGCCATCCAATCAATCATCTTCAGAATCCACCTCTCTATCAAGGACAGCAGTGGAGTTACAGGCACCGAAATCATCTGTCCGAACAGGAGAGTTTGATTTGTCATCGAGTTGTGTTGTCAGAAGTGTTGTCAGTGTAGAATTTAGATGCACATAGCAATGGTGCCATGAGAGTATTACAACTCTAAGGCAGGTATCTGTGAGCAAATGCTTACAAATGCACTCTGAGGTCTTCACGTCTTTTTGTGATCTTCTGCCCAGCTTGAATTTTCCGAACCGTTTTACCTCACAGGACAAAGATCTTCATTCTCTGGAATTACTGTCGAACATTCTCTCCCTTTTTTAAAATTTCATTGACTCTTCTTTCGCACAGTCAGCACATGGGTTGGATGCTCCTGTGGCTGAAAAAATGTCTTGGGAGCAGAGTTGTCCAGCAAAGTTTCTTTGAAAGATGTAACGAACAGACAACCGGGGCACGCGGTGATGATTACAACCATTTAAGGCTAATTACTCACACGGCCTTGACAGCTGTTTCTTTCTATGCAGGCTGGAGAAAACGCAGAGCCAATTGTAAGAGAATGCTAAATGATGCCTATTAGATGGAAATAAAGATTTTTCTGAGGCCGATTTCACCCCTGTCCACAGCACTGTGCTCAGTAGCACTGTGGATCATAGCATCCTGCCCCCAAATATGCACATTATGAGTCTTTTAAAATGATTATTTTTTTATTTATTAAGTTAAAGAAGAGAAAATTCTTTTTTCGATTAATTTACTTTTAGTTGTCTATAAAAAAAACAAGCAATGCTTTATTTGTATAGTATAAATATGTGAATACATGCAACCATCACTCTATGTATTCTTCCTTTGGTTTTTATTGTATTTCAGTAGGCCCCACATTGAAGTGTGTGCTTGCTAAAAGACAACAGGGTAGAGTAATGGGGGCAAATAGACAGGATTTCAACAAGCCAGTGAGGTTGGTTGGCTTTTTTCAAGTGCCTCGCGCAAGTTACCTTGTAAGGATTAATATTTAGGATTTCATGTCCCAGGAGCCCTCTTAGACGTCGCCACATTCTGCGCGTACCACCTGCTCTCCTCTCTCATCATGAAAACATCCCTCCTCTCAGGCTGGTTCTCCAGTCTGCGCCTGTTCTTCCAAAGTTTCACCGATTGTTTTGACATAGCAATTTCTTTCTGAGATGGAAGAAACAGCGATGACACGGCGGCAGGAATAATGGTAGCTCCCATAATTTACTTCTGTCACTCACAGAGATGCCGTTACAGTAACCTTAAATGATTCCCCCTTTGTTTGCTGTCCCTTCCAATATTTTTTTCCAAGCAAAGTTCACTTTGCTTATTTATATGCTGAATATTGCATCCATCCAGAATGTCTCAGAGGAGACACTGCAATCCAATCTAAACATGACTGATGCAGAATTACAAATGGAAACAAAGAGTCTATTCCACTTTTTTTGCTTGTTTTTCAAGTTGTTTTTCAAGTTGATTTGAAATTCAATCAAAGCTCGGAGGGGGGGGGGGGGGTCAACACAGTGAACAACAACAAAAAAACGATGGACTGTGTGTAAAATATGCAGCAGTCGTTTAGCAATCGCAGGTTAGACCATGTTTTCAGGCAGCATAATCAACTTGAATTCATTCTCATAAACATGGATCTGACTTTTTTTTAAGGAGGCTCTCTGTCAGTACTTCCGCCTTCCAAAAACATGCATGTTGGGTTCATTGCTAATTCTAAAAGGACCCAGATTTAATCTCATTTTCATTTTTACACAACTCCAATTAATCTTTACTCAGTGCCATTTGGGTTTTTTCAGACCTGGGCAAAGCCTCTCCCGAGGGCCTCAGAAAATCTATAAACATCTGGCACGGTGTCAAAAGCTGCATATAATAACATTCCTGTGCACTGCAGTGTGCCAGGTTGACAAAGGTATTGTTTCTTTGGCTTGCCCTGATGCAGCGTGAGCCCTGTATTGACCACTTGTTTGACTTTGCCCTTTGCCACGTGCAGCAGCTTTAAACACAAGCTGCTTACTTGAGTGGAGAAACGAGAAGCGTGGGATGGGATGCATTGTGTACGCCGCCTTGAGAGGCATTGCGGGTGACTGTGTATAGATTTAGAACTGCTGCAGGTAATGATGGCGTTTAATGCTTTTCTGCACAGATTGGATGGAGGAGATATTCCTTTAAATGTCACTGAGAAGATTAAAAATTCCTCGGGCTTAATTCCTAACCATTACAAAGCTGTTAGAGTAATCCTGCAACACTGAGGAGCCATGAATTTAACTAAGTTGACTTGTTTCCACTCACAATCACATGAATCGTATTTTCTGGTGAAAAAAAAAAAAACGCAGCTGGGCCAGATGCGGTTTTATCTGTCAGGGATTTTTTTTTTGGGGGGGGGAGGGGGAGTCTCTCCCAAACAGCCACTTTACGTGCAAGTGACTGCTCTGATTAACGCATTTACAGTAAAACAAAGGAGGAGCTGCATAACGCCGGACAGGGAAAGAGAAGCCAGATGAGCACACATTGAAACTCCACGAATTAGAGGAGTGTGTGAACAGCTCCTTAATGAACATGCATATTAGTCTATTGTCAGGAGATGCACAAGGAGACGGGTAAATATAGTTCATCTCAAGCTGTCAAGGAGCATTTGAATTCCTGCCTGACTATTGTGGATGTGAAATTTGGCAGACTGATCAGCATTAGGGTGAGATTTCTGTTTCGTTTGAGCAGAATAGACACTGCAGGCAGCACGGCTGAGTCACAGATGTCTAATCCAGGCGGAAAGGCTTTACAGTGGGATTTCCAGACAGCATTAATTAACCCAGGGGTCAGTAAATAATTGGTATTAGCACTTTTTTCTTCAACTGGGGCATCTTCAGAGTATCCACAGTGATGGATTCTGAGCATATGTCAAGACAGTGTGCTCGTGTGGCAGATTCAAACGTCCCCCATAACCAGGCCGGGCACATCGGCCCGCATCGGCTTCAGTGTACACAGCCACCAAAAGCAAGATTTTCCTTCCTCCAGCCTCAGTCTTTGTGATTAAAGCATTAATGGCCAGCACTGAGAGTCCCATTACGCTGGAGTTCAGAGTGTGTCACGCGTGCGTGTACGGGGGAGCGCGGTGTTTGTGTGTTTTCCCCGCTTTCATCTCCCGTGCGCTGTCACATCAGTCTGCCCTCAGCACCCGCCTCAGACATCCAGCCATTCCCCCGCCTGCTTCAAAAGGATCCTCTCTGCCCCACTCACCGTCTAGATCACCATTTCTCTTTTTTTTTACGTCACACAAATCTTTCCTCTGGAACTCTGAGCCCGTTTCTGTTATTTCTGGTGTTTTCATGCATGAATGCACAAACTCGTGTTCATAGGGGCCTCTCATCTCTTTTCCAGGGCCACATTTCAACACCTATTCTGTTATTTTTTAGAGACTCCATTCTTCCTCTTCATCCCTCAGGTCTTTTTTTTTCTCTCTTATATTTGTGTGTCGATCTCCATTTTGCATAGTTTTACTCCTTCATCTCGACTCCTTGTCCCAAAGCATCCTCTTCTCTTTGTTTTCAGATTTCCTTCCTTAACCCTCTCCCCTTTTCCCTTTCAGATGAGATTGACATGTTGGAGCGTCTCTGGTTGTCAGGTATCTGCCACAATGATAAGATCGAGGTATGCCGTCTTAAACCTTTTTAAGTCTATAACCCTCTCATCCTCTATACTCATAATATAAAAACGCTGGTGACGCTGGTCTGGACAAATGTTCATGGAGCTCACTGAGCTGCTGTGATGCTAACCCACAAAATGGTCATTGGATCTTCTCCCACCGACCTTAATCTTCTCGTACAGAGCCAGATTTAACCCTCAGCTCCTATGTTCTTCCACTGGAAAATTGTCTGGTGTTGCTACCCCCAGCAAATGCAGCATTATTGGAGGGTTACCTACCAGAGTAGAGTCCTCCTCTCTACCTTTAATAAGCTTCTAAAAAACGCTTTTCCAAGAGGTCCTCTCATGACAGACTATATTTATCTTTTACTTCCCTCCCCTATCAACCTTTCCCCCTATTTGCTTGTTTCTCAAACTGTATTTAATCTAACTGGGGTCTGCTCTGCACTTGTGATGTATTGATATTATATTCATTTATTGTAAAAATCTCTTTAAAATGCACTTCATTCTTTTCTAAGTGTCTGCTAAATGCATAAATGTATAAACTTAAACTGCAAACTGTTCAGTAAGGTATGATGATGGCACTTATATCTTCAACCGACCCACAGTCGCATGATTCAACCATTTTGGATGATGCGTGAAGACATTAGGCTACTGTTAATGCATCCTCAGAGGAACAACACACTATCTTTTTGAGAAAACAACATCAGTGCAGGAAATTCTCCGTAATCAGAGGCCGTTCTCTTGAGTACAAACTGGTTTGTCAATTATTCTGTGTTGGCTGAATATTTGTTAAGCAATATCTAAGTTATCAACAGTTCGGTGGTTAAACCATCGATGTTAATGCCTCAGCCGCGGCCGTAGCTGATCCAGCATAGCTGGCACCTTCACCAAAGTGTTGGAAGGATTATTTCCGCTTGTTTTATGGTCAGAGGACAAGCATTTTGTACTCTACATGTGATCTTTCTGACAGTGACAGCTTGGTTTATTTAGTCACTTATTGGGAAAAATATACAGAAGCAAACCTAAGATAAACTGGCTGGCTGACTGGCTTTATAAGAATGAATAAAGGAGATATATTTGGCCTCAACTTCACTGAAGTAGAGTTGCTGGACCTTAAGGAAACTGGTGCTGATCCGATTGTCAGTCCAGACTTACCATCATCTAAGGGGGTTTTGTCCAACTAATGCACAGAACATGTAACCAGACTAACTCAAGCTCCCATGATTACCGTCCTTACAGCACCTGTACTCATCCTGAATAAGGAGCAGACATTTCTTTTATCAGGAACCTTTTCCGGTATTAAACACAGAGCTGTACACCTCCTCAGGCACCGTTTTGTGTGTTCATCTCACACAAATGTGCTGCATCCTGATAAGTTGCACCGCTGGCAAAACGTGGAGAACCTATCAAACAAGGAAAAAACTGTGAATGTTGAAATGTAACAGCAGCATGCTCTAACATCCGATGAAAAGAAGAGTTTTTGTGCTTTTGGTCAAATATCAACAACATAATTGCTACATTGGAGAAAAACACTCCTTATTAGTAACAAGCAAACCCTCATCTGTTTGTCCAGAGTTGTTTTCCTCACTTAGCTCCTCTCTGCCAGTCTTTTCCCCTCATCTTCCCCCGTCTTCCCTCACAGTTTCGCTCTCTTCTCCCACAGGTGATGAGCAGTAAGCTGGACATTGACAACATGGCAGGTGTGTTCTACATGCTGCTGGTGGCCATGGGCCTCAGCCTGCTGGTGTTTGCATGGGAGCATCTGGTGTACTGGAAACTACGGCACTGTGTGAAGAAGTCCGGTGGGATGGACTTCCTCCTGGCTCTCAGCAGGGTAAGAGGACTCATCACTTTCTTCTAATGTCAGCTTGGTTTTAGGGTACACGACAATAAAACAAACAAAAGAAAAAGTGGTTACTATGAACTGACATGTTCATTGGTCACTTTGGCAGATTTTATTGGCTCTCTTGAGATGCTTCTTCTAATCACCTGGTTGGTATAATTTGGAGGTATCAGTCCTTTACCTAAGGCTCTCTGAATTGGGCTTTCCACCAAGTTCTGTTATTATGAGTTATTATAAGTTATTCATTAACAACACTCCCCTCATCAAAACAGGTTTTCTAACATCTTATGAGGGACTCATATTAAAAGTATCAAAGGTTAAAGTGAGATATACATTTTTGAACCAGAACAGGACAATATATATTGATGTATATCAGAGGACCACCCGGAGCAGTTTTTATTTGCTTTCTGGTTTTAATGACCTCTAAAATATATGAAACGGTATTGAATTGGATGAGATTTAAACTCTGTCAGGAGGTTATGAGACCAAAGGAGGGAAACCTAAAAGGTGTTTCTAGATTTTTATGACGGCAGCACTGGAGCAGCTGATCTCTCTGATTTACAGGCAGTTTGAGAAAGGAGAACGAATCAGTGAAACAGGCTTATGGCTCCTAATTGGAGCGCATTGGTAAACGATTTCTGAGGGAGCAGAAATGTTTTGTTGTGAGAGACTTAAAGGTGCGGAAAACTTTTGATTTCCTATTCTGTTTTTGGACACGAAATAACCACCTGTGGTTTGATTGGAGCCTTGAAATTCACATTATACACGAAGATGCAGTTCCAGATGGAGGATGATGAACAAAAAGGATCTCAGATAGGTAAAAAAAAAAAGGCATGATGAGTAACAATCTAAATTGATGCTTTCTGGCTCTCAGCATGGACAAGAGCCAAAATAATGCTGTCATCATCCCAAAGACAAAGGCCCCGGAACGGAGTGATCGCTTTACATGTCATATATAATCAACAGAGTTTCTGTTCTTTGGGTTCTCTGAAACATTCAGTGCAGATGTTGGAATGAAAAAGACAGGCTGTGGTTTGGGAACAAGAGGAAAAAAACGGAGGCATGGTACATTGCAGAGATGAGGCATGTGAGGAGGGAAAGGTAGAAGAAGTGGGCTGATAAGGGAGGGAAACTTTGAGATAAAAGGAGAGCTGAGAGTGTTAGAAGTACAGGGATACCGTGGCAAAAGATGGCATCAAGAGCAAGTTTTACCCGGAGGTTAAAACCAGGAGACCTGCTGCTTAACAGCAACATGGTTTGCTCGAGCCTGCAGTGGCTATCATCCATTTGTTTACACAGCACATAACAAAAACTGGGGACCTCCGTCCTCACTAAGGAGCTGCCCTGCACACGACCACTGGATTTGGTTTGAATGATGTTTGAGTTTTTTCCTATTTGTTAATGTCACTTTGTATTGTCGGTTATTTAAAAAACAAAAACAAGATACATGTAGCAGTAGCTTATCTATTTATTTATTATCCATAGATTATTATAGTTGTTTACAGAAATAATTTTTTTTGTTTTCAGGTGTCAGCTTTTTAAGAATTTTATATTAAATAATTTGGCCTTTAGTAACGGTCACATTTTTTTTCCAGTATATTCTTAAGCCACCATCATATTTTAAGTAATGACGAAAATCTGTTCAAATTCTTTCTCTATTTCAGTTTCTGACATTGATACAGATGTTCCCAGTTGGACTTTTTGCAGAAACCTTTCCTCTTTCATTTAAAGTTCAGCCAAATTCTGATCTCATCCAGTTACATTTTCTCATTTTGACGGTAAAATATTTGACTTTTAACATTGGAAAATTGATTTTTGATTCACAGCCCGACATCAACAGGAGTACAAAGAAGCTCTTGCTTAACCCAGTCTGCGACTTACCTTTCAGTTTTAATTTCACACTGTGCTGCATCCCGCGATCTCGGGACTGTGATGGCCCTTTTTCCTCTAGGACCTGCTGATTCATGTGTCCACAGGGACCATTATTATAGCCTCTCCATCAAATCTGTGTCCCGAAGGGGAAAAGAGATTTACAAGGGGCTCCACACATTTTATCTTTAATATGAGATAGATAATATATGAATCACTTTCACCACTCTTGAGAATTATAAAGATTCTAGATTTACATGTTCACCTTTAGTCCTGCCAATTGTGTCCCCCCCCCCCCTCCAGTCTGTTTTTTGCAAAGTTGATGCTCTGGTAATTTACATTGATTTCTGATGTATTAGCTAGGTCAAAAGAAAAAAAAAAACGCTCACACACATGAAGTTAGATTAAACTTTTTTAAGGAATAATTTGACAGATAAAGATGCAAAAGTTAACAACAATGACCACCACAGAAAAAAGTAAAGACTAACTGCAGCTTTAAGAACACTTTGGGAGCGAGAGTAAATCACAAATTGCAGAATACAGATCATTTTTGCAGAAAAGAAAAGAGAAGAAGAAAAGAGAAACAAGATCATTTAGTGGGAATGTAACTGGCACAAATGAAGGAAAAGGAACAATGGTCATAGGTGAAACCAGAAAAAGCGATGACAGAAACTGCTTGTGAAAAATAAAACAAGAACTGGTTTTGCATGTTGGGGTGGAGTTAACCAAATTGCTTTGTTAACTGGGACTCAAGTCATATCAAAATAAGTGTCTATCCTAAAATGTCTAATCACACCATAAGAAATTAACATAAGATGTAAAACAGGGGTGTTAAAGTGTATTTAAGCATCACCAATGCCTGGTTGGCATTGTCAGTGTTCCCCTTTTAATTTTAACCCACTCTTCTGGCATAAATATGTCTTTATAAACAGATTTTCCTCATTCCGCGCATTAATCTTGTTTTTTCACATAAACTGTCACATATACTGTGACACAGGTAGATTAATACAGAAGATCAGAAGATCATTTATCGATTTTTTTGACGATTACTTTACACAATAAATTGTACATCCATAAAAAATGAGTTGAATAAACTGCTGTTGTCTCTAGAAGCTCTTTTTTTAAATGTATTTTTTCAAGCAAACTATTAGGCAAGAAATCCTTGTTATGCATTCGTCTAATTTTCCTTTTCATATTTTTGTTTTTTCCATCATTTTGATTGGAGACAAGAAACCAGAGGCTGCCTCAAACCTCATTTACAAAGTGCGTTTTGTTCTTTTCCGCATCTATTCCACAGAACAAATTTATTGTAAGCTTAGACGTTAGAACTTGAAGGGAGCATGGAAGACTCAGTTTGAGGCTGTTCCAAAACTCTCATTAATATTTAATTGTGAATGCTCCTTACTTTTCTCTGCATTCAGAGGAGATGTGTTGACCGAGAACACCCCCGCCGGGATGTCTCAGCATGTCGGAAGAAGAAAGAGAATCGAGCCCACAAAGCTGCACCCTGTTTGTAAAAAACATTGCATCATGCAGTTGTCAAACATTGTTGTCCAGACAACATTTCTTGATGCAGCAGCCTGTCACAACTCCTCTGTGTGGTATTTACATCAGGTGCTCGACAGGCTTTGACCTTGTTATGATCTTCTTTCAACGGCTTCCGGATTAAAAAATTGTTGGGGTTCGGTTCTATCATTACTGATACTATTTCTAATGATGGAAAAACCATTACATATATTAAATATGTAAAGTCACAGCCTGGATTATCGCATACACAATTAATATATAAATTCTGCTCTCTGTGTGTCATAACTTGTAAACTGCACTGTAAGTGCTCATTGGATCATCTGGACTGTGATCATCAGAGTCATCCATGGAAAATCCACAAAAGAAATAATTGAAGCCTGGGGAACTTAGATTTTTTGTTCCTAACTTTTAGAAGCTGGCTGAAGAATCCTCATGTACTGTATGTCAGACATGGTTTCCTGAAGATAGCTTTTATATGGTTTGTAAAGATATCTGATTGAAGATGCTCAATAGGTTTCCTTTTCAGAATTGGGAATGTCAGGCTCTCTGTGTTTCTGTCTCTGACACACACTTCCTCCTTATCACACTTGGCAGCCAGTTGGTCTAATTACAGTCTCTCTCTTATCCGTCCACCCAGGGAATGTACAGTTGCTGCCAGTTTGAGGATGAGACAGCACCAGGAGGAGGCAAGAGCTCTCTGCCCCAATACCACACTGTGACCACCATGCCTACTGTCCCCCAGCAGCACCTGGTGACGGCCCCACTGAACAACACAACAGCCATCGCCATGGTTCAGCAACAGCAGCAGCAGAAGCATCACCAACAGCAACTGGGGCAAACATACACAACTATGTTACCTGGATCGCCACCCAATACAGGACATTCAGCAATGGCTTTGGGCCCATCAAACAGTCCCTTACTGGAAGGTCCCATGCCCTGCTCCACCTTTTTGCCTCGCCATGATCGCAGGCTGGCTGTTGTCGATCGCTGGAACAGGCCAAAACCTGAGAAAGTCATGAGTGCAGGCAGCAGTGGAGGGGTGGGTGTAGGGGGGATTGCAGGGGGGATCACTGAACTACAGGCCCAACAGCAATATCAGCAAAACCTCGGACAGCACTGGAGTTTGCAAGGGGGAGTTTCGGGAGGAGGAGGAGGTGACACAGGGCTAGATGAATACAAGCGTTACTATGGTCCTATAGATCCAGAGGGCCTGGGAGCCAACACGGACCAGAAGACAGGGGGTCCTCAGCAGACTCCCAAAGCCAATCCACGAGGCCTTAAAGCCTCAGGGATGCCACGGCCGCCTCCAAAAGGTCCCCAGCAAGGCCAGGGACATTTAATCCCGAAGCCACCTCCACTGATCCCATCATCTCCACGAAGGCCACCCTTCTGGAGAAGGGGAAGCCTAGCTCAGGCAAGGAGAAAAGGCTCAGGAGGCCCCCTGTATGAGAACATACTCCCTCTGGGGAGACGAGGAGGTGGGAGATATGGAGCAAGTGATGGAGGTGGAAGGAGGGGACGCCGACCACCGCCGCCCCCTCCTCTTCCGGTCCCCCTTTCTTCTCCAACACACACCCCCACCACTCCTTCCTCTCCTTGCCGTTTCTATTCATCCTGCTCCAGTGCCTCCTCCTCCTCCTCTTCATCTTCATCATCTTCATCCTCCTCTTCATCATCTGTTTCGCTTTCCCGGTCAAACTCCCCCTCTTGCTCCAGTGACAGCTCATACAACTCCTCACTGAGTTTCCGTTACCGAGCAGGTGATCGGGATTTAATGGTAGATGACGAATATGACTCGGACCTTCTCACAGAGGAGTCGAGCCTCCTTCTGGGCTCTCGGAGGAAGATTCGCTCCCGGCGCATGTCGTCTCGCTCATTGCCATGCAGCCCCCCACCTCCTCCCGTCCCACCACGGAAACCAAAACCACAGAGGGTTTACGGGAGAGAGAGAACGGGCAGCCAACTGGCCCAATTACAGGAGTGGTGGGCCTCGTGGGGTGACAGAGAGCGGGGGAGGGGAGGGACAACCCCTAGAGGAATCGGAGGGGTGGGTAGAGAGGAGAAGAGACACCACAAAGAGAGAGAACGCGAAAGGAAGAGAAGAAAGAAAGGCCGAAAAAAGAAGAAAAGGGAGGAAAGGGAGAGGGAAAGGGAGCGGAAGCGACGCAAAGCAAAAAAGAAAAGGAAGAAAGACGACAAGATGAAGAAAAGAGAGCGAAAGAGGTCAGAGCAAGAGGGCGGAGATCCTGAGAAAAGAGAGGATCTAAAATCAGGAACACCGGACTTCCCGTCATACCCGCCTTTGAGACGAGAATCATTTCGGAAAAAGAGCGAGAGTTCAATTAGGAGCTATGGATGGAACATACCGGGGGAAGATGAGAGGAAGGAACGAGAAGAGAAAGAGAGGGAAGAAGGGGAAGACAGCAGGATAAAGGAAAGACACCCCAGAAGAAGGAACAGCAAACATTATCTTGGCTCTAGTTGTAAGCCTTCTACATCTGTCAAGTTCTGGGGAGGAGGGAACCCATCTTCTGACGCCACCCCATCTGCCTTTCTTCCTTTGTTACCTGTTTCCTCCAAAAGGAGAAAGAGTAAGAGTTCAGACAGAGAAGCCGCAGGAATGGAGGGAGAGAGGAGACCATTGTTGGGTCGGAATGAAAGAGGTGAGATTCCCCCCAAAGAGGGCCTGTCCTTCCATGAATGGGAGTCTGAAATGGAGGATGTGGAGGATTCTGAGCCAGACAGAAGAAAAGCAGAGCATGGGAAAAGGCACGGGGGAGGAAGGACTATATCTGATGAAGAAAGAGAACGGGATAAAGTGGTTGGGATTTACTCCGATGATGATGGATCCTCTGGAGAATTTGGAAAGTTCGAGAGGTACTGGGAAGATCATGAAGGAAGAGCAGTGGGAGGGATTGGAGGGGGTGGTTGGTTTTTCAGTACTTATCCCTCAAGGGACAAAAGTGGCAGCATTAACAGTAGAGACGACCTGTTCCTGGAGCGCGGAGACAGGTGGGGAACGGCAGAGAGTGGCTGGGGTTCCAGTGCAGTTGGTGGTGGCGGGGCAGAGAGAGGGTGGGGATCCGGTTCTCACTGGCCTCCACCTCCTCTCACCCCGCCACCTCCACGCCGGTATTGGTCAGTGGATAAACTCCACATTCAGGACGAGAAGAAGAGTAAGCGTAAGTCGAAAGACAAGGGAAGAGGGCACGCGGCCGGCTCCTCCTACCATTCCCCAAGGCGACATGCTCACCCCTCCAAATGGGCCGGGGTGACATCACGAAGCCAGGAGGAGCTCTACCACCACTGCCAGAGTTTTGGTGGTCCTTCAAAGCCCAAACACGACTCCTCATCCAAACCCGATCGATCACACAATCCATCTAAATCTGGCAGCCAGACAAACCTCAGTATCCAGCAACGAACACAGAGAACAGACAGGGATCGAGATAGAGGGAGACAGCCATCCCCACCTCAGTCTCTTATACCCAACTTGCCACCACCACTTCCTGCTCTCCCAGCTCCGCCTTCATCATCTCACTCTATCCATGCTCCTCCCCACACCTCCTCTTCTTCTATATCGTCCCCCTCTGTGGTCTCGTCCACACAGGGTGCCCCCCAGGCCTCCTCCATGGCTTCGGCAAGTGCTAAACTGCAGTACCAGAGACTGCGCTCTGTTCCCCAGCCCCAGAGATTTCCTCCTTCTCCTCACTTACCCCTCAAAACCAAGAGCCTTTGCTCCCGGAGAGGCTCAGCCCATTTCTCCAGCGTGGAGAGTGAAGTCTGAAGCTCAGCATGGTATCAAAAGTCATAGGAAAGCCCTGCAAAGGCTGCCGGACACGTGACCTGCAAACATTGCTGCACATCAGCAAAAATGGCTGCACAGCAAAGTCGGTACACCACATGCACTGAGCTCTTTCCTGAAATTCTGCACAAATGTAACTGAAAGCCACACAAATCTAGTGGAGTGGATCACAGGAGCACAGGACCATTCTTGTGTTTACTGCTGTGTTCCTGTTGATATGGGAAAAAGCAACGGCAGCGATGACTTGGATTCTAACCTATACTCACCTAATAAAGGCAAACCCGACATCACAAAAAGTAGAACTAAAGTGGTTGAGGCAGAAAGGTCGTTACTATATTCAGAGGAACCTTTCTGCTTGCTGAGGGCTCAGGAACTTTATAGTACTGTATGCCTGCTGCTCTCAGAAGCCTTTATCACAGAGCAGTGTTCTTATTTATTTGTTCTTATGTTTTTTTTTTTAACAAATCGCTTACTTTTCCCTAACAAACTGTTTACACCCCCGCGGAACTGTGACACCCACCGGAGGTACCTTTATAGTGTGATAAATACCTTCCACTTTAGAGGAATGGGAAGGTGATAACCAACTACTTTCCTGGTATCCATTGCTTTCCTTTTTGCTCCTATTCTCCCTGCCTCTTCTTTTCTCTTTCTACTTATCTACTTCTTTGACATCTTATTTACATGTGAAATTTCCCACATCACTTGTCCTCACCTTTCCCCTCTTGGCTCCTCTCCTTGATGTGATTATTCTGTGTGTCAGTGCTTTTCTGTGTTTGTATTTTTGACAACAGGGTAAGTCAGCTGTGACTGATATTCTTCTGGCTTAATGAAAAGCTGAGTGCCAAACTTAAGTAGAGCTCAACATCAATCTGTATAACATTAGCAGCTTTATTTTCTTTAATCTTGCAGTTTTGCATCTCCAAATGCACCAACACTCATAAATACCCACAGAAGCTAATGTACGAACAAGTCCCTCCATTGACTTCTCTTCTTGAGCAATACATTCAGCCTCTGTTCATGTTAAAGCTTTATACTTAAAGTTCATTGCTTTACTTCTGTGTTATAGTTGTTGTTGCTATTGATGGTGTTCTATATGTCAAGACAAGTATAAAATCTAATACGATGTAATCACTGTGCCATAGTGCTCAAGCTTGGATGCACAAGAAATGTTCTCTCAACTACCTAACTACAAAATTGGAGGTAGTTTCTGTTCCCTGCCCGTGTTTGTCTGAATGTAAAGTCGACGGCCAACATGGGCACTGCGACTAAATTTACTGTAAGATACTTGAAGAGGGGAATTGTAGCATTTAAGAGGGTTTACACGCACGGTTAAGAAATGGAGGGACCGTTAAGCAACACCATGCTAATCTTCTCGGGTAAATCTACAGTACATGCTAAAGAGAGAGCTGCTGTGATTTTATCTTTTTTTTGGGTTGATATGTTCTCCTGCAAGAGGCTGAGTTGCGCCGAGGCTAGAAAAGAGAAAACCTGTGCAAAACTCTCTAAACCAGGTGAGCCTGTTGTGAGGCAGGAGATATGCATCTGAAGTGTCAGCTGGTGATTCACAGATTGTTGACACGATGCAGGGAAATGAATACTTCTAGCCTTATGCTAATCAATCCTGCCATATTTAATGTGTCGAGTATGATTATAAGGGTATGCCATGTAATGATCGGACCGAGATTTGATTGGTTCAGGCCATTTAGTGCCAGCGCCGTTTTGATGTCAAAGCGACTGTGCCTGTGTTGCATCCTATGAGAAAAATGGTGGATCTGAGTGATGATATATGAGAGACTTAATGGCACTTCCTGTGACTATTTTGGTTTTAGAAAGTGTTTTTCATCTTGTAAATGTTTCACCAAGAGCTGCTGCTTTTTAATCTGTGACCAGGCCTATACCAGCAGCTGAAATCCAATGTCAAGCAACGAGCTGAAGTTATCAATCACAACCATTAGAATTTTTTTTTCTACTTGGATAAACTGGTCATCAGTAGGGAGTAGAGACAAAAGCTGCTGGAATAACAGCAATTTTTGTGTTTGTTTTGGTTTTTAATTTGATAAAACTGCCTGAGCCATCTTTCCCAAAGGTCTGCTCAACTCATGTTGATTGCCTGGAACTGCATCTGAGCCATACCTTACTTCAGCTGAAGAAAACAAAAGAGAACTTAAGTTTTTAGCATAAGATTTGTTGTGTAGAGTTTGTTCGATTTTCTTTGCAAAAAACAAAACAAAAAAAAGGAAAAAAGAGATATTTCATATGTATATTTGTGGCAGTGGGTAGCATTAGAGAAAATAAGTGTTAACATTGGAGAAAGTACTTCTCATTGCAGCTAATTTTAAATTCAAACACTTTCAAAACAATTTCAAAAGCTTTTTCATAATGGCAGATCAAAACAAATTTCCCTGTATCAAAAAAGGAGAAATAAATTAAATGAGACAATGGTTTAATTACCTGCCTATTGGCATCAGCAATTGATCAATTTGACTTGCTTGGATTTAACGCTGTAACTGAACACTTGTGACGGGCGAAAATATGAAGTCGTACACAGCGGCTACTAGTGATGTGAGCAGAAAGTTTGGGTGTTCTCCCAGAAAAAGAGCCACTATGATATCCCTTTTCCCCCTCACCTCTTTTCCTCATGTCTATCCATTGTGCTGGTGTGCGTCTGCAATTGTAAAGCTGGTCAGGTTTTTAAAAAAAAAGAATATATGTGGATATATTTATTTCATCTAAAAAAAATAGCATATCTATATATAGATATAAATATATATATATATGATAGTATATTTCAAGACTCTGAAAATCAATGTTAATATAAGTTTGTCTACTAAATTTATGGTATTATCTCAATGAAAATGTCTTTTTTTTTGTCAGTGTCTCCCTTGTCTCAGACCTCCTGCCCAGCTCCATAATCCCCAGTGAAAACAGAGACCAGTATGTAACTGTGTTTTTGCTCACTAAAGATCAACCATCCGCCTCCATTAGCTATGTAAAGTAGCTAAAGCTGAGAATTCAACATGGTGACAACGTGGAGGGCTGTGCGAGTGTCTTATGACCATGTCACTGTAGCAGTGGCGGCGTGTGTTTGTCTATCCAGAGGGGCCTTTCTTTTTGGTTTGGGCTACAGATGAACAACTAATCTACTCTTTTATGGATACAGCAGCTTTTACCACAACTCTCTCATGTGTAAGGGGTCACATTCTTGACCCTGTTTTGAGGTTAACCGGATGTGTGAGTTTATACAGTAGAGAACAGAGAAATGACCTCTTTGCAACACAATGTAGCGAAGCAGCACAGGCTTTTTTCTGCATTTGTTGGTAGCTGTATTGCTATGAAAACCATGCACAGCTACCCCTGCCAACCAACCCAAGTGGTGTATATAAGGACTTTGATAAACATACATAGTGTCATGTATTTGCCATGCTGCTGTGCTGTAAAACAAGTATGAAAGAATGACGCACGACAAAACACTTTCTTAATTTTTCACAAAACTGGAAAAGTTATTTTGACACCTGTTGGAGGCGGAGTTAAGCCTGCTTGTTTGTGTGGTTTCCCCCGAAGGCAAAAGAGTGGCCAAACCAGGGCTTTGTTCGTTCAGAACACATTTTCAGACGAGGAAAAACAATCCCAATGCATGCATTTCACAGCAGTGATTAATGTGATCGCTCTGTTATTGTAATCTGTTGGTTTATCTTATCTGACAATTTTGACAGATTGTCTCCATCTTGCATAACATCATGCATGACGTAACCAACCGAGTGAGACTCAGAGTAATCAGAAGAACATCTGCATCTCCATATTTTGGCGAGCCAGCTCATTTTTAAAGATTTTGTGCCCTTTTCTGTTTTGGCAGTTTGCCCGTCTTTGGTCATCAGATGCAGAAGTCCACATGTATAAAGGTGGCTTTCACGTCCAGGCACAATCCACTCACACACCATCCTGTTTGTGAGCCTCGACGTGTGCATCCATGTGCCATTTTGTTGGTCCGGCCATATTTGCATGAGTAACTTTACAGCTGGCCACGTTTCTTCTGGCAACCCTCATCAGCACAGAGCTCACAGGATCATCCATCGGATGCCAGCTTGAGTCGAAAGACGAACCCTTTCTTCATAACTACTTAAATGTGCAATAAATCCCCGAGTTGAAATATCCATTTCTCAACATGAATCTCAGAATATTCTAAGCATTTACTGGTTTTGAGCCCTGGTGAGCCCAGTTTTAGCCTACAGTGGAAGCACATCCACAGTTTTTGCTTAGATACCTCTGAACAAGCCTTGTATTACTGTTGCTGTATCGACTGACTGTATGGGACAATGGGTGGTTGTTCTGTGCTTTATTGTCAGTACCTCACACACACATACAGACCAATAAACACAAGCAGGATGGTTCGATTCTCCCTCACACACACGCGCTCACAGATGTGGTACGAAGCTGCCACCACTCTGCTACAGCCACATCTGCCAAACAGTGGGGAAGATGACAATATTGTGCTGTACTGCAAGCAGGACAAAAATAAAAAGATGATTTTATTAAAGAATTGAAACATGTGTCAGAGTTTTCATCTGCTGGTTGAATTTACATTTACAATTACCTTGCCCTTAAATGTTGCAGACACTCTAAAATATGAAAGCCCTTCAGGACACTTAATAAACATTAAGTTTGTATTATGACCAGTTAACGTCATTATTCCTTTTTTACGTTTTTGTTTTTTTAAGATGCTCTCTATCTCTGAAAGGCAGAAAGTAATTTTCAAAAGGAGACAACAAATGCCCCCCATCCCAAAAATAAGATATCTCTGAAAGAGAAGCACTGTGGCAGTTAAGGCAGTGACACCGATAGAGAACAGACTGAAATAAGGAAGGAGAGTGGACATATGGAATGAAAGAAATTAGATGCAGCCATCAGCTCTCATACAGTCTGCAGGGTAAGATAGAGCCAGTTGTCATTTCTGCCAACAATTGGCCATCTCTGAGTGCTCACTCTATTAGGAGCAGAGAGGATAAAGATAAATCACACACACACATACTGTATGTGCACACACGCTTTATCTTCGTCTTCCTCTCCCTCTCCATCTTACAGAGTAAGAGAGGCATGCAGCCACACACGCGCACACACACTGCAAAACAGCAGGAACTGTCTTCTGAAGTTTCTCTGCTTCTCAGTTCACATTTCTATTATTAAGAGCGGGTTCAGGAGTTCAGAGATGTTTCTTCTAAATGAGCTTTTACTACAAGCCACTCTGCACTGTTAAAAAGCTGCAGACTGTATTTCTGCTGCCGGGTGTTACTCTGATTAATGTCCCTTTTAAAGTGCAGAGCGACGCGTATGTATCTACCTAAAGCCTCTGACTCAGTAGTCTGTTGTGCCATGTAGTAAAATGTCAAGGATGCAATTCATTAAGATAATGCTTTTAGCCACCCCCACCCACCCCCGAAGCACTCAGTGTTAGTTTACTGGAAGACTTGATTTAGTGATAAACACTCAAATGAACACGGTGCGACAGCCGTTTTAAGATGCACATAGAGTAAATGCCACTGTGCGATAATTAATTTCCCATGAACCTCAGCAAATATTTCAAAAGCGTGGCGTAAGAGAACTCTGGTGCCCTCCATGGCTCCTGATTTCCATTTGGGGGACCGCTCCGCCTCTTCGAAGCCTGCTCGAATCTTCGAATTTCCAAATGTCAGCGAGTTTGTAAATAACCAACCTAAAAGCTGTGATCTGCCAACTGGAAAGACACTTTTTGTGTTCCATAAAGCCGGCACAGTTGGATTCCTTCGACATTAGTTTCTTTTATGCATCTACTTCCAACAGCCTTTTTGGGTTAGCTCGCGATAAAGATTGCTTCGACTGTACAGTGCAAAACGTTAGCGTCTGCGGCTCAAACACCTCATTGAAAATAGAAAAGTACAAAGCAATTGATCTCTTAATTCAAAATGAACCATCTTTATGCAAAATTTTCTTTTAGCTCTTTAAATAGATATCCCTTGGCCTTGATCTCAGGCTGCAGAGGTATGGACGGTGTGTCCATAATGGTGAATCACAAACTTTCTGCTGGATGCACACATTTGCCACCGTTAGCTCTCATTTTCCACAAATACGGCATTTAGAGTCAGCATTGCATCACTCTGTGAGGGAGACCACCGTGACGGGCTGTTCTGTGCAGTAAATGGACACAAATGGCTTATTTGATGTGCCTTACTGTTTCATCCACCGTGCAGCTCCCCTCCCCTCTGTAACGATGAGCTACGTCTTCTTGTACAGTCACAGACTGTATGTCCTGGCAGGAAATTGCCTGAAATGTTTGTGTTTGTTTTTTTATTTGTTTTTTTGCCTGCTCAGAGGCTGCTTCTTCTGCAAAGAAACAGGCGGCGTGTGGAAACAACAGTTGTACTATTCTTTTTTTTTAACAAGAGAAGAAGAATCATCACAGAGCTAAACTGAAAAACTTGACACTGGGGAGAAATGTCAAGCATTGAACAAGACTTTCTTCCTCTGGCTGGCGATTGTCTTGTGGCATCTTTCCTCCGTACTGTTATGTTTGAGACCATGCGCACTCCCCTCTGTGGACCTACACATGAACAAGCACATGCAAACTGCACACGAAAAGGCTCTCAGCCAGCATTTAAACCGGGAACCCCCCCCCCCCACTGTGAAGAGGCCGTGCTAACCTCCACACTGCCCCACAGCTAGGTAACAACATGTGTTGATAAATTTAACAAGCAACGCCGTGAAGCCTGCTCTTCTCCCGCAGCATCCAGCCACAATGTCTTCTAAATCCGTAAAAAGCCTCTCGCCCACTGAGCGATCCTCCTGTTTTGACCTGGCTTCGGAGAGTGTTTCACCACACACACCCACCCTCATAAAGAGGGCACATTTCCCATAATTTTCCCATCAGGCATCGGTGAAAGGTTGTGTCGTAATGGTCTGATCAACCCAAGATGGATCAGAGACACATTGTACGCATGCTGAACTCAGAGACGGGTCTTTACAGCCATGTACACAGACATTAGTTTGATTTATGAGACACTGCTCAAGGTATCATCCATTTGCAGGTATATGCAAGTTTGATTCATGGCTAAAAACTCCAGGTCATACTGATTTACTGCTGTTTCAGTTCAGGACACACTAGGTTATCAGAGAGATTAGCGTGTCAGCCGACATTAGTCATTTTGTAATTATCAGAATCATTTATATAGAAATGGACTCTTTATCAGATTGCGTCTTAAAGCTTTGAAAATGCACGGGCATAGATAATCTGCTCTGTCCATAGTGGGTTTTACCTTGCAGAATTTGTTACAGATCATTCTGCGTGCATCATCCCTCCAGCTCCGGCTGCTCTTTTCAAGATCAGCTGCACATCTGTTCTGGAAAAAAAACAAAAAGAAAGGTAGAAATAATAGAAATTGCTCCAATTTCCACTGATTTGGACGTAAAAGGCAGCTGATATCCACATCTCGCCACGTTCGCTCAAAACATGGAGCAGTGTTTGAAAAATAATTTGACCTTTACTGTCAAGATAATCTATGATTCATTTGAGAGAGAATTTTCTTTTTCTTTTCTTTTTGAATTAAAGCCTTTAAAAGAGGAAGTCCACCCAGAGCATGCATGTGATGCTAATAGGAGACTCTGTATTGAATTTGTCTGGTTTTGTCCCTGTGTTAATCCTACAAAGCCTGAACACTCGGCCTCTGTTCTCCTTACCCTTCTCCCGAAACCTCTGAACAACATCATGACATCAAAACTTAACTTTATCTACTCTCTGTTATGTCTGTATTGTATTTCATTCAGTTGCAGGCAGTGACACTCTTTTATTTTTATTGCATACTAAGTTTCTGATGGTGACTCTCAGCTCTGGCTGCTGTCTGAGGAGATTATCATCCACCATTGATCACAACCAGAACTATGCACTTAACTGTACCCCTTACACAGCATAAAGCAGCAGATGCACATTTATTTACAACTTTTTCATTGCTCAGCTTTAAATATTTACTGATGGGATATTAGTCCTTCGTTTTTCCATCCTGACTGAAAATATATGAGTGCATTTTGAGTATGTGATAATTAATATTAGCTGGACAATCTTATTACTATTACATGTCCCCTCTCTTTTTAATCAGTATTAATGCCAAACATTATAAAGGATGCAAATAATAGTCTAGTATGTTATCTGAAGCACTTTTCCTTGACCAGCTTAACATCCCTAGAATGAGAAAATCATGACGAACGCAGACAGGTCAGCACAGATGTTGGGGGTCTTAAAAACACGCTCTCCCCTCACCCTCTGTCAGTCCTGTGCAGTCCTGTGTCCTGTGTCGACACAAGACCCCTGCCCACAGTTAAATGTGCTCATACAACTCCAACTTACTCAAACTTTCTGACTTTTCAGACAGGACTGACTTATGATTTCATAAAAATGAACTTCCGTATTTGGGAGGATGCAGCATTGGTGGAAGATTCTCAGTGAAATCAATCTCGTTATCATCCTACGTGTGATTGAATCCATCACAGTAATAGTTCAGATGCTACCTCTTCCTCAGCAAACATACTGTATTCACAGTGTGTGCAAACATTACACATTCTGATACTAAGCCTGGTTATGGCTCTATCCTGGGTAGGTCCACCATCCCTCTGTAAATAATGTATTCTTTGCAACATCCTGATGGTGCTCTGTTATTTTGTGCGCGTGCGTTTGTGCACAATCTCTCTTGTGTTTACGATGTTTGTGCCCCCTTCCTTGTTTGTGTCCTTGCGAGTGGAGTGTGCATGCATGTCTATTTTGTGTGCGCACTAGGCACTCTGTCCTCCGTCTGTTTATGTGTTGCGCACCCTTGACCAGCGAACACAATCACACAGACATAGGGGCGCGTGCCTGGAATACAAGGCATGGCATGATGGCAGGAGAAGAGAAGAGATTGCTGTCGTATCCATGGGCAACGCAGGTAACAGGAGGATAAAGTGAGCAGATGCCTTTCTTTTTTTCTTAAAAAATCTTTCCTTAAAGCTTAAGGCATTTTGGATGATTTCTGAAGCTGTGACAGATGATTGGAAACAAACTTTATGTCATGCTCATTATGCTCAGATTTAATGTCTTAATGTTCAGACCCAGCCTCACTGTCTACCCTCTGTTTTGTCAGATTTCCATTCCTCTCACACCAACGAGCAGCTGATTTCACTGATTAGCTCGTCCCGCCTGGCTGGCGATGCGTTGCTCAGTGAAATCACCTGATGTACTTATGATGTTGCAGTTTAAACGGGAAGATTCTGGGCACGTCGTGAAAAACAGCCTGTTTGACAAATCCATGTGGTCTTATCTCCCTAAAAGACAGAAGGCTGTCCTGTAAAATGTTTTGACAGGATAAAACCCGTAAAGGTGGAAAGAGAAAGTTGTTTTCAACACCTTGTCACAAACCATATCTGTCCTCCTGGCATCGCGCAAACTCAATAAAATTGTCATTTTAGATTACAGAGCAACTCGAGCGGCAGATAAATGAAGATGGAAACGTTTGAGCATTTTTCTGAGAACTCTTCTCGCTGTAATACCAGGAAAGATCTCATAGTTAGAAGACCTTTTCTTATAAAGTACAACATTCTGATCTCCTAATCATGAAAAAAGATAAAGAAAAAGGAAAAGTGTGTATATCAATGATGGCGCTATTGCAGTTAAATCCCTCGGTTACCACAGTAACGATATCACATGGTAAAACAAAGCCACAGTCATCAGTGATGAACTGATGAATCCAACAGGATTAGGGGTTAGCATGGCACAGCATGCATTCGTTTTTATTTATGATCAGATCATGATTCAGATCGTGTGACCAACAATTAGCTGCCACTTTCCTCCACAAAGGGTTCACTATTGTTTGTAAGAAGTCATGATCTTCTATTACCCTGATCAAATCGCAGTTTTTAAAATCTTTTTTAAATTGATAATGGATTTTCTTCAGATTTTTACTCCACTGACCATCTATGTGTCCATGACAGGTAATCAACTCAAAGAAAGGCGTTTCGAAGTTTAGGATTCTGGATCTATTAAGCAGCCATAAACTCCAAAGCAAAGATTTATATTTTAATAACCAGCACTTGAAGGGAAATTTAGCATGTAGGACCAGAAATCTTCATCATTCATCTTTTTTTCCCACACTTCAGTGTATTTTTTTCATTTCTTTGAGGCGGCTGCGAGTCATCACTTATGAAAATGGAATTCATTTTTCTCTTTTCTGTCTTCTGTCCTCATCTGTGTGATTACATTTCGCCAATATGAAAAAGGCCATTAGTTTAGTGGGAATATAGAATGATATTGACTCCAAATTTACATGGAATTACTTTCCGTCTTGAAATGACACAAGAAGTTAATACGACCTTCAGGCCAACTGAATCATCGTGTGTATGGGCAAAACCTTGTTAAAAAAGTCGTGTCAAAACTTTCCATCATAGTCCATGGTAACAATGTTTGTGCATGTACATATATGTTTTATGTTTGAACATTTTTTTTCAATATGATACTTTTTTAATGGTGCCAATTGAACAGGATGCCCCCCCCCCCCGCCTAAATTCAGAAATCAAGTAAGTTCTTTAAGATTATTTGACAGTATGAATTTCATGTTCACAATTTAAAACCAAATATGAAGCTATGTTTACAATAAAATGTGTTTTATTTATTCTTTTTTTGTTGTTGTTTTTTTACAACTCCTGCCCAAATTATAATGTCCCACATTTGACAGTGACTATCTTTATCCAACCTCTAAATCTGTCAGTTTAGTCACATACTTGCCATAGAAAGACCCCTGCCATTGCTGCTCGACCTGTCAAAACAGATGACAGGTACTCTGCCGTGCTTTTTATTTATTTCAATTTTTTCTGGAGTGAAGGCTTTTTTGGAGACTGTACTCCTGGTAAAGATACGCTCGCGCTTTATTTGGATGCGGTTTTTATGTCAGAGTAAAATGAAACCCAGAGATAACATTCTGTTCTGCTGCTCTATCTCTGGTTGACAACAGGCAGTGAGAATCATCCAAAGAGACAGACAGCGAGGCTCGGGGAGATGGGAAAGGATGACAAAAACAAGAGAAAAGGCGGCAGCAGGAAGAAAGAGACAAATATGATCTAAAAAAAAAAGTTTGAGGAAAGCGAGAGGGGATATTTTGGATTGTGAGATATTGCTGATGGAATGACAGAAAAAGACAAACTCCAGCAGAGGATAGAAAAAAAACCCATGTAAGAGGCACGAGTGTTCTCAGTGTCATCCGTTTAAACCCAGCCCCTAATATTATCTTTTACTTCACGCTGCTTCCTGCCAATTTTTGAAAAAGAAAAAGGAACAAAACAAGGTCAGACCCAGAGAAAGAGGGATTCGTTGTGGAGCGTCACAGCTTTCCGTGGAGTCTTTGCTTGGATTTGACGAGGCAAAGAAACAATCTGAACACGATTTTGGATCACTGCTCCACAGTGACAAACATTGTTCACACGTGGAAATCATTCAGGACAATTAATCTGAAGGTAAACCGAGAGAAACTTCCAGAAAACCCATCGGCAGCATCTCAGTAGAACCCCATCCTCCTAAAAAGGAAGTTAGTTTGGCTGGATATATCCAGAGGGCGACCAAATGGACCTGAAGAGCCTCCCTATTCTTTATAATATCACTGAATTGAATACAAAAATACATATTCAAGCAGAAGCATCCTCATTTAGCCTCCAAAAGTGCAACAATCCAGTTATGTAACTACCTCTGTTGTGTGTTAGCAGCACATTAACTCAGAGCGTACCCGATGTATTAAATGTACCAGACAGCCAATCTGGACCAAACACAGAGCCTGACAGAGGCATTAGTTTGATTTGTTTCTTTCTTAGACTGAATAAGAACAAAGAGTTGGTCCCATAATTGGATGAGGCCGCCCACTCATATTCTCATAATGTGTTTAATACACTATATTGCCAAAAGTATTTGCTCACCTGCCTTGACTCACATATGAGCTTAAGTGACATCCCGTTCCTAATCCATAGGGTTCAATATGACGTCGGTCCACCCTTTGCAGCTAGAACAGCTTCAACTCTTCTGGGAAGGCTGTCCACAAGGTTTAGGAGTGTGTTTATGGGAATTTTTGACCATTCTTCCAGAAGCGCATTTGTGAGGTCGCACACTGATGTTGGACGAGAAGGCCTGGCTCTCAGTCTCCGCTCTAATTCATCCCAAAGGTGTTCTATCGGGTTGAGGTCAGGACTCTGTGCAGGCCAGTCAAGTTCATCCACACCAGACTCTGTCATCCATGTCTTTATGGACCTTGCTTTGTGCACTGGTGCACAGTCATGTTGGAAGAGGAAGGGGCCAGCTCCAAACTGTTCCCACAAAGTTGGGAGCATGGAATTGTCCAAAATGTCTTGGTATGCTGAAGCATTCAGAGTTCCTTTCACTGGAACTAAGGGGCCAAGCCCAGCTCCTGAAAAACAACCCCACACCATAATCCCCCCTCCACCAAACTTTACACTTGGCACAATGCAGTCAGACAAGTACCGTTCTCCTGGCAACCGCCAAACCCAGACCCGTCCATCAGATTGCCAGATGGAGAAGCGCGATTCGTCACTCCAGAGAACGCGTCTCCACTGCTCTAGAGTCCAGTGGCGGCGTGCTTTACACCACCGCATCCGACGCTTTGCATTGCACTTGGTGATGTATGGCTTGGATGCAGCTGCTCGACCATGGAAACCCATTCCATGAAGCTCTCTGCGCACTGTTCTTGAGCTAATCTGAAGGCCACATGAAGTTTGGAGGTCTGTAGTGATTGACTCTGCAGAAAGTTGGCGACCTCTTCGCACTATGCGCGTCAGCATCCGCTGACCCCGCTCCGTCAGTTTACGTGGCCTACCACTTCGTGGCTGAGTTGCTGTCGTTCCCAAACACTTCCATTTTCTTATAATACAGCTGACAGTTGACTGTGGAATATTTAGGAGCGAGGAAATTTCACGACTGGATTTGTTGCACAGGTGGCATCCTATCACAGTTCCACGCTGGAATTCACTGAGCTCCTGAGAGCGACCCATTCTTTCACAAATGTTTGTAAAAACAGTCTGCATGCCTAGGTGCTTGGATTTATACACCTGTGGCCATGGAAGTGATTGGAACACCTGATTCCGATAATTTGGATGGGTGAGCAAATACTTTTGGCAATATAGTGTATGTGCACCTGTTCATTCATTATTTAATCAAATTATACCCTCTGTCATATGTGTTGGCAGATATACTGCATGGACATGTTTGCAAGCTTTTTGTTTTGAAAAATAAATAACAATCCCCTTTGCTTTTTTCCCACCTTTTCAAATGAAAAGATGAATGAAAGAGTCCTTAAATCATTCACAAAAATCTGGTTTTATAATGCTCCATTGAGACTCAGTTTGAATTTTTTTTTTCTACTCTGGTAATGTGTTTCCATCTGAAAATGATGGTAATGGAAGTATCTTGCTGAAAAAAAGAGGGGAAAAAGAGGGGAAGCTTGCTTACAGTCAGTCTTTGATGTCTCAACAGTGTTGTACTCTTCTGAGGACTAGACAACCAGCAGTCAGAGTTAGATTTGATTTGCAAAGTGGAAGTGACAGTGGAGCAGAGACATATCAGTTACTGGAAATGGCAGCAGCACAATGCACAGTGACACGCTGAAATGGAATGAATGGACCTGAGGCTGAGGCAGCTGCCTAATGATAAGCGCAGGAGATCATAAATCAAACAAGGAACACGAGGCGTGCGCGCTCAAAGAAAGATGCTGTCGCTTTGTGTTCAGGTAGGCGAGGGGACGCAGAGAATGGAAACTGACATCTCAGACGGGCTTTAACGATACGATTGGACCAATACTGGAATTATCGTGATATATATTTCTGTATATGCTCACTTATCTGTTCGATTCCATTGTTCTGCCTTTATTTTACTGACCAGTTTGACTCAAAATGGAAAGTCTTCGTGTTTTGCCTCAGGGTCTAGTTTTCTGGAGTCACTCAGATGCCTACGCCGTGTCTGGTAGAGGCTGGAAGAAACCTCCAGAAGCCAAACGTATGATGCACTCCAGCATCCTCTGATACGTCTCCTGATCAAAGAACCTGGGTTTACTTAACCACTGTCAGTCTATCACCAATCAGTCTCTCAGTTTCTAAAACCGTGTTCCGACAGCTCAGACTGGATGCGCTTCTTTTCAGAGCGGTGGAAGAAATGAGCAGTTTTGAATCGCGTGAATGCACTGAATATATCACAACTGCCCAGAGATATTCAGAGAAAGGGACGACTCGCCTGTCACTACTAAACTGGACCAGAGAGCGTGATTCTGTCACTCCTTTTAGACTATGAGCCTCTACCCTCACTGTAGGATTCACAGCGACTGCAAATACACCTGCAAGAGCTCCACCACTTCATACCTTCCATTCAGTATCTTCAAAAAAACATCTGACACTTATGTTACAAAATATAACTATAAAGTTGGGTTATAATTTATGATATGAATAAAACATCTCCTTTTCACTCTGTTCCTGCCAGAGAGGAATTAAAAGGCCTTTTTGTGCTTACATGGGACAATAGAAGGTGTTAGCACCTTTCTCTTAATTCACTGTTACTCTCCCACTCAATCCACACCTCTGCCATCTGGAATAGATTTTGATCCTGGAGTTAGAAGGCAGCAACAATGATTAAGGTACATGAGTGCACAAAAAAAAGGAAGTGGACCACATTTTATGACAAAACGTGATATATATTAACTTGTTTGTTTCTTTATTTTATTAGATCAAATGATAATTAAGTAATCCAAATCGCTTCAACAAAAATATATGTTGAAAAGGTTCTTATCAGCCATAGGAGGCTGATAAGAACCAACTTCATTGTTTTATTAACATCCTCAAGCCCTGAACTCAAGTCATCTTTTTGGTTTTGCTTCTTATTTCATTCCTAAGCAGTTACAAAACGTTTCCTGTCACCACATTCAATCTTTGTTATTGTTCTCTCCAGGTTTTTAGCCCCACTTATTTGACCCCATGGCTGTTGGTGTGTTTAATTTCTGTACCGCAAAACTAATGAACACTGTTCTTCACATTTTTTTACAGCCTACAAAGTTCAAAAGAGGTGAATTTTGAGGTAATTTTCTTTCCCTGCAGGGCTGGTTCTTTAAGAAAGATTTCAGGTTGTCGGGTAGCTCTGAGTGTTTTTGGAAAATGTGAAAACTGAAATGACATTTCTGAAAATATAATCGTCTGCTGGAATGGATAAAAAAAAATCGACTCTGTGGCTTTAGAAATAGTCATTTGACAGGCTTGACCGTAGTTTTTTCCCCATAATTTCCTCAGTTAGACAGACCTTTAGAATTGCTGCCATGAAAAGCGGTTCTAACCACGGGTCCATATCTTACTGACATTGGGTATAGCTCCAAAGAAAGAAGCACAAAAGCTGAATATATATTAACCCGGGTCTATAGTGCAGATGAATGAAGTCAGTGACGGTTTTTGGATTGAGACCAGCTCACGTTTTCATAGTTCTGTTGTTTCCGATCCGAGATCCACTGAACTTTTTGTCCTTTGTGGTTGTGGTCATATTACCTTAATCCCGTACACCTTTTGCTAATTTGGTGCGTTTTAGAGGAGGCCACCCAGCTTGTTATCAGTGCCAGGCTCATAAGCTTTCATGCATGATGCATTGGGGGTGTATTTGTGCCTATGGAAATGGCTGCCTGCACTTAGAGAAAGGTATGATAAAAGGTTTTAAAACAACTCATCCTTCAGGACAAAAGCTAATTCTGGGGAGGCCTCGCATATTTCAATATGACAAAGCCTAACCCCGTCAGTGCATCCATTACAGCCGTGTGCTTTCGGAGGCTTTTTGCTGGGCTCTGCAACCTGCAGCCAGGAGCTTTCATTTGCCGAAAGCGACTCCACACGATGCAAAATGCAGAACAAATGCCTTTACAATGGTATGTCTCAACACCTGATGTGCAAAGCACAGCTCTTTCATTTTAAATGGCCCGACCTCTTTGGGTTCTCAGGGCTGACAGTGCTGCTTTTGGTTAACTACTTTAACTGCAGCTGTTGTATTGTCACAGTTGAATTTACCTAAAGCAATTAGATCAATGAAACAGCAACACTTGAGACAAAAATTAGGCGAAAGCAGTTTTTTTTTTTTCCCTCTGACGTGGAGACAGCAAAGTACATTTTACATCATAATTCACAGCCTTGAGAGAGTCTATAAATCAATAAACCTATCAAGCTTTTCATATGGCCACTAAGACATGTGGTGCCATAAAGCACTAAGTTGACGCCCTTTCAACAAGCGAGTCCAGGTAATAGCCCCCTCGCAATGACCAGAGGAGGGCAGGCTGGTGCGACCTCATAAAAATGAAAATGGATACCCAGAGGTATTCTCAACATCACATAAAATGCATGTGATCTAAACCACACTGAAGGCATTATTGAAAAAAGCATTTGTACATGCACATCAATGATGGCATCCTATGTTTCCTATTTATCAAAACACACTCAGGTTCAATTATGAGGAAAAATAAATTCTACTGACCTCAATCTGACCTGATGCTCATCTGCACCTCGTGAGCTGAGTCGACATTGATCAAAGTTTCATGCAACTGACTGACTGCGGTGACCCCGGTGGTGCAACAAATGTGCCATAAAAAATGTAAATTTCCTGCAACAGTGAGGTGAGATGAAAGAATCGGCTTTGATGGACAGATAGTTGACGGCAGCCTCTGCTCCTCTTGTGGCATCGGACACTTGAGCATGGCTTCAGGGATTTGCTCCCATTCAGACACAGGATTAGATTAAGAGAGCAGACTACTCATTCCAAAGGTGCTGGAGGAAGCCAACTTGTGCAGACGAGTCATACCTGAGGGAAAAGTTTACTATCTAGTGGGTTTTAGAGGCACAGTTGATGCTGTGCTACCTGGAATGTGGAGCCATCTGATCATAAAATGCATTCTGAATGAGAATTCCTCCTCATTCACAATCATGAGTAGGTATTCAACGTGGTTTGGCAGGTCTCCTCAGCTCCAGAGACACAGATGCAATTACCCGTGAGAAATGAGAATGGCGTCTAATCCAAGGATGCCCTGACATGTTCACCTGGTCGGGTAAATGTGGGGTCTTCCTCTCAGCGAGGAGGGTTAAAGCAGCTAGAGAAAGAAGCAGATTTACAATCAGTCAACTAATGGAAGCAGATGAGAGGGCACAGTTGGATATTTTTGACCCATTTTCCATACTTGGATCATTACGTAATCAATCCTAATCTTTTTACCAAATACATTTTCCGTCAGCAAAGTGAAGCTAACAGGGGAGTCTGCAGGAGTCTCCAAAAAATCCAGAAGTTGCACAATTCAGCAATGTCTTCACTAGAGGGCGCCAGACACACCAGAAAAGCAGATCCTCTCCAGCACTGACTCTCTGACTGCTTACAGTATTTACCTGGAGCTTAAACCTGACTGCATAAATCATATTACTGGGGTCACCGGTTTAATTACTGGTCAGATGTCATGTCTGTGTGGGTTAAACAGGCACGCAGGACGACCGGCAGAGTGGAATTGACAGAAATACGGAGGAGCAGGATTCAGGTGGGCTTTAATGAAGAGGGAGCGAGATGGGAAGTACCACAGCTTTGATACAGAGACGCTTCTGCTGCTCTGTCAGAAGCCATAAAGCCTCATTAAGGCGCAGAGCCTGTGAGTGCGTCTGCGCGCAGCGCAGATCTGTGGCTCAGGCAGAGAGCGCAGGATTTAATTGCATAAATCAAGAGCAGGCAGTTTTAGAGACACTTAAGGTGATGATCTACAGCATCTGTGAAGCTGCGTGATTATGTCGCCTCACCTTTTGTGCTGCATCTGATTATATTAGCTCTGTAGGTTACACTGCTGCAGTGGCTTATTAATGAGGCAGAGGAAAATGCTCAGACATGTGGAGCGATGGTAAAGATAATGTGTGGCTTAGTTCATGAAGGCTGGCATCATTTAGTGTTTGAAGATACATCATCTGTAGTTTACAAGCATCAGTTTTATTTCCCTGCTACAAACAGTGCAAAAGCATATGAACCCAAAAGTTTAATCGAGTTAAAAAAACTCAATCAATGGATGTAAATGGTGTAATGGCCCTCAGTTACTGTCTGCTGAGGCTCATTGATCTAATATATCATATATCTATTTATGATGTCTGGAATCTTGTAGATTTGTTAAGTTATACCTTTAGCATGTAAAAGGTGAAGAAGAAAATGGTTTTACCTTTTTCTTTAAGGTGTCAAAAAGTTTCATTGAGTTCTTCCACTTCCTGTTTCCTGTTTCTAAGTGTGAACTGCTCAACATTAGCAAAAAGCTGTGACTCACAGCATCATTGCTTCGAGTTATTATCATTTATTGTAAAAGAAAAAATATATATAAAAATAAAAAACTCCAGCCCAACACAGCAGTAACAGGAATGTGATGTTCTCACACATCGGATTACGTCTGCACTGTGCTCCTGCTATGCACATGCAGAGCCCCTTTTCAGTCCGATTCTGAAAAAAAGCATGGAAAACAGGGTCTGCGAGGCAGTGCCAGCTCCAGTCGCAGAAGATTACTCACTGAAATCGTTGTCATTTGTCAGGGCCTCCCGCAGATTGAGCCTCACCTTGCTATTACAGGGAGGGAAAATGCTGCTGGACTTTCAAAGGCTTGTCTATTAGGTACCGCCGGCTTTTTTGCAATTCATGACTGACGCCTGAAATATGCAAAGTGTGGCCCAGATCCTGGCTGTAAGGACAAAAAAAAAGAAAGGTCTTTAATCTAATCTCATTGTATGGTAATAAAGTCTGAGCTGGTGGTCTAATATTGACATCTGCAGGAGGGCAAAGGAGATTGAGAAAATGTGCACGCTTTTATTTGCAGTGTTGTGGGGACAGGGTGCTTTCACATTCACACATCGTGCTAAAAAAAGTAATCTTCATGAGTTATTGAAGTCATTGTGTGAGGCTGGATGTACCTCTAAGTCTATGAAACATCTCTCAAAGTGACAGAACCTGGCACATCATTGTCAATGAGCGGAGGAGCATGTGTTTTAAGAAACTCATGCATGCATGCAGACATCGTGTTGTGTTTCAGAGTGAGAGGTTTCGGCTGATGTCAGCCAGCTGGAGATTCAGCACACCCTCGGAGCTCAACTCCTACTGAGGAAACATGCAGCGGTGGGAGAGCTGCAGGAGGCTGCATGCAAATGTAAATGCCTGTGTGCATGTATCTGTAATGTCTGTATCTGGGGAGGGAAAAACGAACAGGGAAAACAGGATTCTTTGAGTATGATCGAATGGTGAAAAGGGAATTTCTCCTTGTTGCTAGGCTCTCTAAAAGTCTTATCAATTCCCTTTGAGTCGAACCACGAAGGCATCGTGGGGAAGAGATGCAAATGTTTAAAATATACTTTTTATTTTTTTACCTCTCAGATATATGTCATGTCTAACCTGACTGCTACTGTTCAGGTTAAGATGCGATGATTACAAAATGAAACAAAAAGTAAGTAAAGTATTCTCCCAGAAAAAGGTGGACAGATAGTTCCATGTAGGACCCAAATGATGAACCACTTCTCAGTTTCAAAGCATCGCAAATGTACATGTTATATTAGTTTCAACCAAGAAAATGGAGGCAATATGACAAATGTCCGAGATGAAGTCCCAATCACAAACCAGAAACCAGGAGGCCCAAATATGTTCATTTGTGGTCACTGTAACAAAAGGGTGAGTGGTAGGATAACCATTAGTCTAGTTCTTATACCGGCTTATTCCAAGTCTTGTCACCCATCCCAGATGCCATGGGGTGAGGTACATGGACAGGTTCCCAATTCATCCCAGAGATGAACAACCATTCACTCTCCCTCCTCAGATCAGTTTACAACTGTTTCAATCTCTCTTAGTGCGACACCTGCATGAGGCTAAAGTTGAATAGTCTTATTGAGTCAAACAATACCAGAATATATTAATTCCAAATAAAAAAAGAATAAGAGCCACAGCTGCAGAACAGCCAATGACACGTCGACAAGTACCACTCAAACGTCCCGGATGAGTGAAGAGCAAGGCGCTTTTTGGCCCATTGTGGAGACGACATGATCATGAATAGTTATTGATTTTCTTCACAATCTACAGAGTGAAGTGCTTTACTCAAAGTCCACCTCCATTCTTCAGTGCTGCTCTCTCCTCTCTGTGGAGACCGAGCGCTGAAGTTTAAAGGAAATTGTTTAAAAGGTTCCACAAATCCCAAAGAAATCAACAAGGCTGGACTTTCCCGTCAATCTGTCATTCAGACACACGTTCGGTCGGGTGGTTTGAATGTCTGGTTCTGACATTGTTTCGAAAAAGCTACTGCGCTCTCTCTTCTGAGAGCTATGCCCTGAAAGCAAAGCGCCCCACTCAGCAATCAATGAAGCAACAGAGAGTGCCAATATCAGACAGAATGAGAACCAAAATCTCACAGATTCACAGGCTCCCACACAAAGGTAGGACTCTGTGAATCCTGCCTCGGTGTAATCTGAAAAAGCTTTCCTCAGGAAAAGATCCGGCATGAAAAACAATAAACTGCAACACCCAACAGTAGCATTACGGCAGCTAAATTTGTGAGCACAAACTAAATGTTTTTCATTCCTTAAAAAGATAAATGCTGGTACGACGAACATGTAAACAACTTCCTGTTGCAAAGGCTTATGTCACAACTCGGTCACTCCGGTCATCAGTGGATTGTGGTCTAGCAGTGCCTACACCACGCTTAGCACGATCCAGACTGTTTTCACGTGTTGTTCCAAGATGGTGGAACGACCTACCAGGCGAGAACAGCAGAGTCTCTGTCTGTCTTCAGGAAACTCCTAAAGACCCACCTCTTTAAAGAGCATCTCCTATCCTAACTCTTACCCATACCTCTATTCCCCTGTACTACTCTTTCTGGGCTTCCCTCTATCTCTTCGCTGTCACCACTGACTCTGACAAGAGATTTTCCTCTAGAGATCTTATTGTCAGATTATTTATAACTGTAAAATTGTCTCCATTTTGTAAGTAGCTTTGGATGAAAGCGTCTGCTAAATGCATAAACATAAACCTATTGACAGACGATGCTTCAAAAGGAGCAGAATGTACTCAGTTGCATTTGAAATGGAGCAGACCATATTTTTGACACTAGACTAAACAAGAGGCTAAAAGTTTATGCGGTGAGACGGGAGATGGCCCGAAGTGCGGCAGTTCTGAGCAGCTCAGCCATCAGCAGCACTGACGCATGCCAGAGCTGAACCTTCGCCGTGCAGCAACGAACGCTTATTCGTTTGGAAGCCACATTAACTTGGAAATTAATGTTGCCCTCCAAATTAATAATCACTAAGGGCAAGTCTGGGTTTTAGGTGTGTGGCACTGCGGTGCATTGCTGCGGCAATTATAATGTGTTAATTAATGTGAAAGCTAATAAGCTCTGAGATTCATAGGGGGGTTGTTAGCCGTTATCGGCTTGGTGGATGAGGATTTTGCTATTCCGTTGGATCGGTTTCTGGCTTAAAGTGTGTTGGCTTGTCTGTGTGAATATTACAGTGTCCAAAGGTGCACTTTTTCCTCAGTGCATTATTTATACTTGCAGTGGCAGACGGTGGAGTCTAATAGTAACAGATAGATTAAGCAGTAACTGTCCTCATGCGTTTGATCAAGTCTTCTCATACTACTTTACTGGTTTTGGATGCCTGGTAGTGTTGTGAATGTTTTAAGGCTGCAGTCCTAGTTCTAAAAATGAGACCAAAACGTCTTGAAGCTGATGTTTGGATCCACATCAGGTTTTTGTTCTCCCTTTTTGTTTATCTCTGCCGATTGAATTACACTGGTGCAAATAAGCGGGTTGATACAGATGTGACAGATGTGCTTTGTTTAGCTACATATCAGATGGCTGTGTCCAGCACCCCATAAGCTCATTAATAAAACAGAGAGTTTGCTGCCAGCTAGTGGGATTTTTTTGCTACTACACCTTTTTTTTTCACTTCACATTTTGATGCACATGATTAATAAACACCCTTTTGTTTCCGCCAAAATAAACGAGTGAAAGTGATGAGCTTTTAATGGCGTTACAAAGACATTAACAATCTGCAAAAGCTCACATAAACAGTGTGTGCACCGAAGCCACATAATCAAACCAGCAGTGAACCTTAAAGACTTAGAGTCCAGCTTGAGTCCGGCAGTCTGTCACAGATGTGCCAAAGGCTGACAAACATTCAGCAGCTCAGACGTCCTATCTCTCATCTGGCTAAGCGAAGGGGGGGTGGGGGGGGGCCTTAAATGGGTCAGATCTAACACACACTCCCACATATACACACGCGTGCTCCGGAGCGGCCACATTTTAGCGTCCGTGGCTCACATTTCAGCCACGTCGTTGCGGGGCACCGTCAGGAAAACATCATCCTTCATGAGAATCGTTTGTCATGACAAAGTTTTAACTGCAGACGCGGCTCATTCGATTCGACAGCACAGCAGGCATGACGTCAGGCAGCGTCCCCACAAATGAAAGACAGCAACTCATAATGCGCTTTATTATAGCTGTTGGCATAGTGAAGCATTAGATGCTACTCTGCATTAATGCGTTTGAATGAGCATGTGAATAGATTATTTTCCTGTGTGTCTGTGCATGTCTTTTAATAAACTAGTATATGTGTGCAAGCTGTAGGTTCAAGGGGGGATAAATATAGTTGGTTGGAGGGAAGGAGTCGAAAAGATCTCCAGGCCCCTTTGGGCCTTGGCAGCTTCTGCCAACTCAATGTGGCTGCTGGCGTTTCTCTCACAGGAAGTAGCTGAGAAGGGGGAGCTGCTGCATCAGACTTCTATTTTGGGGATAAATCCAAATACTTACAGTTACGTGTGAATAAAAACAACATCTGTTTACTCTTTGGCTCTAAGAAGAGATGAGACACATAGGATTTAGATGCAGTGACAAGCACGTCAACCTTTCTGTTGTCCCATTAGTTATTTAAAGTGTTATCGTCCTGGCCAAGTTGGCCCTCGCGCCCACAGTGGAGGTCATTTGTCTCCGATTTGGCATTTTTCTTTAGATATTTATCGATTTTGTCTTACAGCACTACTTTAATTGTGGCCTGGAACTGCACTGTTAACCCCAAAACTAGCAGCCAACAAAAAAAAAAAAGTTTTTCATAGCTATCAATCAAGTAATTGTTCATTGTATACACTGAGAAGGTTTTTTCTTTGTGGTAAAACATGATTTGAAACATGAAATGTGGATCTAAGTGCTGTGAAATCTCCAGTTGGGAGCCCACAGCTCTGTCAAAAGACTCCGTCCCCCCTTTTCTTCTCTATTTAGACGAATATAGATGTGTCATTCTTTTAATAGTTAGTCTGAGGTCTTCTTTTCACTAATGGCAGTGTTATTATTACTGCTCATACTCAGAGTCACCAGAAACACCTGGGGACAGGGGGCAGCGTCCCGTCTTATGTAACTATGACGACGTCAGTGAGCCTGCAGTCTGATCGCTGCCATATTTCACTTCAAGTGTCTGCGTGCTGGCGGACCGAGGTATCCCCAGGCGTGGTGCTTCTGCCTCGGACAACATCTCACCACATAAAAAACGGCATCTCCCGCCACCACGTGCCCACCGCGCCCCTCCCGCCGCACGTCTTCTCCGGTCCTTTGTTAAGACTCCCCTCATTATCAGTGCAAAGTTCTGTGATAAGTTGCTGCAGTGGGAGTAAATTAAGAGGATTCTCTATGTTGTCCCTGCCGGGACGCAGCGTACGGATATTGGAAGGATCAAGAAAGACGGAAAAGCATTGGCGGAGACATAATGGCTCTTTGAAATCACCCCAATGCAGATGATTAATTTCCCTCTGTACTCAAATCCGTTCTCCCTCCAAGTATTCCAGTCTCTTTGTCTCCCTCCCTCTCCCTGTCTCTCCCTCCTACGGTGGGTTCCTCTCTTCTCTCCCCCATCCCCTCTCGGTCTCGCTGCCTTTGCTCTTAATATTAATGCTGAATTGTGTTGACATCTTGTATATGATGTCTCCGTTCCTGTGACTAAGCAGATCTTGGCAGTTTAGTTGAAATTGAATGCACTCAGTGACTAAACAAGGCAGCAATCGTTGGCTGAAAGGTCATTCTACTTCATCATCTTACATATTTCAAGCATCATGAAATAAACGTTTTCTTTTTTCTGGTTTTATTCACCTTCCTAAATCCAAGAAAGTGCAGCTTTATGCATCTTAGAATGTGTTCTAAAACCTGACCTGTCTTTTCTGTCGACAAAGACACTGATTAGAAAAGGATTCAGCTTCCGTCCATGTCCTCCTCTTTCCTGGCTGCCTGTGTGCTGCCTGTTCTGATTGTTCTCTCTGTCCCTTTTCACCTTCTTTCGCTCTCCTCTCGTGTCTCCTTCGTCCGGCAGCGAGCGGCCGTCACTGGTGAATGGACAAACCGAAGAGTATCGAGGGCTCACACGAGCAGCCACAATGTAAGCGCTGACGTCTGCTCTTCAAGGACAGCCAAAGCTTTAAACACAGCGCTCAGTCTCCACGCAGCTGGGTCCATATCGGACATTCAGTGGAGGAGCATGAGCACACCATGAGCCTCAAAGGAGGCCCAATTCATCCACTCACTTGGATTCAAACTTTCTGGATAATAAAGGTCAATGTGCAGACAATCCTCTGCACCAGATTGGCCGTTGGTTCCTTTGGGAAATAACGACCGACCATAGTTTAAAAAGAACGAGCGGTCGTTTTCCAGTGAACCAGAATGGGATAAAAGTGACAACGTGGAACGGATGAGAAAAAACTTATTTTCCCTTTGAGGATTTAACTTGGTGCCTCCCGGTTCAAAATGCCAACCTTTACTCTCTTTGTGGTTTGTAGAAAAACACATTTGAGGATGACCTTTGCTCGGAAGATGAAGTGCTCTTATTAGTTTTTCCGCTTCGTGCCTGTGGTCCTTCTGGTCTGCAACAAAAACTGGATGATTTGCAACATATTCCGACCCCGCATGCGTTCCACTTACGTTTCAGCCCAGAGACTTCCCTGTTCATCATTATAGATGAGAAGGAGGTGCTGGTTTTTTTTGCTGGCCACACAAGCCAGTCACATGACTTTGATGGGATAAAACATCAACTACACATCAAATTTTATAGTCTGTGAGAAACTTTTAAAAATCCAATCTTTTTTCTGCTAAACTCGGTTTTGAGTGGATTGTTGTTTGTTTTTTCCTCCCAATGGGGGCATTTGACTATGTAATAACCTGTCCGGGGTGCACCCTGCCTCTCACCCAATCCCAGCTAGAATAGTCTGGAGCCATCTGAACGAACTGGACTGGACTGAGCTGGTTTGGATGATGTAGCCAGTGTGACACCCAGTGCTTTTGCCTCATGAACACTCCTCTTGAGGAGGGCCAGAGGGCCATAATACTTACAGAATAAAGGGGAGCTGGAGTGTGTGATGCTTTCCTTTATTTTTTATTTCCTTACTTAACTAATTAATCTAATTGCTTCCCAGCAATGAGCATGCTATTTTTTCCACTGCATTTATTAAAACAGCCTAACCAAGCAATAGATAAATGTAAGAGGAGGTTTGGTTTGTTTAAGCTGTGTGGGTGGAACATTATTTCTATGACAAAGACTTAATTAAAGATAATTATCTTTAATATGTTCAGTAACCGTTTATTCCCAATACTTCAAATCTTGTTGATTAGTTTAAAAAAATTAATTTCACACACAATTGTTTTAATCACAACGTAATACACTAATTTAATGCTGGCCATTCGCAGCCTGTTTGAAGTGGTCAGATAACATCTTTGCTCATAGCTCGGCCTTCTCCTTTTCACCATTTTGTTTTCATGATGCTTTCATGATTTTTTCTTGGTGTCCTGAAATTGCTGACTTTCCCCGCTGAAATTGATGAATCAGCAAAATAACTCCTCTTCTCCCTCAGTCAGTTTGCCTCCGTCATCCTTTCCTCTTTCGGCCTGACTCTCACTACTGTAGCTCACTGTTGCTAATTTAGTAATTTAGCTGCACAGCTCATGAAGTGCTACCCCGTGAATGGTGAAAAAAAAAGGGATGGCGAGATTAAACAGCGACAAAGCTTATGGGGCCATATGGAAAGTTTCATTTCCTGCCTGTGACTATTTGTATTTAACGTAGCAATACGGAAATGAGACTTCTATGCCATCATCTGAGAAGATTAAAATAAGCAGTATTCAATATCAGCTATCTTATATAACTAATAACATTGTATTATAAAGTTCTTTTATGAATGGATTTCCATCTCGATGTCTGAAAGATGAGAAGATGAATAAGGAAAGGTGAAATCTTTCCTCTTTCACACCAATATTATGAATAATTTATGAGTTACGGAATGCGGGAAAAGTTGTGTGTGGCATGTTGGCACGTGCCTTTAAATGAACAAACACACAATCAGTCACGATGTTGCTTTCATTTGATGGCATTGAAGTACCGCATCATGAACAAGTCGTGCTGTCCAGGATACATACTGGCACTGGGACAGAGGGCCTTTAGTGATAAGAGGCTTCTCATTGGCTGTCGGTCTCAACAGAGTTGGCTTTACTAAACACCATCATCCCAGAGCTCATCAGAATAAGACAAGACAAAATATTTAAAAATGACAAGTTCCTTTTAGATGTTTGTTCATATGTTATTGCACATTAAAGGAGTTCCTGGGTAAAACCAGCTATGTCCTGTCTTATAAACACATTGTTTGTTTCATTTATCAGCATTAAAAGCCTTGGAGGTTCAGAACTCTTTTGTTGTGCATAGGCAACACACCCCAACAAACAATCAAGCTACCAAAAAATACAATGAAGGGGGGTCTGCACTCTTGTAGTCCCTCCAAAACCAGTCAGTGATTGGCTTAAATGTCTCTATCAGTGACAAGCCTGATTCCACATTAGACCCTAACCAGAACAGGCATTTCCTGTCTTACTATCTCCAAATCGCAATATGTATCAGCATAGAAATATGTCGATTATAACATGTCTGTACTGAAATTGATCTCACAAGCTGATTAGGAATCAGATTTTATGTTTACAGCTTTACGTTTACAGTTTAAACATAGCATGATAATGGATAATAGAAATGAACAGATTACCAGTTTGCCTGATTGCATTTTTGAATGTGGTGGAACATTGAAAATGAGTTTCGCCTGGGCTGGATAACCAATCATTTCATATTTAATGCACTGTATAATCCTCACCGTCATTTTGCAACATGCAGGACACAAATCTGCATCACCATCTTCCCGGGTGAGCCCGCCTGGAGCAAAAATAAACTGCCTTGACTAAATGTTTATCAGCTCAGTGGATCTTATCATTCTCGCATTTGTAAGTAGAAGATGCCCCATGCCTTTCCAGGGGGGCACAGAAAATTTCAGTTACGTGTGGATTTCATGTGTGTACAACTTATTTCTGTACCGTATCATTTTTTTGTACACAGAGTAGTATATTCCTCTGATGCTTACTTATGGCTCACAGCTCAAAGAATTCCCAAACTGAGATTAAGGGAAAAACATTTTTTTTCTCAAAATTTAGCTAATTTGCGACCTTTGTTAACCAAAGCCAAACACCATATCCTCGGTCCATATTTGTCATTTGCTCAAAAGAACTGGAACAACTACAGTAGTGTGAAAGAACAGGCGACCTCTAGTGGCCACAAATTAAAAACACGTTACTGCTAAGAATTGTGTCCAAGACGATGAGAGTTATTCAGAAAAGGTGTTTTTTTCCCCCTCAAACTATGACTGTTTGCATGTGGATTTTATTTGTAATCTACGTGATCATATTTTCTCAAATAAACAGCAATCTGATCATGTTTTATGATTATATAATTGTGCTAGAAGTAACCACAGCAACAATCAAAAAGGAGAGATGGCGGTCATCTTATAAAAAAAAGAATGTAAAATTCTAATCATGATAAGGACTGATAATTCATATTTATATTGACTGATATTTAAAGATAAAACATTCTTGTTTTAAAGCTTTAGAAGCTTGTTTATCCAACTGAAAACAATTCTATATATTTCATTTCTGGCCTTTCTGTCTCCATCTTCAGATATCTTGGAACGTGGACAGAGAAGAGTTAACATTTTGTATTTGACTCATGTTTTCGTGCCAGTGGTTTGTTGAACATTTTTCTTCTTTCTGCTGCGCTTTCCTCTGCTCCAACTGCTCCTAATCAGCCACCTCGAGTCTTTGCGCCACCCCCACGTCTTGTCTTTTGTGTTAATGCTTTACAAATTTCTTTCTTTCCTTTCCTTTCTCTCTTCGCCGTCAGCCTCACTTCTCCGTCTTCCTCTCTCTCCCCTGGATTCCCCTCTTTCTCTTGCTCCCTACTGTTTTTATCTCTCCTTCTCCCCCCTTCTCCTGAGCTCATCAACACCTTCTTAGCTCCCTGTCAGACCTGTTTTCGTTTGAATCTTTTCCTCTCTGCCGCCTTTCCTCCGTCGCTTGCCTCCTCCAGCCCATCTTATTTTCCTGGTGGAATTCTTCTGAAATCACAGTTGTCACAGCAACCACATATTATTCAAAACAAGATTTTAGGGAGGCAAAAGGTGGAGGTTTCCAGCAGCGCTCTGCGGTAATGTGCGTTCGCTATCAAACGGTGGGTTCTGCTTCTTTTGTTTTTCGATCAGCAAGTGTTCCAAAGTTTTGGCTCATCCAGATTTCAAAAAGCTGGATTCATATTGATTTTAATTAATGGCAATTAAGCCCTTAATCCATCCATTGTAAGCAGGTAATTGATTAAAAGCTGTGTGCATGCCAGTGTTAGGTATGAGAGATGTTAATTATGCAAACTGGAGTCGTGCTTTCAACCAAGCAGTCTGCAAACGTCGTCTGTCTCTCCTGCAGCCGGACAGCATACTGTGGATTTCACAAAGCTTGTAAGCTGAACACACGTTCACACTCACTTCTCAATGCCAGTAGCAGGCAGCGAGGAGCCATGCAAGGCAGCAGCAGTTTCATGCAAATACCACAGGTCCTCTTTGCTCTGAATGCGGCGCTCATCCGTCTGTTTATTCATTCATGCATTTTCGGCTTTTTTCAACCAAACCCGTAATGAAATAACTGCTGACATAAAAATCTGACAAACAACAAATTGCAACCCAAGCGCCGACATGATTATAGTAGCTCTGACAATTAGAATGCAAAATATATTCAAATCAAGTCAATAATAATACAGTCATCACATGCACAGGGGGGGATGAATTGTGTATTCATGTGTGCATGTGCATAGGGGATGTTGTGTAACTACAGACGTGCAACGTACTCCGGGGAAGACCCTGTTGGATTGCTTTCTGTGGAGTTAGTGTCAATCAAAAGTCTGATAGCCAACCAGTGCTGTGCTTTCCAGAGTTAAACAATCCAAACAGTTAGCAAGTGTAGCTATTTGTTTACCTCTCAAATAAACATCAGGTATAAATAATCTGTGCATTCGAGCCTGTTATTGATATTTTGGAATGGGACAAAAAGAACCCCCACCCACAGCCGTAGAGGTGAGGTACAGATGAAGGACCTTTCCATCCATCTGTGCTGCAGTGCAAGTTTCTGCAGTTCAGAATCCTCGGTTTCAACACCACCGCTCACATGTGTAGATCAATGTACAGCAGGCTATATATAGCTCTGCTCATGAATTGGATTTCCCTGACAGGGCGCTAAAAATAGAGCGAGGGGCAAGAAAGTGGGGGTGAGACGGATCCCGGGGGAATAAGACCAACACAGAAGGATGAAAGTAGAAGGAGAAAGACGATCTATAAGCACTCTGCAGGCTGTGCAAGCTCTGCAGCTTTTCCGGGAGCCTTCCCTCCATCTCACACGATTCTGTGGCCACATTTCTGCTCTAATGAGATGAATCTAAATGAACGTGCAATCACCTTCCTTTTGACTGAGCATCACAAAAAAGTCTCCGACTCTCAGTCTGAGGCAGTTTGTGTGCAAACCGAAATATCGTTGGGGACAGTGCGGCGTGACAGTGGAAAGGGACGGAGCTCGGTTTGTGGATCAGCGCCCAGTTCTCCCCGTAGCATCTTGGTGCCAAGAGAGTTTTACTTCAATTACCCAACAGTGGAGCACTTAGAGGAAGCCTGGGGCAAAAGCAGTGGTCCGCTGGGGGATTTCTGACGTGCTGTGTTGAGCAGAAGCTTGTGCTCGCTGCTGATGGTGCTGCAGCTTCCGAGGCTCCAAGTCTGCCTGCCAACAGCCACGTCGCTCATGTTTCACACAGCCTGAGACCTGGAGATGTTAGGGCCGGGTTCAGGATGCTCAGCGTCAACTCGTCTTTCCGTTTTAATGGCATCCATTTAATTTAAATAAATATTCATCTAAATTATGCTTTCCCCGAAATGAAATGCAGAGTTACTATTCATTTGTCTGGACATAACTGGTTAAGCCTCGTATGGCTGGTATTATGTTGGTAGGCTACTTAGTTCTTACTTGGTTATTAGCTTAAAAATCAAGTTTCATCCCTTCCCTTATTAACTAAAGAGACCAGTGGAAGCATCCACCGCTTTTTTCTGTTCTCAGTTGCAGACACTTTGGGCACGTAGGTAGAGAAATTGCATCACACCACTGCTTGGGCTGCTTGCCTCACACAGGGATCAGTGAGTGTGTGTCTTTCTAAACTCACAGGCTTGAGATAGAAGAAAAAACAAGCAAACAACTCTGAAGTCTAACAGGTGATTTGTTGGGCTGTCGGCATTTCCGTGGAAGCTGGATGACATGGAATCTGTCTGGGCAGAGTCTGAAGCACCGGGAGGCAAGACTACACATACTTAAAATACAAATATGATTGGGAGCAATAAGTGCATTTTCTCTTTTCTTTTTGTCCTTTGAAACACAACCACCATAGATAATAGTGCATATTCAGTAAATCTGCCAGCACATGATGCCAACACAATGCAAGGCGCTACTACCTAATGAGCTCTTAAAAAGCTTGCGCTTCTCTCAAATAATCCTTTGAGATCAGGTCGGCTTTCCGCTGTCGCAGAGGGCTCGAGCCCGTAATCACCAGCCAGCGGGAGAAACCACCCCGGACAGGTTCCCAGGCTACCAGAGGTCAAACACAGACACAGAGAGACAACCTGGTGCTGATATTCACAACTTTGGAAGATTTATTGATCGAAGAATCATTAGGGAATCAAACATCCAAGCCCTCCAGCGGTGAGGTGAGGGCACCAACAGGTGCACCCGCCTCCACCCGCTCATCCTGCTGCCATCTTTAAAACCTCTGACACTTGGCTTCTGGAAAAGAAAATGTACTGTAGTTCTCCATTTTAAGGAGGAATACTGACTTCCAAATGTTTTCATTTACATTTCGATAAATGGGAATTATATGCAATGTAAGACTGATTGTCCCTGATGTCATTTCAGTCCAATTAACTAAATTTAATTTCTTTAATCACCATCATAAGATATAAGATGTGAGATCTCAAACTACAACGAACGTCTTTAAATTTCTGAATAGCTGTAAGTAGCTGAATGAATGTAAAAAAATGAAAAAGACAAAATATTCTAAATAAGACAGTATAAAGATGAAGGTTTTACAATTTCCCAACATAATTACTATTTAGCCAATAACCACTTTCTCTGTGTGCCTGTTTCATATCGAATTCATTCTGGGATCTGAAGGGCTGTGACACCTTTGAAACGAGACAACAAGACTGTTTTCTGAGCAAAAGAAGAAGCAACAGCCACTGTTCCCAAACAGATCTCATCAATATTCAAATACACATTTTTACATGATATTATGATGTCACTTGAGAAACACTGGAGAACACTTTGCTCTGAACTGAATTTGACTTTAAAGAAAGAGACAACAATTTCCTCCTCCCCACTCATTACTAAGAATTTGCAGAAATAGTTACTTATTTCATCAAAATATACTCAACGGGGACTCAAAAGAGTCTGTTTGGAGCTGAGCAGAAGGGATGTTATAAAAGTCTAGCAGAGTGACGGCTGCATTTTGTGGTTATTTTTCACTGATCTGTGCGGCAGCAGAAGGCTTTCCGACTGAGGACCAGTTGGCCTGACTCGGGAATAACCAGTGAACTAGGCCATGTGCTCCCTTGCTATTACTATGTTTGTGATTATGAGTCACACATAAACGGTGGGAGGCTTCTTAACCGACTGCTGACATGGGAGCCATTTAAAGGACTATTCCACATTAGGCCTGGAGTTGAATCACCGACCTTTCCAGTAGCAGCTGAATCCGGAGTCGGTCTCTGCACAGCAGGCTTGTGCAGAGCCTTTGGATGGATCCATTTGATCAGAATCAGGTGTGATGAAGCAGGGAAACCTCTCAAACCTGCAGGGCAACGGCCCTCGAGGACACCACAGTTCTATTTCTCACATAGCCTATCATTGTCTATGTGTGATCTCCTATGGCTGAGACTTAAGATGTTGGGTTCATTTTAATGGAAGGGAAAAACATTTTTGTTTTTTTTAAGTGGATTTTGCAGCGCTGTATTTCTATTTCCTTTTATTATTTTAATTACAGACTAGGTTGTATTGAGTATTCTTGGCTAAAGCCCAATCTCAGCCTCGGAACAGCTTTATTCATCAAATATTTAGGCTCTTTGTCGGTGATCCACCTAGAAATTTTGTGCAGAAAAGTGCAACACAACAACATCGCCCACGCATGAACAGAAGTTTAAATAGGTCCCACACCAACACGCAGTTTCAAAAGCGTAAGACTAGACCCAATCAGTGTGCCATGTGTTTGCCAGTACTCAGACTATATATATACCTACAAATGTACCAAGCTTCCATACAGCCTGACACAACTTCCCCTCCGGCTCTGAGACGTTTTTTAGCCAAAAAAGGTGGTAGTTTTCCCTCGGGGGAACGTGACTTACGGAGGTAGATTACTCACCCTGTAAAGCTGAGTAATGAAGGCCCACCTGGAGAGGTGGTGACCCATTTTGAAGCTGAACTCCTCATTCTATAAGTTATACTGCAAAAAAATAGAATGTAAGTTTAACATGAAGTGTAGGATGGGATTACTGCTAAGTCTGTAGCCTATTGCGACTTGGCAGTTGTCAGATCACATCAGCCTTGTTGCACCTAAAAGGATGATAACATGCGGCCGAGGCACGCCGTTTTTTTGTATTTTCTTTATGTTCTTTAGAGCTTTCATCTTGGCGCGAAGCCTCCGCTTGTATCTGTGCTGCAATGCTGCAGCAGTAAATTGTCTTGTTGGATTCTGAGTACAAATAAGTTGCAAATTTGGAAGACCTCACAACTCTGTTCTTGCAAATATTCACGTAGCCATTACGCATTGGGTTTTTTGACATCTAACATCTGACTTTATTTGGCAAAACTTGAATGGACATTACATGTGTTTTTATGTTTGAACAGAATTATCAGGTGGGGTTGGTTCCCCTATGGCCTACACACACACACACACACACACACACACACACACACACACACACAAGTCTACGGACACACACGCACTCTGTGAGTCATGGCCCACTGTATCAGTCTGTGGGTCGCCAGGGGCTGATGGGGCCACTCAGCCATGAAAGAGGGTATGGAAGCAGAACAAGCGCAAACACACACAGTCACACACACATCACAGGCAGGACCACAGGGAAACACATGCTCGCGATAACTTTGTTCACATGCAAATATTTGACATCTTCTGTTTTGATTTTTCAGACCAGTGTCCCTTTTTCAGTCCCTTCTCTGAGCGTGCCGTACTGAAATGTGTTCCCAACGTGTGGATCGGGACATTTCCCTGCGGTGCTTTCAGCTGTGATGTAATGATGGGGTTGTGAGAACGTCTGTTTAAAATGTCTTGATTCTGATCATACCTGGGAAAAGGGTTAGGGTCCAAGCCCTAACCCCCCCAAAAAATAAAACGTCAGTGTCAAAACATTTTTAAAATCACCTAATTAAAAACCGGTATGGTTTATAAGTTTATTCTGGATATTCAGACTGTAAATTTGTATCTTTTTTTTAATTATCTTCAACTGGGACATTAAATTGCTTTGAACTAAGATCCCCAAATGCATATTTTCTTCGTAGGCTGATTTATTCAACAGCACAGTCCAGTTTTCTGCACCACCATATCTGGCATGACAGAAGATTTATACTATATACTGTGATCGTCCAATCAAATCAGAGTTGAGGCACTGTGCCAGGTTTGAGTGCAACAAGGGCTAAGTTTATTGACTAAGTAAAATAGATATCTAAACAATGACATGTTAACCTAAAGATCATCCAAATCTTGGTCAGTACTTGGTTTTAACAGATGCATCTGTAGGGAATCTTACTCTGGACCACATTCTCCTTTTTCTCCACACACTCTCCAATTTTTCTCTAATCTGAAAAAACTTACAAGCACTACACTTGAACTGATGACTTCATGAAAATACATTTTCATCTTTGTGAAACACGTGTTGGGATATTTGAAGGTCATTATTTCCTTTCTTTCCTTTTCTTCTTTATGCAAACACAAAGCAACTTCAGAAGGAGCATCTTAAAGCTCTGGCATCCAATAAGGCAAGTTATGGCAACTGTCACGTTTCCCACAAACCACTGAGGATTAATGAGATGTATCTGGTGATTTTTGATTAGTTCTGATGGTAGCTTGCTGCAAACGTGGAGATCAATTAACTTATTCATTATATTTATTTAGCTTACTGTAACTTATAATTATGCAATCACGATGGGTGCCAAACCCCTCATTCATCTTTATTGATAGGCCTATACAGTCATTTTTAGCTCTGAATCTCTATCTGAGTGTTTCGGAAGATGCCTTCCCAAAGAAACGAATAACAAAGAAGAAAACGGCTGCAAACGAAATCCTGTACATTGTTTTTTAATTGTTTTTATCCTCCTGACGAGGTGAGGATAGATGTACATCCCTTGTCAATCAATTTCCTGTAATATTAAGTACAAGAACAAGCATTGTTACAAGCAATAACAAGCAGAAGAACTCGTGTTTGGGGCTATTGCTCATTAATGAGTTACACAACGTTAACAGTTGATGGATGTCTGGATGGGTCCAGCTGTCAGAGTACGTGATGTGTCCTCGATTTCAGCCTCCCTGCTCCTGTGCCATGCTGGTTTGTGCGCGCGAGACTCCCTCTCCCTCCAGACAACATCACTGCAACCCCACTACCTCCTCCTCTCCTTCTCACACACACACACACACAAACACGCACACACACACCAGTCCCACCCCCCTATATCCAAACTACAGTAAAGCCAATTCAAGCGATTCTCCGCAGTGCTGAAAGAGCAGAGAGAAGTAAAGAAGGATAGCGAGGAGGACTGGCAGAGGGGGAGCAAAGAGAGGAGAGAGAAAGAGGGAAAGAGAGAGGGAGCAAAGAGAGAGAGGGAGAGAGATAGAGAGAGAGGGGAGAGATTTGGGGAAACACGAAACAGGGATAGAGTCCGTGTGTGGCAGGAGTTGTAGATAGGGCGAGAGAGAGAGAAAGAAAGAGAGAGAGAGAGAGATAGAGGGAGAGAGGGAGAAGTGGAAAAAACGGCCAATTTGCTCTCTAAGGTTCTCAGTGCGCACAGCGTCTCGGCTGCACAGTCCAGCTACGATCGGCTCTTTGCTCTGCAGGGTGAGTAGCTTGTTATATTTCTAACTGTACCTCACCGAGCCTTTCGTTTCACCATCTCGGGGTTTTTTTCCCACCTCTTACCTTCTCGTCTGTTTTAAAAAGCACTTGGAGCGAGCTCCGCATCTTTGGTCGCGCCTGTCAGGACTTCTTCGGCTGCAGCGAGGAATGGTGCTCACGCGTGCCAGTGCGTTGGCATACATTTTTCCTCTTCTTTTTTGCGTTTCTCGTCCACCTAAAAACAAAAAAAAAGAGGGGGGTTGGGGGGTGGCGGGGGACAGAAATAGATACGGAGAACGCACGGAAGAGTGATGGTTTGTGTGTTTCTGGAGACAGATGTGCGCGGTGTTGTCGGGGGCTCCCGGGGAGCTGGTTTCTCGCCTGTTTGTGGAAGAATGCGCTGCGCGGTGGTTTGTGCGGTGCGTGTGGAAGGAGCTGGCCGTAGAACATCGTACTGAATAGTCAGGAGAGAGGAGCAGCAAAGCCGCCCCGCTCCCAGAGGGATAATACGGAGAGGAAGATGAGGAGGAGGAGGAGGAGGAGGAGGAGGAGGGAGGAGGCGATGTGAGGATGATGTGACTGTATGTGGATCTGAGGGAGGGGAAATGGGAGGATTTGGGGAGCGATCAAGAGTGTGTCAACCGTGTGAGCACATTCTTGTGTGTGTGTTTGTGTGTGTGTTTGTGCGCGTGTCCCCTCCAGAAAACTCTTGGCACCTTGTTGGGGAACCCATCCTGTGATACTGCTCCAGTAGACTGCAGCACTTCTTACAGGCTGCCTTTCTTTGTTCTTACAACACATATCTGTAACGTCTCTCAGTGTTTGATCATATTTGAAGTTATCCAACAAGCAAACCGAGAGAGAGAAAGGAAACCCCCGGTTCCTTTCTTGATTTCTGTGGATTTCAGCATGGATCTTGGTAAATTAGATAAATGTAGAGACAGATAGAGATCCCGCAATGATGTCTTTTGGTAAGATTATGTTCCCCAACCCAAATAACAGCATCAGCACGTATTTGTGCAGTTATTGTGCAAATAGATTAATTACCATACATTCTGGACTATATAGTCCACCTAAATATAAGTCACATCCAATAACTTTAGAAAGAAAATCCATTTTGTACACATGTAGGCCGCACCATTGTATATATATGTATATATAGGCCGCAAGCACAATGTTATAAGAAATATTTACACAAAAAGAATTTGTACTTTAAGTATTTCCAACTCCACGACTTCATAACTTCATAACTGCAGATATAAAATATGCAGATACTTTTTCCGAACAGTATCTGTAACACGGCTAGTTTTAAATTTATTTTGATACATACCAGTAATACTTAGCTTAAATGCTTTTTCACCTGAACCACACCCCTAATATGGCAGATGTAAAACAAATAATCTAGTAGCTTACTATGAAAATCCATTATTTGCCTTCGTCATCTTCCTCCTGTGCCCCTCAGTTTCCAATTTGAACAACCTTTCCCCATTAGTGATACTGTTATTTCTATGAGGCTTAATGGTTCAGTGGTGTGCAGCTCATTAAAAATATATAATGTATACTGTATATTGTATAATTGCATATCAGCTACATGGTAATATTAGTTGCAGTGTTCAAAGGTGGGGAAAGAGTCACAACATCTAGTACAGAATTTACGGCAGACAAAAGTTGGCCCTTGACATGGAAAAAAAATTCTCTAAAAAGAAAATGAAATGGAGTGACTCCCCAATCAGTACCCACCTCCAACATTTCTGGTGGTGTATGCAGAGGTAGGCATGAGTTTAACATAAGAATGCATACAGTTAAAATATTACTTTGTTTCACCTGTGAACTTTTGAGAAATTGAACTCTCTCAGCAGATGATTAATGTGTGGAATTAATCAAAGTGAATGCAGCATAAATGTTTATTATGTTCAAATATTAATGAGAAAAGTTTTAAAAATCTACCTGATTCAGCTCCAATCCACCAAGCATAAAGCACTACAATGTATATAAAGCTAACACTTTAGTTAACTGTTGTTTTTTCAGCTATATTTTGATGATTGAAGTCACCATCATTAAAAAAAAAATCTAACAAAAAGTACCCCTGATATATTGTTTTGGTGCAACTAAATATTGTGGATTGTTTTTTTTTTCCTTAGCTTTAGGCAATGGTTCATTAGTTATTTAATACATTGGACATGCGAAATAAATTAGCTTATAATGTTCAGCCGGAAGTTTGATTAATTTAGACCTCATAAAGAAAATCATACTTTTTTTTGCATTGTTTAAAAAGTTGCTCTCTAATTTTATGTCACAGTACTTACCAAGTACTAAAGATCTGAAAAAAGATCATTGTGGTGTGGAGAGACTCTGATTTATTTTTTCCACACCCTAAAATTCCACTAGAACAACTGTAAATGATTTAACGTGGAGCTGCTGTATGTTCTGTAATTTTGCCCAACATTTCATTAGTGCTCCATGAAATTAAAGCCTTGTAATAAAGGCAGTCTCGGGACTGAGGAAAGACGTTGATACTTGTGTCGTATAAATCTGAAGAAAGGAGCTCCTCACAGTGGGCTGACTAGATTCAGGCAAACGCCTATAAAATGATGGACATCTGTGTTTGTAATTAGATAAACCTGTTTTTGAAAGAGCTGAGGAACAAGCTGCTTTCTGAAGCAAGGGGGAAAAAAACCTTACAGCAACTTGGGGCGTTTAAAAAGGTGACCAGTGATGCGAGTCGGTAACAGTGGCTGGATCAGTTCGGTTAGAGCTGCTCAGTGAGGCGTGAAGCATCTCCAGTCCGGTGGAAAGATGACAGATAACCTGCTGTTATTGGGGAAACAACCGTTTTGAGGTAAATTAAGCTGCTAAATTAAGTTTCACAGCGATTGTATCCACAGTTTCTGCTAATCTCATTCATGTGATTGGCTGATAAATATGTGTCCCAGCCCTCTCAGGGAGAAACTTGCCAGTGGATGGGGGCCTGTATCTCTTAATGTTTGCATTCATTTGATCTTGTTATCACCATGGATTTCCCTCCAATGTGAATCTTGTGGGATTTGTTTTCTGTTGTAACCATTTCATGTGTGAATTGTAGGGAAGAGTGCTCATTTCCTTTGTGCAATAATGAAAAACAGATGGAAACATAAACCCCTGTAACCATTCATGTCCTTTTAGTGATGTAAGAGAGCTCTACTGAAGGAAAGAGTTCAAATTCAAACGATATCTCATGAGAAATTTGCACCAAATACCATGTCAATGTTGTTCTCATAGCTTTTTATAGCATAAACCTATTTATATAGACTGTAATGACTTTAACAAAAGCTAATAATTATGCATACAAAGATATACGACTGTGGTCTGTAGTGGACATAGTGAAGGTCAAAATGGTGATGATGGATGGACGTGGGCTTGGTCATTAGGAGCAAAGGTATAGCAGGAGTGAGTTAGGTCATGCATTAAGGTTGTATTTACATATAACCCTAACCGTAACAGTCTTCAAAGTCACTTTTCTTATTGCTAAATCTGAAAAAGTGCATGCATTTGGTGTTTGGCATGCATGTAAAATAAGACTGTTCCAATATTCACTTTGTCAGCAGAATGTGTTCCTCTGCTCGTTTAATCCATTGAAGGGAGTAGGCTTTGGGCCAGCCATTTGACACAGATACCAGAAATGGCAATTTCTAGCCTAGTTACTGAGCCGTCACTTGTGTCAGTCATTGAATAATGATTAGGGAGCACCTCCATGCAGTCCCTGCGAAGGCTGAGGCTGTGCTGAAGCAAAGGCCCCGCTCCTCTTTGCTCCCCTCTTCAGATGAACACTGACGGAGGTGAGAGACCATGGTGTTTGTGGGGCATTTTGTTGACCTGACAAGTGTGAAATGGGAGGATGGAAGGACTCAGGATGCGCCAGACCCCTTTGATCGAGTGATATTCAAAGTCTGTCTTCGTGCAGAAGAGCCTAGATTCACCCTCTGGGTTGGGTCGTTTGACAGCGTGAACTCAAGATAATAATAATAATAATAAATAAAAAAGACAGTTCGAGGATGCTCATTAGAAGTGAAACATCATCTATATTTGAATGGTGCAGAGTTCCAGTGAGTCATTTCCCCTTCAGGAGCCAACTGTGACCTCAAATCATTCGACTTTTAAACCAAAAGAAGTTGCACGGAGATCTTTATGAATGGTAAAGGCTTGTTTTTCTGTTGGACCTTGTGAGAGCCGCACGTCCTTAATAGTTTCCGTCCTCTGTGTGCGAGACATACTATTTGTGCGCAGGGTCCAAGGACTTCCCTCAGTTTTTGGGCCAAGGTCTTTCCCTTTATTCCCCCCTCATCTGTCTCCCTTTTCGTCAGCACATCGCTGGAAGCTATTTGGAAGCGTTCCCTCGTTTTTTTTTTCTTTTCTGTTGTCTATTTTTTTCAACCAGCTGCATAAGCTAATTATCTTTATCAGTCCAGTCCCACAGTCTAAAGGATGAGAGTTTGTTTCCCAAAGCGTCCGTTGCCATAAGTACCGCTTTGAGGAATGAGAACCTTCCTTAGCTCTTGGAGACTGGAGCGTGCTTTTGTTAGATTCCCAGACATGTCTTGGGGTGTATTGGTGCTATTTTTAAATTATATCTTGTTTCTGGCATGTTAGGAGCAGACGTCCTTTCCTCATTCACTCCTCTCCTCCTGCCTTTCCTCTCTTTCCTCTCTTTCTTGGCTGAATGCCCTCGCCATTGAGTTCATTTACTTTTCAGATTCTCTCCAAAATTCCAGCTGACAAATTCCTTTCCATCTATGCTCCTTTTCACAAATATTTCATCTAATTGCCCCCCTCCAATTAAGTCCTCTGCTCCTTTCATGACTCCCCTGCCCTCCTCATCTTGTCTTCCATTCTTGCAATCTTTAAATATCATCTCTTTTCCTGCCAGTTGGCACAACCCTCTCTCTGCTAACAGAGGGACATATTGCCTTCTCAACAGAAAACAGCACACCCACCTCACCTCCAATGCTAGCAAACAAACCTGGGAGCGCCATCTGTGGAGCCCCACCTGGCACCGACGTGTGATTTGTGGCGCCCAGCTCTTGCTCTCCTTCCTTTGGTACGCGTTGATCAATCCACAACGCGTACCAAAGGCTTTCATCTCTGTCGCGTTTCTCTTTTTGCGCCTTTGCCACTTCGTAGCTGCACAGGCCAAGATGGCAGCCTCAGAGGGGGGTGGAATTTTGTCCGAAAACGTGTGGTTCTGCAAAGATTTTGCATTCAGTGCAATTCATTTATCAACATTGTTCATTTTTTACATAAATGATTGCGTTAAAATCAAAGTTTCTCCATAAATCTCTCTAAATGATGTACCATTCTGTACCACAATGGAAAAAGAAATGAAAACTATTTTAAAACATTACTTCAATTAAAGTCATTAAATTAGCAGAATTGTTCCTGATAATATAACTTTAGCTGGGCGTTAATTTGCTGACAATATTTCTTCCTACTCCATTTCTTTTCTATTCTTTTTTTTTTCAACATTTGCCTCAGTTCAATTTGACCAGTAATTTATTTCTGATTTCTTTCTTCCCAAATCAAACCCAAAGTTGAGTAAAATGAGGTGTCAAAGTGCTTCCTCATTATGAGTTTTCTTTTTCCTTTTGACACACTCATCATGTTTTCCACAAGTCAATTATATGCCGCACTAATCCCTACTAATCGTCCACTTTTCCATTTTTATTTTAATTCACAATCTTAGTTCTGTCCAGCCTGGACCACACTTATAATGAAGGAGACAATTAACAGCACAGCCACACCATCCTCACCATCAACGAGGAGAACCGGTAAATGAAGATAAAGAAAAAAACTCCACTGCACAATGGACTTATTATGAAGCACAATTCTGGAACTATTTCAGATGTCCAAGGATTCTGATTAAGTCAACTTATCTTCACTCCTACACAACCAATCCAGCTTTAATGCATTAATTAGTAACACACACTTATTCATTAAGACCAACTGCACTCAGTGTGCTTCAAAGCGCCCAGTAAAATGAGGAAAAGAACAAACAGAATTGATGATGAATCATCACAAGGACAAATATAATTCTTGGGACGTGTCGTAGAAGCCGTTGCTTTGTTACAAAGTGTAAAAACTGAGGATGAAGTGTGACTCACGACAGTGCACGTCTTTATTTCCTGTCAACGCCTTCGAGGGGGTGCAGATTTTGGCACCCTCTGGAAATCAGTTTATGGAAAACGTGCATGCTGAGGAGCAACAGAGGAGCAGATCAGAATTGAAAAGTCAGACATGGTGGTTAGACTGCAAATTGTCTGACCAGGACCTCCAACAGCAGCAGAACTACTTCTGTTTCGGGGGGTGAAAAAAAGCCTAAATGTGCTTTAGATTAAGTCTTGTGCTGAACAGGAGACACAATGTTCACTGTGGTTGGAGCACATACGTTTTTCTTCTCTTCACAGAAATAATAGCGTTCATGCAAAGAGCTTCATGCGTTTACATGCAGAATTTTGGTCAACAAAGCAATCGGGACAACATTTTTGTAGACGACTGCTGCATTTCATTGTCTAAAGTTAGTTTAATTAATATAATCTGATTAAACTAAGAAGCATAAATGTTCAAAGAAAAAGAGAAAAAAGAGAGGGAAGACATAAGATGTTATAGGAGAGGAAAATCAGAGTAATTGACCACATTGGGGGGAGGAAATCAGCACTCCGGTGGGGGACAGCTCCCAAGAGCGCTTCAGTGGACTGGAAACAACCTCTTACTTTACTCGAGTGGTTAGTTATCTTTTGGATTTGCGCTTGCTTTTTGCAAACCGGCGTTTCTAAAACAGCTTCAGCTCATTCTGGGGAAAAGGCTAATAGAATGGATTGTGATGCAAATTGGCTGAAAAGCTGTCAGCTTTACAAATATACAGGTCAAAGAACAAAGTCTCATTCATCAATTTTAAATCAACGACTCGCAACGCTCTTCTGAGGAAACTTTAATGAATTCAGTGGCAAAATACTAGAAATTAGCAACATGACCTACTTTACACACTGACTTCAGAAGAGCCTAGAGTTTGTTGTCGCCAACTGAATTTCTATGATGCATATTTGGCCTTTGAGACAGCAAATAATGTTCCGGATTTCTTAAAATTTATATGGGCAATTATTATCACAAGTACAATTTAACATAAACATTGGTAATTAAAACTTTTTTGGGCTTTAATAATGTGTGAGGAAGTCAATTTAAATATTAAAATATATGTCAGACAACTGATCAGTTCTTAATGAAGCTTAACAGTTTCTTCTCTCCTCACACCATCAATTCTTCTTTCTTTTCATCCTCTTTCCAGTCTGTCTTTCTTCTTTTTGGTAACTCTTTTATACCCTTCCACCGCCCTTATCCTGATCTCCATCCCTCTGCTCTGCCATCCATTTCATCATTGTTCTCCATTCTTTCTGAATTCTTAACCTAGCTCTTCATTATTTTCCCACTTCCATGTTCTTTTTCCTCGTTCCCCCAAATCCCCCATTCTATCTGGGGCCCTACTGCTCCTTTCACTGGTAATTCATCACATTGTCTCTGCTCCTGGGTTATCCCTGCACACACACCCAGAGTTAGTTAGCGGTGCATGTGGTGTGGGAATAGTGGTAATATTCTCAGGGCTTAGGCTACAAAGAAAGCCTCATCCCAGCCCATTTGTTGTCTGCTATCTCAGCAAACACAAGCCCGCTTCGGTGCGTGCGACTGCTTGTATTACTCATGTCGTGGAGGCATAAATCTGCAGCCACATTGTGAGGTCTCTTCTCCCATTTGGGGACAAACAGCACTTTTCTCACACAGAAGTGCTTCCATTTATGAACACTTTGGTTTAAGTTTAGAGCATTTACAAATGGGGTGGAAGAACCAGCTGAAGCCAGGCTTGTAGTGACTATTTCTCTCATAGAAATAATCTATATTTTCAGACCACCAGACCAGCTTTCATTCATTTCTTGCAACACAATCATTTTGTGTTGTATTGTTCCCTGCTTTGGTTGTCATATGTCATATCTCTGCCTGTCTTGTGTGTTCACTCTAAAGCCAGAGAGCAGACCTCTTCTGTGTATCTGGATGAAAAGAAAAAGTTTTGTTTAAAGAAAAAAAAACTCCTCCTTAGTTAAACTTAAAATATGAGAACTGATCCTCAAGCTACCTTTCTAAACGTATCTCAAAGCACAGTCATTATCATGCTGTTACTAGTTGTTACACCAGCTCTTGGTTATTAATCATTTACTCCCTCAGGATTTAATGTTTTAGGTTTTTATTCGGACTGAGTCAGAGCCTCTTCATTGATTTGCGTTTTGTCCACTTGTGCCATGTTCTCAAACTCAGGCCATTACAGTGCTCTTGGTTTAGCTGAATACCGGCTTTGCTTGTCTTATACACACAAATTAAAACGTAAAAGTAAAAACATAGAAAAAATTTTTCCGTGGCGCCTCCGCAAAACCAGGATGCGTTGAGTGGGTCGTTAACGGGCTGCAGCTGAACTTGACGATGAGCTAATGAGCCCCCGTTTAAATCAGGTGTGAGGGAGAAAGGAGCCCTCTGAAGCATGCAGGCTGCTGGATCCCAGAAACAGGACTGGGAGCCGAAGCATTAGACATGTTTTGTTTTGTTTTTTCATACATGACCGCTCGGGAAAGGCCTGAGCGTGGAAAACCCACAGTTTTTGTTCCCCGTATTGAGAAATGATGGAAGCCATGACAGCATCATCTTAAAGAACGAAAAACAATGAGCTGGTTAAACAGTGCTCCCTTCTTTTTTGAAAGTATAAATCAGGGGTGTCAAACTCCAGTCCTCGAGGGCCGCTGTCCTACAGGTTTTAGAGGTTTCCCTGTTTCAACACACCTGCTTCACATCATAAAACCATTAGCAGGCCTAAACATTAGCGAAACAATGTCCAGGGGAGATCCAATTAATTCAGAATCAGGTGTGGAGGCAGGAAAATGTATAAAACCTGCAGGACAGCGGCCCTTGAGGACTGGAGTTTGACACCTCTGGTATAAATGATTGAAATCAAAAGATCTTTTGCAAGAAATGAGCTGAATACATGCTAATCTATCTATCTATCTATCTATCTATCTATCTATCTATCTATCTATC
>JABUIW010000135.1:299714-324785 GCA_013363375.1 Menidia beryllina | reverse complement strand
GAGGCGTAAAAACTGGTGAATAAATCAGATCTCGGCTTAACTCAGCACACACTGAACTCCGGCAAAACCTTTGTGTTTAGGAGAATTTCAAACCACACCCACAGTTTCAAATAAAATAAAAAAGCCAAAACTTTTTACTTTCATGCTTACAAAAAAGACACCAGATTGGAACAATAATGAGTCTCTTTAGTCCGTCTAATTTAACCGTCTTGAGATGAATTCTTGAGTTGGCACTTCATTTTGCTCTTTTCTCCAGAGATGGTACGGACTGCCACCCCCTTCCCCATGGTGTCACTGCTCTTCGTCTTCACCGCCTTCGTCATCAGCAACATCGGGCACATCCGGCCCCAGCGCACCATCCTGGCCTTCGTTTCTGGTATATTCTTCATTCTGTCAGGTGAGACACGCATGCAAAACCTGGGACGTCACAAACACAGAGAAAGCTGGACTATTTTATGCTCCCTGTTAACTTTTACATAAGAAACCGTACCCTGAGTCAAATTTTACTCGGTAGGTGTTTAAAGTAGAGACAAAATCTCACAGGTATACTGTGGAACAACCAAATGCTTTTGGGTTTGAACGCTTTCTCCACAGATTTCGCCAATTATTCTGCTGTGATTTGTTGTCATTGAAAAACAGCCTGGGAGAAAGAACTCAGAGAACAGCTGTCACAGAATCTTTGGATTGAGGGTCTACAGAGAGTAAACATGTTTTTTAGCGCTACAAAAGGGAAATCTGCTCAAGGCTTTTGCGCTTAAAGAAAAAAAGAAAAAAAAAGAGAGAAAAAACTAACTAACTCCATCCAGCTGATGGGACATATGCACATATCTGAGGAACATTTCTCTTCCTGCCTGACTCAAAGGTTTATAATCAGGTTATTAAACCTCCTCAGCTTTGCTCAGGTCAGTATCATTTAATCCAACTTTAAATTAAAGTCTTTCCTAACCCCAATGGGGGAGCTTTAGAGCTTATTTCCTTCACTAAAGATAAGAAAAGGCTCAGAATTAAATGCTGGCTGAGGTCACAGGCTCTGTGACCTTACTGTCCTCAAACTGTATTGCTTTCTCATTACAAAGTTGTACAAGTTTATTTCTGCAGCAATACAAACACATAAGAACACATTTCTCACATTGTCCCTGAAGAGATGTGCAACAATGTTCATTTAAATCACCAACGGCAGATATAGCTACCGTAGTCAGGAAAAAAGCATACAGCAGCAATCAAGTAAATGATTAAATGATTAAATAAAAAGATTCTTTGTCATAATTCAACTGAAATTGTACATTTTCAGTCATTTGGATCAGATTGTGTGCATATTGTGTAGTTAAATATTTACATGGTTAAACTTTCTCCTAAGCCAAATATTAAAATGTATCCAATTTTGGTCTAGCCTAGATTTTTACATGGTCAAAATGTCCGAAGGCCATAAATTTAAGGGGATATCACCTGCACAGTGATGTGAATATGCACCAGTAGACTCTAAGCGAAGGCATTAAGAAATTCAACTGAGCAAACTCCTCACCAGGTCAGTTTTAGAGTGTTTTTGGAGTTGCTTTTTGAATCATCAATGATGTGATCTGACTTTTTAATTGTGTTTACTCGACTTGTGAGTAGCCAGCCTTGACTACGGCGGGAGTCTGATCTGACATCAATATATAGCCGGAAAAGAAAAATACATTTCTCAGCACTCTTAGAAGTGAACACCTGAGTATATTCAGCCTCCAGTATCACACAGTTAAAAATGAGCAGAGGTGTTATGGGGATTAGATCGACCGACTGATGAGAAATGCATTTCATTGCTCTCAATCCACGTCTATAGGGAAAAACGTCAGAGGGGGGCAACATTAACTGAGACAAGATGCCACGATGTGAACAGGGTTTCGGTCATAATTTGGTTAATCAACCACAGACACCAAAAGCTGGATCAGAACACATCTAGAATTTTAAAAACTAAATGAAATTGCATTAGGCATTCAGCTGGTGCAGAAGCTTCTTCCAGTTTCTCATCTGCGGTGCAAGCCCCCAGAAACTGGCTTCAAAACATCCAAAGGACTCTCATGGAATGCAAACTACATGTGAAATGTGTCCCACGGGTCACCATGAAGTCGTCAGCTGGACCGACTCCTTTGAAGACCTATCCTAGTCTAATCATGTCCCATCAGCGTCCTGCCCTAAAAGACAGCGAAGGCATCGTCAGCTCAAGGCTTTGGAGTGGCGTCCATCTGGTATGTGCAGCCTATAGTTTGTGCTGCTGAAATGAGACGTTAAAGAGCAGCAGCGCAGAGAAGATACATGTTTTTTCAAAAGTCAACAGCCCTAAAGGTTAATGATAAAAAAAAGACAGCTTGGCTGATGGAAGATTCACTCCGCTGCTCTTAGGCGTCCTTCCCAACTGACAGCTTGTCAGACCACCTTGCTCTCGCTGTAGGCTGAACTGAGAGAGGGATTAAATTCTAAATTATAGCTTTCTGCTGGGAGAGCTCAGGGCAGGGTGGTGTGGGGTCTGGGTGATGGTGGTGGTGGTAGTGGGGGGGGGGGGACCTCAAACCAAAACTTTGTCGGAGTGTTAAATTTCCCACAGAAGGGCTGTAAGCAGGCGGTCATTTTCCCCTCCCATTACCCCACTGCAGTAAATGGGCTGGACATCACCCCTCACTGCAGGCCCACTCTATTCCAGACACGTAGCTGAGTGGAAAGCTACTGGATGAAATGTTTGATCATACTTTCATGAATTTGCAGGCTTCTCTAAAAAAACAAAAAGCAAACAAAACAACAAAAAAACAGCGATTATCATTGAAATGAATCATTCACCCAGATGATGTGGGCAGAAGTCAGACAATCAATTTTTGTGTCCATTATTTGGTGTCCCGGTGGAGATTCCTCACAGTTAAGGCTCCTGCTATATTTAACCAATAGTGTGACTACACTATTATGGATTTTACTCATCTTCTTAATCTGAACTCGCATATAAAACACCTATAAAAGCCTGCAGGACCAGATAGTACTTCCAATTTTCCTTGTGCTGCACACGCACAATGACAAATGTGTTAAAAGTGAGTCAGAGTCAGACTTTTAGAACTTTTAGTTAACAACGATCTTCTATCGTCCTTTCTGGGCTGAAAAAAACACTGGAGTTAGAGTTCAATGGAGAATCAGCCCAACGCGGGATTCCGTGATGTGACTGTGCTGACTCCTCCTCACAAAAGCCTGTGTCACTGCTGTGTACCAGAGGAGGAAGGGGGCACTCCAACCGAATGTCTTGTTTAGCAAATACTGTCACATGCATTCCTGTCTCACAGAAAAGTCCTCTGCCCACATTTGCGTGTCCCGTCCCTCTCTGGTGCGTCTGCCTGTAGCGCAATTATGAGTCTAACAAGTGAATATCACCTCATATGAGGCTGCTGGGCTTGATTGTTTTCAACTGCAGTGCAGCCTCGAGTGAGAGCCAGCATGCCATCCATGGACTCAGTCCGAGCAAAACAACTCACTCTTTGCTGATGTCATTTATCAGAGACAATTGTAAGACGCGAATAACAAGGTCTCCTGTTTTTGTTCTCTCTCTGGCCTTCGCTTTCTTACAATAAACCATCAAACCCTTCAATGGCCCATCCAGGATGCATCCTCTCACCATTAAGAATAAACAAGATGCTTACATTTAGGTACTGCAATTTGATACTGATATGAGACCAAATTTGGTTTGAAAGGTCTATGGAAATATTTTCTCTACGGTCCACCATGTTGTCATTGAGTCTTGTTCTCTGACTAATCACTAATGTGTGTTTAAAGCAAGAATAATACTGTAAAATTAGAGCTACAATCAAACAGAAAAAATCAATTAAAGCATTCAGTGTTTACCAAAAGACATCCATACCCTCATATGCCCTAAACAAAACAGATTTTTTTTATTAGCTCTTTTATATAGTTTTTTAATCCAAATCAATTTATTTATTCCTCCTGAATTAATAAAGATACTCGATGCTCTTTGCAAACCCACTTAAAATTTGGAAACTGTATGAGTTCAGATTTGCCACGTTTATTTCCCCTTAAAACTGCTATTTTATCTCCGACCGATGTCTCTCATCAGTGTCAGAGAAACGGTGGGAAGGGAAGTTGCTGCAGCCAACAGGGTGACATCACCTCTTTGTGTAGCTGCAGGGTTGCCTCTTTGTTGCTGGGTTTTTTTTAGGGTGACTTCCCGCCCACACCGAGTCAATCGTCCATCTGATGAGACGATAACTGTTTTTTTGGAAGGAAATCCATATTTCTGAGTCTCTTTCCGCTGTCCATGTGGGAGCTTTACCTCACAGATGCCAGCTTAGCATGGTGGACTGCTGACTGGACACATGATGTCATGGCAACGCCACCGAGCCAAAACGGACAAAAACAAACCCCCGCGTGTTTCACTCACATAGTCAGACAAACGCACAACATTGCCTTAGATGTGCACAGAAAAATAAAATAAAACCGGAGAACTAAGGGCATACATTTCACAATCAGCATATCCATCATTTACCACTCTGTACGTGTGTGTCTATCCTTTAAAGTGATCCTCCCTTTTATCATTGAAGTCAGTGAGTTTCCCCCCCGATCATTTTTTTAAAGTAAACACATTGCAAACATTTACAACATAAACGGCAAAGACATCAATAAATCCCATTCATGCACGATGTCTCGGGACTACTTCATTAACTTGTCAAGCGTTTTTTCTTAATAGTGTTTCATTTACTTAGCATCATATAGATTTGTGTTTACCCCCACCTGGGGAGCAGTATGGAGCCGTGTGATGGAGGCCTCCTCGTTCAGCTCCTGAGAAACACACGCCGGCAGCAGTTGCAATGCAAGTGTTGGTCTTTTGAATAGGCAAAGCCTTTTCTTCACACCGGAATCACTAAATCTGTGATAAACCATAATGTTATGCTGTGGTTTGCATTTTTCAGGGCGTTTGAACTAAAACAAGCATGACTTAAGCGGGGCAGTTTGGCATTTGTCAGTGTCATCATGGGCCACACCGTCTTAGTTGCCTGGTAACAGCAAATCATGTGTTACAAAGAACACTTTTACAAGTTTTATTCAGTGAAAAAAAGTCAAAGCGTGCTTGGCTGTGATAAAAATTGTATTTAGTAACCATGAAAAAGCGTGTGAATTTCCTTCACCTTAAAAATAGGTGCCGCTCTTTTTGAAGTACAGCGGTTTTCATTAGACTTCACTTCACTTCACTTTCACTTTATTTTGGTAAATTTGGTAAATTGTCCACATTAAACACAAGAAACAACAAAAGAAAAAAAGAAAATAACAATATACAAACCCACAGTTTATCAAAAAAGGAATAGGCCGAAGCAAAGCTTATTCTTGCCTACCCTATTTTTTTTACCTTACAACCAGGATTTCTACAAATTCAGATTACATAGTACATAGTACATATATAGATCTACTTAAGAACGTAAGATTTTATCATATCACATTTTAAAGCTCTTTTAAAGTTCACCAAGAAAGGACATAACTTAAATTCATCATTTAATTCATTCCACAGTTTCACACCAATAACTGAAACAGATCTAGACTTTATCTGACTTTTTTCTTTTGCACATTCAAATATAAACACGTTTTTGGCCTGAAAGTGGCCCGGAGCAACCGGAGGTGGAGGGACAATTTAGCAACAATATGGCTGTAAAGAAAAAAGACAGAATGAGCACAATTTTTTTTCCTTCCTTTTACCCCAAGCAGAAAGGATAAAACATCTGTCATGTTTCCCTCCTCTCCACCATTAAAACAGAACAGCTGGCCATTTCTGAGCTCTAAGAAGAGTTGAAGGCTTGTCAAATAATAGCTATTTAAAATTTCTGTCTTGTTGTTCATGGAAGAGGGGACATGGCCAGCAATCAGTCATTTATGATTGCTTATTTTGCTCCTCGAAACCACAGAATCACAAGACTTATGATGGACTTTTTAAATTTTTACCGCAAATAAGATGCATTTTTCTAAACTTAGTGTGATCACATTTAAATCACAGCTAAAATCTACGTTTTGAGGTAACGTCACATTGCAGCAGCACATTTTATAATTGGTCTGAGTCAGCATGAGCGCGTCTTTGTCATGAAACCCGTCCATCAGGCTCAGTTTACCCTGAGGTTGCATCATGGTGGCTGCAGACCAGCTGTTTCCTTCATCCCCTCCTGTTTGTCCTTCCTTCCATTTCTCTCCTCCTATCCTCTCTCTGTTTTCCCTCTCCTCTCCTCCCTTGAACGTGTGTGCTCTCATTCATGTATCACCGGGCCTGCGGATGTCCAGGACACAACACTGCCATCTAGGGGCCAATTGGTTACAATGCACATTATGTTCATTTTGCACCTTTCTCTTCTGTTCTCTCTTCTACAATTTTGAATTTTGTGAGAATTTGCTGAGGGGTAATTAAGAAATATTTAAACACCTGATGGGTCTCACTGCTGCAGGATCTGACACAGTCCTAATGAGGCTCAGCATCCACATGCATGGCAAAAGCTTGCTGCTTTCCCATGCACGTGTTTTTATTCTCTTTCTTTTGATAATCATTCACTGTTTGGCCCTGATGTATCTTTGACCACAACAGACGCAGATGTTAACAAGTGTGAACGACTTAGCTCTTGTTTCCCTCTTTGCCAAAGCACTGGCTGTTTTTCAGCCTATTTACAGCGCGGCCAGGGCGCATCATCATCAGCTAATCCAGCTCCAGTGCAGTCACATTTGTACAGAGATGTGCGCGCTCACGCACAAATATAACGGCACTGAGGTCCCATTCAGAAGAGATTAGCATTACAAAGTAACAAGGGAAATGCAACATTAGTCTTGCGCCCTGTGGTTTTCTTATAAATTAGCTTTTTTTTTTCTTTCATAGTAATCTCTCATTCTCCTGTTATCTGGAGGATGTGGTCTGCCATTTACATTTGCTTTATCTGTCTTGTGTCACAGTATTAAATGCTTTGTTTTTGTAAAATTCCCTCGTGGCACAGTTTAATGAGCACATCTTAACACATGGTTAAGAACCTCCTCTTGACAGGAAAGGAGTCGTACAATTGCTAGCGTTTCAGTTTCACACAGTGCTTGTGTGCAATATATTTTTTCTCATAAAACTCATAGCTACAAGTGTTTCCACTCTCCTGTCGTCATCTGGAGTCATGCTGTTGGCACGCTTTTGTTCACTTGAACTAAGACCACAAACATGAAACAAATGAATGAAAGCTCCGTTCTTGTATTTATAACGGTAAATATCTAATTTTGTGATATATGTTTCAATCCTGAAACAACACACACATCACGTGAATGTTGTATAGCATGCAACCTATTACGGTATTTGAAGAATATGTATTGCATGCTTGGATTAGGACTGCAGATTCTCCTCTTCACCTGCTTTAAGGCTCAGCCACCACATTTTGAGCAGTTTGAGGTCCACATATGACAAACGAACAATCTGTGACTTCCATTTTAGATGTTCTTCATCGATATTCAATTAGGGCTGAGCTATAGTAATACTTTACATGGGAGTGAGGTATGGATCCAGGTATAGGATCTAATAATCATGGTTAGGTTCAAATGTAATAGCAGGGCATTGGCTTTGCCACCTGGGAGGAGTGTGAGTGTGCGTAGGTGTGTGTTTTCTCATTGATTAGATTAGATGATGAAGGTACGCCGAGTCCATTGGCGGAGAGGAAGTAATAAAGTCCAATTTACTTGGTGATAACATTTCAAATAGGCTGCTCGAGGATGTTTACGATTGGGAGGAAATACAGAGCCCCGGGATGCGTTCTGTAATAATATCATAAAAACTCCTCACCCGAAACAAAAAGTTCAAACCTTTTGATGAGTGTGTGTGTTTTTTTTTTTGCCTATGCAGGTCTGAGCCTGGTGGTAGGTCTGGTGTTATACATCTCCAGTATCAACGACGAGGTGATGAATCGGCCAAGGGAACCCGAACAGTTCTTCCACTACCACTACGGCTGGTCCTTTGCCTTCGCCGCCTCATCCTTTCTGCTCAAAGAGGTGATTCAAGCGCAGCGCACGCGAAACGCACACAGTCATTTGTGCACTGCGGAATCCACGTGTGCTGATTCCAAACGTCTCCTGAGTCGGTCACAGACCGAGGGCTTGGGAATCAGGCTCGGATGTTAGCTGAACGCATCTGAGATGCAGACACATGTTCAAGCAAGCAAATGTTCACAGAGCTTGAAGCTGGATTCAAATTATTCTTGTTCTGCTAAACGCACATTTAAAAAGCGCCTGTGTAGGAGCTCGTCTTGCCGCTCACATCAATATTCATAAATGTTAATAGCCTGAATACTTGAGGGCAGAAGCTCTGTCACAGCACTGCTTTATATGCATCTGAATATTCTTTGCTGGATGAAGGGGGGGGGGGGTCCCTGCTGCACCTTCCTTATCCACCTTTCCTCTTGTTTTCTGATCTTCCCTCTTCCTCCTCTCTTTTCTCCTTTTTTTCTCTTCGGTTTTGACTCTGAACGCCCTCCACTTTCATGCTGTCGTTTCTCATCTTCATTTTTTAAATCCTCTGCGTCCCTTTCCCTCCTCGCTCCCCTCCTCTTATCTCCTCAGCTCTGCCCCCCTCTTCTCGTCTTGCTGTCTCTGCATCAGTTTCATCTCCTCCTTCGCTCTCCTTTGTCAGCTCATTTTGCAGCCCTTATTCTCATCTCTTTTCTCTGGAAGCGCTTTATGCTTTTTGTCTTTAATCCTGTTTACATTTTCTCCTAATTCCTCTGTTTACTCCACTTTCTAATTGCTCTCTTTTACACATTTGGTTTACAGCCAGTCAGACACATGTTTTTCAGCTGTGTTAGAATCTCAATATCAGTTGATATCAGATGAAAAAGCTGGAGAAGCCCAAACCGAACTCAATGTGTTTAACGGAGAGGAGATCAGCCCGATTCAAAAAGCATAAACTCAAATTTGCCGAATTATTTGGGCACTGATACGGGCTTCCTCTAATAATCAAAGTGAGATTCTTTGATCTTAAAATCCTCTGAGGAGTAATGTGGAACCAGATGAAACTATGTTCTTATCTAGAAAACCGTTGAGCATCGATTGACTGGAAGAAGTTCTACAGACTCGCACACGAACCCCTGTAAGTGATTAAAAAGAGATGAACTGTGCCATCTGTCTCCATCCCAGGGTGCAGGCGTGATGTCCGTCTACCTCTTCATGAAGCGCTACGCTGAGGAGGAGCTGTACCGCCCCCACGCTGCGCTCTACCGCCCCCGCATGTCTGACTGCAGCGACTACAGCGGCCAGTTCCTCCACCCGGACTCCTGGGCCCCTCCGCAGAGGGGCCGCAGTCCCTCCGACGTCTCCTCCGACATCTCCATCCAGCTCAACCAGACCCCCCCGCAGCAGAAGCCTCCTAAGGGGGGCAGCAGCTCCCAGGCCACCCCCTCTTCCTCCGGGCCCTCGTCGGCGGCCAGCTACCAGCTCCACCCGGCCTCCTCCTCCTCCACCTCCTCCTCCTACCCCCACCCTCTTCACCCAGGTGCCACTTCCACCCTGCCCAGGGTCTCCCACGTCCACACCCACTCTCAGCCCCACCCCCACCCGAGTGGGCCCCCTCCCCAGTCGCTGCCCATGGCCGGACCGCCCTCGGCCATGCCTCCTCCTCGCTACCACACACACACCAGAATGAGCGCATCGCCATGCTAGGCCCCACATGAAGGGCACAGGAGGGGAAACACTGGGGGTGGGGGATGGGGTGGTGGGGGGGGGGGCGTGTTTCGATTGGCTCGGAACAGCATTTATACACACACCCACACTGACACAAACCCTGTACCTTCAAAGTGTGTGGGAGGAGGCCTGCTGCAGAACAGCTGAAGGAAGGAGGTTTAAGGAGATCAAAAAGGGAAGATAGGAGGGAAGAAAAAGACGGAAGGAGGTTGGGGGAGGCAGATGGGTGAGCGGGTGACTCACCGCTGATGTCTGGCCCGAGATAAGACAGATGCTTAACAAAACTTTTCACAAGGCAGAAGGGAGCATGGGGAGCCCGGAGCGAGGAGTCCGCTGATTAGTAGCAACAAGACACTGGGGGGGTTTCTAACGGGTACATTCATCATCAGGGCTGCGATACACAGGCGACAGTGTGAAGCTGCTCATGAACCAGGAATGCTGTCTTCCAGAGAGAAAATGACAAACAGGCTGCTTAAACAATGCGTAGCGGCCATTAGCCTATTTCTAATGCACCTGCATTTGTAGAGAAGACCTCCTTTTCCCACTTATTTGAAATATCCTTTGACATTCCATGGACATGGTTTTAAAGGCTTTTACATAAGTAAATGCTTTTTTTGATTAAATAATAAGCCTAAATAAAATACATCTGTGAGGTTGAAAGTAATCTGTTGAGATTAAGAGATTTAGCCTCTTTTTTTCTGTCAAATAGCTCCTGCAGAATCATTTTCGTCAGGAAAGTCTCTTGTTTGCATTTAAAGTTGGACGAGCCGGAAGTTATGAGTCCATAATTCAGGGAATTGTGTGACGTCGCGCAGTGTTTTGAGTGACACAAGCCGTGATTTATGCTAAAACTGTGACAAACTTTTAGCATCTTCACAGTTTAAGATGTGTGGAAATGCAGCAAAACAGTGAGGAAAAGCACAAGTACACAGCAACAGAACCCAAACATGAGGTTTCACAGTGAAACCCACTTCTTGGTAGAATGGCAACTCAAACTTACTTTGGATTTTGCTGCCCACTAAATGTGATAGTGCAGCATTTTTGTTAACACGTTGACAGCGGTTTGTTTGTTTGCCCATTAGCACATAAAAAATAAGACAAAAACATTTTTATAGCATTTTCAAATTTTGCTGCAGGACTGCACCAAAACTGTAAATAGAAATATATTCAACAATACCAAAATATCAGAGCTTTTTATATATATTTACATATATAAATAAATAGACTAGATGGGAATGGCAGACAGAAAGACAGACAAATAGATAGATAGATGGATAGATAGATAGATAGATAGATAGATAGATAGATAGATAGATAGATAGATAGATAGATAGATAGATAGATAGATAGATAGATAGATAGATAGATAGATAGATAGATAGATAGATAGATAGATAGATTAGTATAGCTATATTCTAAATAACAGGGTTTTTTTTGTTCTGACTGAAAATCTTCCTATCAAAATACCACGTGACAAATAGCAAAAGACTTTATTGGTTCACAAAATGCACAGCTATTTTTTTTACCGACTTATTTTATTACTTTCAAACCTTGTTCATGTTATATCAAAAGGGTAAATGAAAGATACCTGTATGAGGGTTCATGTTATCACTGATCAGGAATGCTTTCAGCTTTTGCCAGTGTATCCTGACCTGCCAAAACAGCTGTACACACAAAGGGGTAAACTGTGTATACATAGAGATTTATACTCCATGTGTGTAGATTCTTCTTCCCTCTCTTCTGCGTTCTTGCTAAAACCAACGATATAAAAATACACACACATGTTTTGGGTATTATGGCTATTGGATTTTCTAAGAAGCGTGTATTTTCTGGGAAACGTTTTGGGAATGAATGTTCAACAATCTCTGGAGTAAAGCAGAAAATGTGACTGAGAGACTTTTGAGCTGGAGAACTTCCTCTGGAGTTTCATCAGGTTTTCAGTAGCCTGTCCACACAGGGACCGTCTCTTTCGGTGGAAACCACCAGTGGTACAATCAAAGCGGACGCCTTGGAGTTCGATGCCATAAAACTGAGGATTAAATGTCTTAAAACCAGGTTCAGATTGCAATCCGTTTTTAATCCCCTCAATTCGGAACACAAGCTCCAGCAGGACTCCCGTGAGGTTGCTTCGTGTAAAATGGAGTAATGGTGGAACGTTCATGGAAAGCTTCTAGTTTCGAGCACAATCATGAAGATCCTCGTTCCACTTTTTTTCGTGTCGGAGCTTCAACGTGCTTCCTGAATTCAGAGGGTTGAATGGGTCTCTCTCCTCCTGGCTTGATAAGGGGATAGAAAGCGTATGTATTGCATAGATTTAAGTAAAGACGAGGCACTTTGCAGAAGTCAGACGTAGATAGGAAGCAAACTGGAAGCCTGCCTTGGAAATCTGTGCGATTAGTCCCGTTGCACTCAAAGAAGACTTTAAACAGTTGAGAGTGTGGATATTTTTTTTGTCAGCTGCTGTTCGTCGACTGAAAGGTTTAACACTTTGCTAGTGACTAAGATAATGCAAATGTCAGCTTTTCCAGTTTGCTTCCGATCTAAATTACTGTGTTTGACGTTGACCAGAACGATTTCTTGTTTTTGTAGCATTGTAACAATCATGCCTACAATGATGCATCGTTTGTAGCTATTTCTAGATTTACGGGGACAGATGTTATATGCTTCTAACCTGTGATACTGTTAAAGAATAACATTGTAGCAAATTAATTGCAGTGACAATAACATATTTTATCATGCTTTATGTAACAAGTGAATAGGAAAAAACATTTAGCTTCTGATAAGAGCTTTTGCAGATGTTTTCCGAGATTTATTTGAATTGCCAAAGCTGAGCATCCACATTTATGAGCGCACACACACACACACACACACACACACACACACACCACTGACACATGGGAACAAAGACATATATTTATGCAGCTTACTTTGGTGAATTGTGTCTTCATATGCATAATTCAGAGCCAAAAGTGAGCAATTGAGCTTTTTTTGTTTGTTTTTTCTTTAGTTTTTCCAGATGTTTGCTTCAAACATTTCTTCAAACTGTGATTTGGGTGTAAATATCCACTCTGTATTCTTCAGTGTGCAGACTACCCAAGACTTTTAAATGGTCATTTATGTCTCGAGTCAGTTATCTTAGACTCAACGAATACCTGTGCACCACGGTGTTATTTTAACTTGCTGTTTTTTTGGAACATTTCAGGATTGTTCAGTTGCCGGCAGTGATTTGCTAACTTTGAAACCAATAAAGTTTGCCTGTTTCCAGATTCCCCACTCGCTTACTTGCTAAATATGCTGATCCAACAGTCGTGCAGATACTTGAGTAAGACAGCAATTCTGTACATAACTGAAAATTAGTAGTTCGGTGCTCATTTCTGGGAGAACAACAAGCTGATGTGGCAGCTTGTACAGTGCGAGTAAAAAAAATGCCTGTTGCAAAAATGAAAATAAAATTCACATTAATTGTATGCTGTTCATGGTCTTCTGTTGTCATTTTGCATGCCGGTTGTTCAGATCTCATCTGCTGAAAGCAGTTAAAGCTTTTATATAAGGAGTATATTTGCTCATGAAATGACTGAATTCTTACTGTGATATTTTACATCACTGAGATTGTTACGTGACATCTGTAATTTGACACACCCTCAGAAGACCTGAAATGGGACACCATTTCCAGAATATGCTGCAAAATGACTCATAAAACGATTCCATTTGCATGCATTGATTCCAGCTCTTATGTAAGCGAAACAGGACAGTAAACGCAGAACGTTATGGTGCTTTACTATCAAGGAATGATTCACTCATTGCATAACACAGCTGCTCGCTAAATGTTTGGAGGCAATATGTTTATGGACTATTAAATGAATTTGTAAGCCATCGTTTTCGCACTATGATGCAGTTGGAAATATAAAACCACACTGATTGTTACTGTTATGGATTTGTTATCTTTCTATGACAATGGGTCAGGGAAACTGTTATCAAACTGAAGACGATGCTGAGTGCCGAAAAGGAGCATGCAACCTCTGCATGTAGAAAAAAGAATGCATCGGTATATCCAATGTCAGTGGAGAAAAAGTGTTACATGAATCATTTTTAGATACACCTTTAGCTTCTGGGTGTGTTTAAGATCAGAAAAGAAATGCATCTCAAATTCTCTGGTCCAATTTCCTTTGGAACACCCTAATTATCCCCCTGTGTTTTCAGCATAACTGGCCTGACACTAATTATAAAGTTTGCAAGTCGCTTCCAGAACTTGAGCTCGCTGGGAAGTGAGAAAGACGTAATACAGTCTGAGCTGCTGAGCTCGCAGCTGTACTTTTAATTCGAGCAGCAGGAACAGGCTCCTCTCATCAGATGAGGTTCTGAGCGTTTTTAGGGAGACAGATTTGGACAGCTGGCTTGTCCCAATTGACGGCAGTTATTTAAAAGTGGCTACGTTTCCAAAGAAACTCTGCTGTGACCAGAGGGGCCTTCGTATAGTTCAAGATGCTCCATGTGACCTTTGTCACCTTTATCAGAAAACTGCAGTGTTTCAGGTCTGTCGCTATTTCATAATCCCTCCGTTGCTTTATTTGGAGATCTGTCCAACCGGTCACTGAGAGACTCCATCTAAAGCCTCATTACATTAGACAAAATGTGTTTAGACCTGTGATGTTCAGGTCGGCTTGTCCTCTGGCTCGACGATAGCTGGGGAAGGCGCCAGCCTTCCTGCAGTCATGAATCGGATTAGAAAAGGGATGGATGTACAGTTAGTCTTGCTGCCCCCCCCCCCCCCTCACATACCTGAATTCAATTAGCCATTTCCCTTTTTTTTGTATCTGGCTCCCTCCATAAAGAGGAAGGCTTCCTTTGTCAGGCCTGTTGTCCTGTACATCATTCAGGCCCGCCCCCTCTTGGATTTGCTGCATGACCTCACCTCTGCTTTGGTACTGATTCATCAACTGTTTGTCTTGAAAATGGACCTTCAAGCATGGTGGTAAATGAGACATTTGCTTTCATTTGCTAATAAATTTAGCTCAGGGTATTCAGGGTGAGGGGTTTTGCTCTAACATCCTGAGACCCACGTTTTGTACGTTGTGCAGTTTTATAGTTATATTGGATTAGTAGGAACTGATAAGTCTGATAACTGGACTATGTCGAGTAGAAAGTTTTCTCTGCATTTTGGCTCTGAAGATCCAAATGGCTAAATTCCTACAATAAATACATGATTGGTTTAAAACTCAGAAACAATATTATGTCAGATTTCAAACATTCTCTGTGAAGCATGTTTTCCAGTGTCAATATTCTTACCACCCCCATAACTAAACCATATCAAAGCTATAGTGAAGCCGCCTGAAGCACAAACACACAAACACAAGTTTCCGATTCCCCTGAAAGCCCCCTGACCCTTACCGGCTGTCTGTCTTTGCCCAGGTCCGTTACTGTTCCTTATTAAACCTGTAAAGGCTGTCTTGTTCTGCCTGTCTGTCGTCTTTTCCACACGCATTCCTCTCACCTCCCCGCCTCCTTTCCCTGTAGACTCAGCTTGTTATTTGCTCTACCTCTCTCCACCTGGCTGTCAGGTGAAATTGTATAATTATGGCTGTCTGAGCCCTCAAAAATGAACATCTGTTAAATCAGATTCAATATTTACACATATATAGATATACTAAATCAGATATATTTGTATACCTATCATTTTCTAATGACATTAAACAGAAGGGATGCATTTAATGGTTAAATAACATAATCAAATGGCAATTTTTACACTTCTTATTGTCATCAGAGTTTTGTACCAACAGTACGTTTTGTATTCAATGACATTCAGATGTCATGGAGAACTAATTGCCAAGACCATTTAGAAGATTGTCAAACAGAAAAAAAGAAAGAAAAAGAGATGGCTCCAGAACGTTTGCAGTCATTCACTGGGAACATGACAGGAGCATGCAGAGTCCACTCAGCCAGCGTCTGGCTGCCCCCACGTCCTCTCCTCGCCATCACCTGCACGCACGCAGCCAGAGCTGCTCCCGGAGGGTAAGCAAAAACCACCGATGTCATTCCTCAGACCCTTTGCTTTCTGGTTTTGCTTTTTAATGTTGAAATTGTAGGAAAACGCACCTAAAACGTTTTTTTTTTTTTTTTTTCTGATCGGGGGAGGGCGCGTGCAACACGGTGACTGATGTGCTCCGTTTGGGAGATGTTTTCTTTATGTTATTCATCATTATTATTCGTTATTCACTATCGTATCGCTTAAAAAAAAAGAAAAGAAAGCGGTGAAAACAGCCGGGGGGCGTCGTGTTTCCGACATTTGAGCCATTTTAACTGCTTTTGCCGTCCAAGCTCCACAGTTTGGGAAAAGGACGCTCGACCTGCATGTGGGGAGATGCGCAGTCAGGGAATGATAAATAAGAGACCTGGGACTTTTAAATGTGACACACTTACCTGGTTGTGGTGACGTTACGGGCAGAAACATTTCTATAGTGAACGTGAGTCTAATTCTGCTGCTATGATTAAAAGTTTGAACACTATTTAAGTGAGAAAACATTAAAGCAGTGAGTCTCTGATCGAGCTACAGGCTCTATTTCGTAGCCCTGTTCATGTTTGCTGGAGAAAAGGGGAAAAACAACAACAACGACATGATAGGAAACTGAGCTGCAGGGATGTGGGATCCAACTCCAGTGTGGAATCAGATTTCTCTTCCAAGATGTCAATACCGTTGAAGGAGGGAATCTGATGCTGCTGCAGTGCTGGTGCTTTTGCTCAGTGTCAAAGCTTTAACAAAAAACATCTAAAAATGTGCCCTTTATGTACATTACCTTGATGTAAATTTACCTTGAAAAAAAAGACTTCACTAATTACAAGAGGAGGGAATTGTGGGGTAAATTTAAGTGTAGTGAAGTCAAAAGGACAAAGAGGTGTGTCCCTGGAGACAAAAAATGTTGTATTATTATTATCTTAGAAACTGCCCAGCTTATCGAAGAGCCTCAGTTTTGGAGTGGCATTTATTTTCATTGTTAATTATTTTAAAGTGCATTTCTGCCTTTTCGTGCAGCCATACTGGTTTGTGGGCCTCATAACGACGACCAATGTGCTCCTACAATCACTGCTCTGCATTCACCTCAGGATTCATACCGATTCTGCATTCACGAAGGAGGACGAGTGTGATTTGTCCTTGAACTTTTCTCCGCCACGTTTGCGCCGCCACCCGCCGGCCCCTCCGACATGCCTGTGTTTCATGTTGTGCTGCAGGGCCCTCATTCATCAGCCGCTCTGCCTCTGAGTGGGCTTTGTTATCAGGGCCGTGAACACAAAATAACAATGACTGGGTTCCTGTTTGTGTTTGTCTGTTATTTCTGATTGCAGGCCTCCCTGGGGTCCTGTGGTGCTTTAGTGGGTCTCGAAAGGATGTGATCAAGATGAATGCAGCACTGCTTTCATGTAATTATTCCCACGGCCACTAGGTGGGCTTTCCGCTCACACAACAGATGTCACAGTTTTAAATCAACGTTGAGCGGATATATGACCATCTCACACAGTGAAAATGGAAAAATAGATGGATATTTGATCTAAAAGCGGATTTCCCTGTGCCTGCTACTCTAAATAGTGGCCCATTTTTATACTTAGGAAAATCTAACTATGTGACTGAAATGGGGGAAACAAAATTATCCAAAGCTCAATGAAAAACAAGAGTTATGTGTGTTGTAATGTTGCTTTAACAGTTTTTAGAAATGTGCCGCTCCCTACTTGGCTTGCTATCGACTCCTCTGTGGGGCGAAAGCTGCAGAACTCATTAAATCAACTCCTGACTGTGCAACCAAGTTAGCTGTAATGCTAAAAGCTCCACCATTGGAGTGGCTACAATTATTTCCTCTAATGGATGATGTTGCACATGTGAGATGGCTGATGTTCTGCAGAAATCCTCAGCCACATTTTCCCCATGGATGATGACATTTTGCATACAATTTCTAAGAGACAACATATAATTGTCATTATAGTAATGCTTGATGCTTGTTTGAAACTGAAGAGGGTTGGAGTCCTGAGCAGTGCGTGAACTGGATGGGGAATTTTGGGATGTTTTTACCAAAAACTACACATTGCTCAAATGGCCACTTGCTTTGTTTGTGTCTCTGGAAACAGATTTAGATATTCTGGAGTAAAGAAAAGGAAAAAAGACAAAGTTTACCTCAAAATTCTCATTAATGATGCACAATAATACATTCAGATTCTAGGGCATTCATAAAATCTGCATTCATCTCCCTTTGGACATTTCACAAGTTCCCTTTTTTTAAATTCATAAGCCAAACATGATTTTTGGCTTTTTATTTTTGAATTTTCTTACTGGGGGTGGAGGTGTTAAAGAGCTTCAGCCAGTGATAGTTTGTGTTTTCCTCTCTGGCTGCCGATAAAAAGCTTTGATTTCTGCCTTTGCTGTGACTTTTATTCCCTCCTGTCTGTTTACTCCGAAACAAGCCCACATTCATTAGTTGTTTTGGAGAGAAAAACCTCAATTGAAAAAAGGATGAGCTAACTCTAGTCTTGCTGACATGTCAAACAGATGCACTTTACTTTGTAAGATGCGTAGCTGCTCTCTTCCTCTCTTGTTTAACTGTACGCATGCATTTAGTAACTTTATTTATGCTAAACAGAAGGGGGCGTGATGATTATGAGAAATGATTAATACCTTACATGTAAATATATAAACTAATTGATGGCTTTATAGTATATTAGAGTTTCCAAGCATTTTTTTGACTCCCAGTTGGTCTGAGGAAGGATTCACGTGAATGTTTATCTGCATGGGCCTCTCAAAGCGTTAAGTTGTAAGAGGTAGTTGTCACCTAATATTGACCCCTAATCTGATTTTGACCCCCTTCATGCATGGAACAATAAAAAAAAGTCAGAAAATGTCGATTGGCCACATAAAGTTTAGCATGCATTCAGTGATGTCATTGGTTTTGGCATTTTTGTCTTTTTTTACTTGAGGATTTCCTTATATGCTGTTTGTTTTTTGATTTAAAAGTCTGCTTCGGGTAAATGTCCATTTTTGTCTAAACTCTCTGAAAGAGAAAAAAACGTGTGCGTTAGAGTTTGCTACTTTCACTTTGAATGTCGTATCAATACTATTACTGAAGAGAGAGAGAGAAACAGTAAGAAGTAAGAAAATAAAGCGAGACTTAAAGGTTTCTGATGCATTTCTGCATTAACTACCTTTCAAGATCCAGATGTTGCATTATTCTTTGACATAACTTTCTATCACTGAGCCAGAAAAGACGTGTTTCGGTACCTAAAACCAGCCCCTTTATGAGTAGTTTATCCTTATTTCTGTCCAAAAGTAGGGCCCTCTTTTGGATCAGGTTTTGATCTATGTTTTCCGCACATAGCAGTCCCTGAAATGAACCCATACTAGCAGTTTGCGATTCACTTCTGGGTTTGCTGTTGACAAGAAACAAATTGGGACTCCATGCTGTTCTGCTGCAAAAGCCTCCTGTATGGATTCTGGGTGCCCTGTGGTTTTGGTAACAGCTTGTGAGTGGGGGGGTAAGAAAAAAGGCTAAACTTGACCTTATGTCAGTGCCGATGGGGATTTCCTGTTTGTGCTCGTGGAAACGTGGGCTGTGAGCTCGGCAGGCAAAGCAGCTGTTCTGCTGACGTGCCCACGAGCAAGGCATCGCACCTTTTGGGCCCTGAAACATCTGCCCCGTGCGTTTGTGAGCCGTGAGCAGCGCAGAAGTGGAGTGATGAAGCCATCACACAGGCGGGAAGAAAGTTGGGTGGATGAAACATGCCGACACTGTGAGCGCAGCACTAATGACTCAGGGGTCTGTCATCCCTCTTGTGATTGTTTTTTCCTCTTCTGTACGCCGTCCTCCCGAACACACGCGTGTGCTTCCACGCCCAGCGTGAAACATCCACGCCGAACCAAACCACTGGAATATTCGCACACTTTTGCCTTTTTTTGATCTCGGCCAAATCCTCTCAGCCGTTACATGCATCCCTTTACTCCCCCGGCAGAGACACACACACACACACGCTCTCGTCAGCTCCGCCATAGACTTTGGAATTCGCTGTTGCCATGGCAATGGACTTGAGCACGCTCTCTGGCATCGCCTGTTCTTTTCTTTTTGCTTTATCTTTTCTCTCTGTGGAGGCAAACCGGCTCGGCTTGTTTCACAGAGGGACCGTATTTGCCGACGGCGTCAGGTTTTAGGTGTTTGCGTTGTTTCACTTTTTAAAAGAAAAGAAATGCCATCTTTATAGAAAGAGAACACATGTTTTGCATGCTCATAAGGCATCATCTAGTCTCAAGACTCATATCGTTGATCGAAATTCCACGCCCACCTCGTCTCACCCTCCATCTCATCTCCTCATCTCCTTCTTTAATGGCTCAGTTTTCTTTCCTTCGTCTTCCCTGTCCTTCGCATCTGTCCCTCGCTCTCAGTCCTTTCTCTCACTCTCTGCTGTTTACCCCCCACCTCCTCACAGCCACCTCTTTCCTCCCTCTCTCAGTTGCTAAGATGACTGCCGTGACAATCCAGTGAGAGGAGAGGACGCCGAGTGAAGTGTCCACCACTTGCTGAGAAGGAGAAGTAGTCCTCAAGGTAAAAAAAAAACAGAAAAAAGGAGAAGGAAAGAGGGAGAAAAGGAAAAAAGACAGGGAGGAAGAGGAAGTGAGAAGGGGCTAAGAAGAGAGGAAGTGAGAGAAAATCAAGGGAAGGAGAGGCGGCGAGAGAGCGACGGAGAAGCGGTGGATGGAGGCGGCTCGGACCGGGGCTACCAAGTGCTCTTCACTGACGGAGAAGAACAACCACGGCTGGCGGGAGAGGACATGGAGACGAAAGGGAGAAACATGCCCTCGGGTAAGGCGCTCCGGCGTGTGCACGGACAACCTGCTGCACACATCGCTTCATATAGGAGCGCATTCACGCTCATGACTCATGCTGCATGTGTGTGTGATTTAGAGGATTCAGCAACGCGCACGGGCGTGCACGGCCGTCAGATGCTGATGTGTACAGATGTCTGCATTCAGATCTGCATTCGAGGGGCCGATTGATATGCGCGGGCTTCTGTGGAACTCAGATGAATGTTTGCTCATATTTGGAGCAGAATTGTACCGAATTGTACCGAAAGTACCGCTGACAGATCAGGAGTTGAGGAATCGGGGAAATAACCCAATCCTTGTAAGGGTCGCGTCAATTAATTAACCTTGTTGTCGTCAACTAAATTTCTATGCGTATAAACAAGCTCCGTTGGGTCAGAATCCATTCATTCTTTTACAGAGTGAGCCGACCAGGACCAGGCACAGTTGATGTGGGATTGTGTAATCTCTTGTGGGTTTAATTTACCGTCTCTGGAACTATGTTTGCTGCGATTTTTTTACTAAACTACTCATTTTTGCCCGGAAGAGTATTCATCTACAAGTCCTTCAACCATTCAGCACCCGGGCTTCCTTTAAGAGGCTTATAGAGTCAAAATTTGTGAAAACAGAGGAAGCCTGTTGCTGACACATTTAATATGGTTCCCCATCGAAACAGGGCTAAATTCAACTGCAGGGATTTTTCATTTAACATTTTTATCTTTACAAATTATCCGATTATATGTTGTGGGAGGCTTGTGAAATGATTATCCCAGCTTATCCAACTCTGTTTGATTAAGAATTAATGTATTTCTTATCCCATCGTTCAAAACTCAGAAAATTTCAAAGTCTTCTTTCCTTTTTTCATAAGCTGCTTGGGCACAACGTAATTCAGTAAAAATACGTGTTAAGTTTTATATCTATGGAGCTGTGTTATTTCAAACATGTTGACATCAGATATCTTCGGACCCGAATCCTGCAATTCAAACACCTAAAGCCAAACATTATGCTGTTGTCTGCGAAATAGAATAAAAAACATGTACTTTATGAGGCTCTTGCATAAAGGTTTTTTTTAATATTAGGAAAACATAGCTGGCTGGAAATGTGGCTACATAAAAAATGAAAGAAAATTTAAATGAAAAAGTTGATTAATTTGAAATAAAAAAAAAATATTTCCTTTGGACCTGTGCAGGTATTTCAGGTTCTACCATGAGTTCAGCCTTACAATCAAGGTAGAGGCAAACATATGTTTAATATAGATAAATATTCAAGATATTATCATATGCATAAAGTCAAACACAAAGAAAAGTACAAAAACCTCAGGAGCAGCGAATAGATCTTAAAGCTCCCCAGTTGGATATGGTGTTACCACTTAGTCCCATGGTCTCCTTCTGAACTTACCTAATGCATATTCCATCAGACAGATCATTTTCAGGGTCATCGTACCAGTGGTCCCTTTTATTCTGGCAATTGTTGCCATGGAAACACCCTTTGGGGCATTTAAATTAACCAAATAGTTGAATAGTTCAAACTGAGATGTATCTTCTCTTTGCAGGTTACTGTTTGCATTCATCAGCCATTTGGGATCACATAGACAGAAATGGCAGAAACATTTTCAAAAGAAAAGAGTAGAATACTGCTTTAAATACCTCCCCCCCCCCGGTCTTCATTCATATATGTATCGTAGCTGTCTGAGGGACACCGTATCTTAGTTCCTCTCATCATCCCTCTCACTGTCCACATCTGAGTGCAGATATCACAGGTCATCTCACCTTAAATGGTCCCCTTCAATTATTTTTGCAAGTACAAAAATATCACTGTTTCTTGTTAATATGATAATCACACCTTTCAGATATTTCCTCTAAAAAAATATATATATAAAGATATCTTCATCAATTATCCTAAGCAGGATATGACTCATTATGTAAAAGAAAAAAAGATTAACAATGTTCTACTGAAGACAGACACACACACACACACACACAAACACACAGTGGTATTCACACAATAGATTTTATACATTTACATTCTTTTGGAAGGCATATCAGAGTCGACCCTAGCAAATCTAGATAGACGCTGAAATTCACATGCTTGTTAAATCTGACTTTTCGGCCTCCGATTTGTTCAGAATTAACCAATAAATTGTAACATTATCATGAAAGAGTCATCCTCATTAGCAGATCGCACCAGTCCTGTAGAATGACCCCAGCAGAGACGGTACTCCTAGATTTACACAGATATTACAATGCACAACTTGTGAGAGAAATGTACTTTTTCACGATGACTGCTCAGTCTTAGTTACTAAGTTGTTACTACTATCTTACATTATGACGACTGCTGGTCCAGAAAAGGTTCTACATCACGCCACATTAGTGATAAGCCTTCTCTGTCACAGGGTGGAAACCGGCCAAATAGGCTGCAGGTACACTTTGAATCAGAACAGTGATGGGATCTGTTAATCACAAGCAGATTTTCTTGCCCGTGTGTGTGCCAGATATCAGTTTCCTTCCCCGTCCCGCCTTGGTTTGGTGCGAGCGAGGCATCCAGGTGCTGCTGACCACCATGGGAGCTTTCGCCGCTTTCGCCCTGATGACGGTGGCCATCGGAACGGACTACTGGCTGTACGCCCGCGCCTTCATCTGCAACAGCACCGCCAACTCCTCCCAGGAGGACTCCAACAACAAGGACAAGAAGGACCCCGGGGCCCTCACCCACTCCGGCCTCTGGAGGATCTGCTGCCTGGAAGGTACAGCTGCTGTGCGCGTGTTTTGACGGGTTGGTTGGTTGTGTGTGCGTGCCGTCTCGTGCGTGTCACATCGGGGTCTGGTGGAGGTGGTTGGACTCATCGTCGTAATAAAACCAGACACATGTAGGTGTTCTCGTGCCACGCACACAATCATATTTTGCTAACTAATTGTCAGCTCGGGTTCAGGTGAAACGATTGGCCGCAGCTGCCTCGCATTACTGCTGCGGCACAATCTGCTGCCGGTCGCATTTGCTAATGCATTAATAGAATACCAGATGTGTATCCAGTGATCTTTCTTTTTTTTTGTATGAATACAGCACTTTTTATGGTACGTTGGTCTCCATTGTCTGAGGGTAGTATTCTGTTGGATATAATCTGGTGTTCATGGTTTGTCCTATAAATGCCAGGAAATGAATGTTTATTGGGGAGTAATAGGGATCAAATGGAAATGAAGGCCCCCCCCCCCAAACCATCCCCGTCCTCTCTATTCCTCGCTGGAAGAATGATTGTGGGGAAGTGAAGTTGAACTGAATGTGCTGATTATTCCTACTAACCTTTTTCTGACATGTCTGCAAAAATGTGCAAATGATCCAATAGTTTCCTGCCCAGCAGCATCGGTGGTCGAACTGTGCAGAATTATGATAGATCCAAAGCACTCTCTGTGATGCTGAAGGAGCAGATGGATCTGTAATAACATCTTATTTCCTTCTCTTTGTCTTGGTGGGCTGCTTATGAAGAATAATACATGCTGCGCATACCTGTCCTGTCAGCTGTGCACAAACTGTGACATTTTCACTTGCCCTTGATATGTTTTAAGGAAAATTGCCTCAGTTTGGATTTGAAAATCCCCTTTTTGATTCTTTCCGATGAACGAAGGTCAGTGTTGTTGTTTTACGTTCAGGCATGCTGCTCAGTATCAGCATGGGATCATTTTAGACACGCAGGTGAAAGGAAGGGCACATTTAAAATTAAATATAAAAATGAAATACAAGCTTAATCCAAGGGTTTAAAAGGAACCAAGATTCCTCAGATAACGTTCCACTGATATTCCTCGGATTTGTTTTGTGGTTCATGAGGTCCTCCATCTAAAGACGTTCTCAGGGGGCTTAACTTGAAGAACCGTGTGTGCAGAAATGTGATGCCAAGATATGGGCGCACAAAGTCTGCCAGCCGTAAACACTGCGGACGGGACTGTTCCGCTGATGACGTCCTGAATCCGAGCTACAAACACAGGCACAACCTGTTCAGTTCAGCTATTACAGTCAACAGAACGAGGTGCGGGCATACGAGCAGGGCTTCTCAGAATCGGGAGGCTGTGCATGTAGAAGACAGCCCCAGCTTGTTACAGCACAGGCTACATGTGCACGAACCCACTCTGATAAAGTTTTATCCGCTCGAAAAGGTTGTTTTTTTAGACCTGGCTTGATGAATTAACTCAGCCTTCAGCTGAGCAACAATCAAATGTGTTATTCTTGCCTCTGATCCGGGATCGGATTCTCACGCTCAAGTGAGGAAAAATCACCAAATGTTACCATAGAGGCATGTGGGATGTCTGTAAAACAAAAATGTGGCTTTTTTTACAGACAGGTGTTATATGACTGCTTCAAATTGGACCTCAGTTTTCACTGTTTTTTGTGATGTTTTTAAGACGAAAAGAAAATCAACTTTTAAAAGATCTCAAATATGGAATAATATCAGGGAATTCTGCATCTATCTATCTATCTATCTATCTATCTATCTATCTATCTATCTATCTATCTATCTATCTATCTATCTATCTATCTATCTATCTATCTATCTATCT
>JABUIW010000135.1:248263-274904 GCA_013363375.1 Menidia beryllina | reverse complement strand
ACACGGCAATTGTCCTCGGAACACAGTATAACTGTTCAAATTCGAAGAGTTTCCCCCAGTGGGAGCTGATCAGACAGATACGTGTCGCAGGATTCACGGCACAAACGTTGGTTTCTTGGTCACTCCAGTATGGGGAGGTTTGACTTTATTCCAAACATGTTTACCATGTTGTAAACCAGCAGCCCAGAGGTGAATGTGTAAATTATTCAGGAGGGACGGTGGCAGGTTATCTACATTCTAAACCAGTATCTGAGCCTTTTTTGGCACCTGCCTTTGTCAGCAGCACCTTTTATGTGTTTAGTTTATTCGACATGAATATATTCACCCTTTTATCATGCATGCGTCTCCATTTTAAAAGCTGAAGCTGAATCAGGAGAAAAGGTTTTTTGACAGCTTTTGCCAAACTTTCCTCAGATCTTTTGAACCATTCATTGAAGAAAGCTGGAGCTGTTTCATTTGAACAATCTTTTGAACTTTTTGCAGATATTTAAAAGCAAAGGAAATGTTTTGTATAAATGGATTTTAATGCATTTTCTTTTCACATCCAGCACAGTGCCCATGTAACCAATTACCAACGTGTTGTTTTCATGAATATTCTATTCACTCAAGATATTTACTAGATTTTATATTTCAACTATTTTTTTAAGTATGAATCTACATAATCTATTTTGAACTAAACAATCAATGATTTATTTCAAACAGATGACTTAACTTCATATTCTGCAAAAATATATTCAATGGTGTTAGAGATAGAAGATAAGGTTTATTTATAAGAGTGTAATTACATAAAGTCACCAGTCTTTCTATATTTAACAGCTGTTTCATCATTTCAGCTCCACACTATGACGACTCGACGTGAAAGTTACAATAATAACAGCTAAGCAGGTGCTATAATAGCATAACCAAAATAACAAGGGTCAGAGCGGGAAAAGGCCTACATTTAGCTTGGCAGAGGGTTTTCAGGTCAGCCTAGCTAGATTATGAAACATGCTTACGGTGGCCTTATTGAGCCCAGGTCTGTTTGTAAGGTAAAAAGTAATGTGTGACCTGGATGCAAGTCCAACAATCCTGATGTCAAACATAGCTGCAAGCCACTAAATAACTACAGATTTTCTTATCAATAGTTAAATTGTTAGCAATTAATCTAAAAAAAAGTAGATTTTCTACAAAGGAATATCTTTTGCACTTGCAGCTCCTTTTCTTTATCTTGAGCAAACTACTTGAGTTGCCTTTCCAGTCTAGTTTAATTTCGCAATATTTCAGCGCCTTAAAATAAAACCAGGTTTTTGTATTTTCAACGGTCTCTTTGCGAGCAGTCAGCAATGAGGAGGGAACCATAGAAGAAAAACAAAGCTTGCTGCTCACCCACATGTGGGTTCAGAGCGCAGTGCAGTCAGAAGACCTGCTTTGGCTCATTCTCACGCTTTTCTACACACATTTAACTTTCACACTTTTGTTCTTACTACCACTACCACTCCCCACCCACACATAGTGCCCAAGCCAGCAAGAAAGACTCTCACAGTGTGATCGTATGATCTAACTTATACATTCTGTTCCTGTGGAACTGCTATCTGTTTCTTTCCATAACTGATATCTACAATTTACTACCAAAAGCTTGATTAAAAAAGTCTTCTGTGCCCATTTTTTCTGTTCCCTCATTCTGTATCAAACTACACACAGCTGGAAGGCTTTCAACATTTAAAGAGGTATTACTCAGGTCTGGAAGAACATCTTAAAGGATATTTTCTCTCTCAAACAAAGATCAACCTTCCAGAATTTTCTGCTTAACCTTCTGTTATTGTGTGTTAGCTGGTATTATCCACTCTCATGATATCTTTCTAAGTCTGTCAGAGAGCCAAAAAGGTAAGTGGGACATTACCACTGAGTATCTTCCACCCAAACAGATTCTGTGACGTGCTCAATATTGCAGGCAGGGGGCCGGTTTGAGATTTGTGGGCAGTGAGCTAAGGCTAATTGCCTAATAAGAAGCCGTCGGATGCCAAAGTGACTGAAACAATTTGTGATGGAATTTCGGCCCAACTCAAAGAATTCATGGTGGATTTCATGATTTGGGCATAAATCCCTTAAAAGGGAACATACTGAAGAAGCCAAAGCACACTATCATAATAAAAGGAATTAAATTGAAAAAAGTAAAAACTCTGGACACATAAGATCGAAATGTTTAATGTTTCCAGTAAGGTCCTCTCTAATCTGTCAAAGATGTAGGAGTGCAGTTCCAGTCTGCTGCTTTTAGATACTGCTGACTGACGGAACAATGAAAAATCTGTCTTTTACGGTATTTCTACAGTCATATTTCCTGATCTGCTCTAAACAACAACTGTAAACACGCCATCGCTCTGACAGAAACACTGAAGACTCCCAGCTTCCATAAAGTGCTCCAACTCTCATGGATTTGAATAGACTTTAACTTTTAAAAAGAACAATACACACAGTGACTTTTGAAAGCCGAAACATTCATGGATCTCATCCACAGCGCAGGGGTTTTCTGTTCATATCGGGGCGTAGCGAAATCGCACAACAACATTTGCATCAGAGGGGCAGGAGGAGGGAGGAGGGAGGGATAAAATAATCCACCTAAAGCCAATCCTCCTCAAGCTGATCAGTGTGCTCAATGGACTAGCCAGCCTTGGACTTCAAACTTGCAGCCAGGTAAGAAAATGTATGTTTGTTTTTTCTTTACCTTTCTTCTTAATCACACTTCTGGAAAATTAGACTCTCAATAATAAAAAAAAGAAAAAAACCCAATGATAGCAAACACAGGGCCAAAGTTTCAACATGATTGTTTACAATCGGTTTCACTGGATGAGATATCATTTATTTAAATGACTGAAGGGAAAGTGTTGTCTATTTCTAAAGATGTTATCTGGATAACGTAATTAATTAATTTCATTTAATATTTTACATCCTCATCTCATATCAGGCTGCTGTAATAGTTAAACACATACTATGAGCTGTGCCTGGTGTTCTTATGCCATATATGCAGCGCTGATGTTTTCTGTTCTATTTGGAGTTTTTGCTACTTCAAATCTGATGCAAAAAACACACTTGAGACTTTTCCAACTAAATTTCTTACTTGAGGATTCAAAATAGACTTTTGATAGTAAACTACAGCAAAAGTTTTGAGAATTGAATAAATGTGTCTCATAGGTAATAAGCCTCATACCCTCTTAATTTATCTATAGTAATGACATTCTGATTTTTATCTGAGCCGGTTTGTGTGAATTGTATATTTATTTAATTAATTTTCTTTTACTTTTTCATTTTATGTACTAAATGTGTGAACTGGTGTGTTTCCAACAGCTGGTGGAGGCACATTTGCATACATGCAGATTTGAGAATTTTTTGCCTTTTATAGGTAAACACACTCATCTGTAGTGTCTCGTTGCGTTACACTGTTGTAAAAAAGGTTTTTGTCCACTCACACAGCTGGAAATTCACATTTGATTTTTAACAGCATTTATCTGTATTCAGCAGCTGGATGTTAAAGGTAGATTAACACCATTTCCATGTAAATTAATTTAATGAAACATCAATGTAAAACTTCTTTGAAATGGAGCTCACTGACACATTATGTGCAGTTAGTTGTTGGTGTGTGGCGGTGGTTATTTCTTATAGTAGAATTAACTTGTGCTTGTGCTGCTTGAAGTTCAGTTATTTCAGTGCTAATTCTGAATTGGAAATGTAAACATATATGTATATATATTTTACAAATGTGGTGTTTTATTTATTTATTTTAAATGTGTGATGAGTCCAAACAGTCTAAACCTGAACTCAGGTGAGCATAAAGAAAGGGTAAATTTGTGAACAGAACAGATACAACATGCATATGTTTCCCCCCTCCAACCATTATTTTTGTGTTTGTGTCCCTGACAACATCCTGCTGAGTCCTTGGTCTGGTCAGGCCAGAGCTGAAGGGCTTCGGGCCACGTGCAGCTTTGAGACCATAGTCTGCCTCCTCTTCATTAGCTAGAGACAGCTTAGGGGCCAAACAAAATGTGAGGATGATCTATCACCCTCCAGAGCTGGAGTTCACCTGTTTGCGGCCGTGACACGTGCTCACGTGAAAACTCCCACACAGAACCACTGCTGCTTCTGGCCAAAATGGACTGATCCACAACACAAAGCAGTCCAATTTTACAGCTGAGACAACTTTAGGGGGCCCAGCTTTAATTCTACAAGACTGTCGTGATTTAAAACTCATCAAAATGAATCTATTCAGAGCAGTTCAAATCAATAGATTTGAAAGATCAATAAAAAAAAGGTAGATCAATAAAAATTATTAGCATCCATGAGTGAAAAGAAGAATTTATTGTTTAGAGGTTATAGTTAGTTAATGATCTCCATATGTCCGGTTACACTGGACAGTCTGGACCTTTGATAAGAAACATGACACCTCAGTTGCCTCCATGACATCTTGCACTAAGCTAGCGTATTGTCACATTAGTCAGTGAGTGTTTTCACTCTTAACACTTGAGCCTAAGAGCTTTCCATGGTATCAAAACTATTCCCGGCACAGCCGACAAGAGAGACCTCAGCGAAGAAGGTCAGAGCTGTCTCTGTAAACTCAGGTGGTGCGTTTATCTGTCCGCCTCAGACGGCTCCAAAAGTCAGACTTCTAATCTGAGGCTGTTGGAAATCACAGCTGTTAGGGCGGCAGTGGTTTTCATAAATTGTTTGAGCTTCGTTAAATTGTCAAAACTTGTAAAAAATTATCCAAAAACATTAGAAGGTTGGTGAAATTGTTTTGATTCATTCCTTTTATCTCCGATTTTTAATACGTTTATGGTCATGTATCAGCACTGTAAATGTAAGACAGAGTGGACATGAATTGTCCCTGAATACAAACCCAAAAGAAGAAAAAAAGACAAACAGGAGAAGTTAAATTTGTTCATGAATCAGCTTTAATGGTTGAATTACAGAGAAAATACAGATATGTTTCTTTTTCTGCCACGTGAGAGTGTAACCACTTTAAAAGACAAGAAGCAGATTAAAAAAACTCAATTATTATTATAAAAATGAACCAAATTAGACACACAGCAGTTGCCTGCCCCAAAGTGGAGAGTTGTTGACCTCTGTGTTGCCGTGTGAACGGTGACGTTGGCTTTTGTTGAAAAAAGAGGGAATCAGTGCCTTTTGTTGAGCCTTTTTTAGCCGACTTTAACTAATGAAGTCTGTTTTGTTTTGACTGTGAGGCAGACAGCTCAAGTGTTTCACTCTCAGAAATGTTTCTCTGTTTGCCTGACATAAATTAGAAGAAGACATGAGCATAATTGGACTTTATGATTTGTAGCATTTACCATAAACGTGACAGAAGATGAGACCACTGGCAGGGTTGGATTTATGAAGAAGTCAGAAAAATGTCATAACATATTTTTTATCAGGGAATTAAACTGTTTATAGTCCCAATAAAACATTTTGTCACGGTATTAATTTAAAAAGAAAATGCCTCTTATGTTTGGCCTTTTTCTGTGCCCATGTGTGTTTTTTTTATTTGTTTTTCGACTGTTGATGGCAGCTGGGAGAGGCTACAGGCTCTAAACCTGCATCTTTTGTAGGATGTGGACATTTTCTATGTTGGATCCATCAAAACAAGACTTAAGATGAAAATGAATCCAAAGTTAAAAATCACCGATTCCAAGGCATGCGTTCAGTCCTTAGAGTATCCAGTCAAGTTGCTTATCTCTACACCAAAATGCAGCAGCAGCAGCTGACAACACGGCTTAACCTGTGCAAGGATGGGGTCAGAGTCCACACAAGAGGATGAGGCATCAGCAGAGCATCTTTAAGCCACTGGGAGGGCACGACTGCCCATGCACTGAACATGCCTTTTATGGCTTTGAAAGTCATAATGTAACTGTGCGAAAATTGGCAAACAACGTCATTAATTGAAATCCAAAACCGCCTCTATGTCCCCATTATCAAACTAAAAGTATGAACTAGTGCCCTTCATTTTGTTCCTGACAGTGTTTAAACACATTAATTTTATTGAATGATTTGGTGGCTATTGAATAGACGCATGTCACACCCCTGTGTTCGTCTATTGCACTGACATTCGTGACAACAATGGCTTAACTTTGTTGGTGGAGATGAGATTTTCTGCTAGACTGTGAGGCCAATCCCTAATTAAGTAGTATTATATCAAACCAATCCAGTTAGTATTAACATTAAGGGGAGCGGCAGAAGCCTGGAGAACTGTTCACAGGGAGACCAAGCAGAAAAATGTTGATATTCCGGGTAAATTCTGCACTTTATGGGGCTGCTGTGATTCCGAGTCCCTTTGCACTTACAACAGTCCAAAAATCAATAATAACAAAAGAGAAAAGATTTGTTGGATCTAATTGTAAAAGTCCAATTAAAACACACTGAGGTAGGGGGATAATGAAGATGTCACACAGTTTGTGTTGGCAATAAACTACATTTAAATACAAATACACTAATCAATCGCAATGACTGTATAATTGCATGTCTTAATGAAATATTTGCATATTATACAGTTTTACAGGCATTCTTAGGTTTTATAACCTGCTCTCAAGAACGCCTAAAATGAAAGGAGGACCATCACACAGTTACGAGTGAATGCTGTAATGTGATGCTTCTTGGACTCGCGTGTGATGCCATGTGTCTTAAAGTATCACATCCTCTAAATCTCCCCTAATGTTGTCTTTAAGTATGAGAAAGCAGGGCTCGCTGTCAAATTAAGGCCCGTGGCAACCGGCTTCCTGCACAACTCTGAATCCCTCATTAAAAGGCTCTGAGAGTGGTCCTGAGCAGGAAAACACGTTTGATAAATCATACTCTCAGGATGCTGACAGTCCTGTTCCTAAAACCATTTCAGTTAAACTTTTGGTGTCACCTCGTGGCGAAAGAATCAGTCCTTTTTAATTGTGTTGCAAAAGGGACCCTTTTGGTTGTTTCAATGAGCAGATCTTTAAAAAAAACGCACAGGTTTCTATCTACAACCATAAATCGTGGGTCTGGATTGCTGCTTTGACATGAAGTTTCTCACCTCGGGCCTTGAAACACTCAGCCCAAATGCTGCTCATGGACAGAGAAGCTTTAATAGTGATTCATGTGACACGGGTGAGACAGACCGTGCTCCACAGGCCTGCCAACATTCTGTTAAATGGACTTTATTGACCTTTGAATGCAGATTAATTAGCTGTTATCTCCATTTACGCTGGCCTCTTGTACCCTTAAGGAACCTCAACCTGTCCAGCGGGCTCTTTGTCACTGATCCTCTACAAAAGACACTGCCAATAGTTGTGGTTTGATAACTGGAGATGGATTGTTTGTGCAGCTCTCACCAGCATATCATCTCTATATTTACTGTTATGTATCTATCCATCATATAGTTCTGTTATGTATCTATCCATCATATAGTTCAGGTAAATAACACTGGTTACACTTTGGAAATAGCTATTGATCATCACATAAGTGGGTTATGATGCAGATCCTTAATATGCTTAATAGTTTTTATCCAACATGTCTTCATTTAATTTTGACATAAACAAATTATTTCTTAACATGGCTCATATTTCGTTGTTGTTGGAATTCAAAATGAATTATTATTGCATCAAACATTAAAACATACAGTTATTCATCATTTCAATCCTCTTAGTAGTAAGTCTAACCCAATATTGATGTCTACTTGTTTATCTGCTTTCTTTCTGTGTGCTGTAGGTAATAGCTTTCATGGATTTGATGGATGGCTGAAAACCAAAGTTAAAAGGATTACACTCAACTGTCGAACGCAGGAAGTCCTTGGAGCCAGGACTGATCAGTCGTCTGGCAGTTGCCCAGCACCTTATCCTCAGGACGGTGGGGGCCGCTGTGGGGACACATCAGCCGAACCCTTCCCGTTCACTTGCCATGGAGCAAAGAAACTTTGATTGATTTTGTGAGGTGGTCTTGAAGGCAAACAGATAAAGAGTTTGGTTTCCGCCCTCGTGTGCCTCGGGAATACTTTCTTTGGGTTTGAATCGCATCTTGTGTGCTTCCTTGGGGGAGATATCAACCAGTTTGTTTGTTGACATGCTTTGCCCCAATATCCCTCCATAAATTGCAAATGACCTCCACTCATGGTTTTCTTCAGATCAAAGCTAAACTTTGGGAAAACTGTCAAAGAATCGCTTGCACTCCAACCAGACATGGCCAGAGATGAAGTTCCTCTGAGCCTCATGCCTTCACCTGCAAAGCAGCGCCAGGGGGTCGGACCCTCTCTGGGGACAATTCTCCCCTATTCCCCCCTGCGCTCACTCATTTTTTACTCTTTCCTGTCATGCGCTGCAGCAGCAGGTAGTTTACCTGGTATAGAATACGACTACGGAATTAGTCCCAAATTTGTTTGTACACCCATTCCCCCAGAGGCCGATCCTAGCTGCTATTCACCACCCAGCGTGCCCCATGGACCGACCAGTAATGGCCATAGTAGTGACCACAGTGGCAGCAGCCGTCGTGGCTTTATGTCCGAAGAGGCTAAAGCCACCATCTTGCACCTGCGTGAGAGCCTTGTGAGGCAGAAAGAAACCATCCTGGACCAGCGGGAGACCATCAGAGAGCTGACTGCCAAGCTCACCTTGTGCGAGGGCTTTGGGGGTCACCACAGCACTGGTCACCACGACAGCCACGACAACCATCACGACAACCATCACGACAACGGCCACAACAACCACCACGACAAGCACGACAGCCACCATGACAGCCACCACGACGACCACCACGGTCGCCACGGTAGCACTCACGGACCCTCATCATTACACCACGGGCCCTCAACACACCACAGTGGGGATAACCACTACTCCCACGGCAGCCACAGGCCAGACCCCCATCCCAGGAAGGGTTCCTCGTACAGCAAACACAGCTCCTTTTCTCCAGAACAGACCGGAAAGACCCTGCAGACACTGAAAGAAAGGCTGGAGAACCTACAGGTGCGTTGAACCTGAGAAAATCCGGTTGTTTCATAGCTTACGATGACCAGTACTTTAACTTATTTCCCATTCTGCTGTTGGAGTGTGTACCAGCATTTCTTTTTTTCAGCAAAGATTCAGCAAAGTCAGCAGCTATTTATTTACGTTTCTCTCTAAGAGGTCAAAGCTTTAATTAATAGATTGTGAAAACACCCTATTCAACAGTCTCTGTAGCGTTACATCTGGTGCTGGGATGATCCTCAGTTTTATCAAAAGGCAGCAAACACTTCAATGGTCAAAATGCATCACAACAGATTAAGTTAAGGCTTTCATAGTTCTGTATTGTCACAACTATCACTGGAGTTGAGCACAGATGTGCCTGTTAGACATTTTCTTGTGAGGATAGAAAAGTGTGCCCAAACATTTGACAGGTAATGTTGATGATTTTAAACAAGCTCTCATCTATTTTGACCTATAAAGAGTCACGTCTCCTCCTACAATTATGCAAATAATCATGCAAATGATTTAGAGGAGAAATCTAAGCATCTAACTAACTCTTGGGGCTGTATTCAGAAGTATTTCAGTGTGTCTAAAGCTGCCTGTTATTTCCTCCTGATCCCATCACTGCATTATAAATGACATCTATATTAATGCCTTGAATGTATATATATCCAACCTTAACCAAACATAACTCACAGCTTAAATATTCCATTAGGTGCTGATTTAAAATCGCAAATATTTAGCTGGAGTCGAAATGCTTCCAACTAACATCACAAACCACCCACTTGTCAGTGTGAGACACACGCCACCTGCAAAGCTAATATTAGTGCTGCTGGAAACCCGTCTCATTTTCTCCATCTTGGTTATCACTGCGCAAAGCTGAGGATATCCAAGCTGATTAGCTCCCACCGGCACCTCAGACAACTCTTTTATGTAACTATCACATAACGAAGGACAACGACAAGCGAAATTACCCAGAAGCAGAGGAAATATTTTACCATGAATAAAAATAGAGGGAGTCATAGAGGGAAAAGCCTTAACTTTAATTTTTCAGTACATTTTATTTGATAAAATCTACTTCTGTTCTGTTGAATAGGAGATGCCATTTTTCTAATCCATACACACTGCCTTATATGTATTCTGGCTGCTCACCACTTTTTTTTACACCAAAATAATATTATAAAACAAGTTGCATGCAGTTATTTACATTTTAATATACATGTTGAAATGTTTTCATATATCAAGTAGAACGTATTTAGATATCTAAAGACAAACCATGTGTATTGAAACTCCCTCTTTGTTTGGTTGACTTTGAATAAATTAATAGTTATCTTAAAAGAGAAAAAAGCATTCAAAAAGCCTCACATTGTTCTTCCTACCTCTACTCTCTCCCTCCCTATGGCCCATAGGGTTACGTTACAAAGTCTGTGGACCTATGGGCACCTCATTATTGTATGGGTGGTCTCTGACCGCACTCAGCAAATGTGCTGTCAGAAATCCCCTTCGATCTCCCTTGAAGGTGCGAGACAAAACATGAGAGGAGCTGGGATTTACCCTCTGTCACTCCCTCCTCTAACAAGATGTCTACACCACCAGCTTCCAGTCATGCACCGAAGGGCGCTAGTCAGCCTCACCTTCAATTAGCTTCATCCTCCCTGACGAAGCTATTAATCGTGGCTAGTGCTGGCAGGGAACAAAGCCGGATTTTCTGGTGGGGAAGATGAGCATGTGTAAGGGAGAGAGGAGGAAGGAAACGGTGAAGGGAGGGGGGGGGGACTTTAGCCAATGCAACTTTAAATGTCACCCTTTTTGATTTAAACCTATATTCGGTCTGAGCCTGTGAAATGTGCAAGTGTGAAGATACTAATAGGCCCACCTTTTAGCCTTCCTCACTGTATCTGATAAATATTATCTATAATAAATATTATGAATTGTATATAATATTATGAGAAATACTATGCTGAAACTTATGTTTGTTGAAAGTCTTAAAGAGCATTGAAAGATGACTGATTGAGGAAAACAGTCAAATTTCGCAAACGTTGATGACTTGGTGTTAATTCCAGTCCAAGGACCAGGGGTTTACTTTGAAACCATGGACAGTTCTCCAGGTTCATAGAGAAGTCGTTCAAGCAGCACAAAAAATATTTTTTTCTAGAATTTCAACTGTATTTGGCTGTTTAATATGTTTATGCATTTAGCAGACAGTTTTATCCAAAGCGACTTACAAAGTGGACTCAATTTGACAGTTATCATCAATATGACAATAAGTTATCTAGAGGAAAATCCCCGGTCAGAATCAGTGGTGGCAGCAAGAGAGAGAGAAGGAGGTGCAGAAAGAGTATTAAGGGGGTACAGAGGTATGGGTAAGAGTCAGGATAAGAGATGTTCTTTGAAGAGATGGGTCCTTAAGAGTTTTTAGGTTACAATAGTAATGATAGATACATGTATACAGAAATACACTTTATACTTATATGTATATCTGTAGTTCATCATTTGAAATCATTTGTAAATTTGTGTTTTAAGTCTGATAATTTCTTAATGAGTTCAGTCCAGCACATAAAGAAGACTGATGTTTTGTAACTGAAGGTTAAAATGGTCTTTCATGTGTTTTTGTGTCTTCAGGCCAGGAACTCTTCCAGTTCCTACTCCAGCTCCCTGAGAGAGCTCCTCCAGCGAAAGATCAACGCCCTCGAGGAGCAGCTGCACACATACTACAGAGATCACCATAACTACGGTCAACATAACGACCACCACGGAGACCATCATGATAATCATGATAACCACGATGACCACCATGGCCCCGGCCACCATGATGACCATCATGACGACCACCATGACGATCACCATGATGATCACCATGATGATCACCATGACGGTCATCATGGTACTGGCCACCATGACGACCACCACGGGGACCCCCACAGTAATGGACACCACGAAGACCACCACAATAGTCACCATAGCAACCATCATGGCAGCAACAGATACAACCACCAGAGCAGTCTGCACAGCCGGCATAACAACCACCATTATGACGGCCATGACAGGCACCACGGCCGGCATTACGGACACTACAGCGGCCATCACACCGGCCACCATGACGACCATCACAATGACCATCACAACGACCATCACAGCACTCACCATGACGACCATCACAGCGGTCACCATGACGACCATCACAGCGACCATCACGATGACCACCATGATGATCACCATGGCGGCGGTCACCACGATGACCACCATGACTCTCACCACCTGCCTGGGAGCCATGACAACCACCACGACGATCACCACGACGACCACCATGGAAATGACCACCGTCGTAACCATCATGATAATGACCATCATCCACATCGGCCACCTCACAGTGGAAAAGACAGTGGTCTGCACGGCGCTGGACACAGCAAGCTGGAGACCGTTTTCAACAACCTGCACCACAGCAGCGACCATGGTATCAACACAAACACACCCTGACCTTTACAAATGGATTATTGACTTATTATTAGTGTGGAAACACCGAAAAAATTATGTCTTCTCATCCTGAAATGATCCCAAATAAAATTTCCTTTCCTGTGAAATTATCTCTCCTTTTTGTTGGTGAAATAAATTGCTCCCGTTCTGCCAAAAGTTTGCTATTTTAAGGACTTGGCGACAGATAAAGCCATAAATAAATTTTTCATTTCATCATATTTTTTCTGCCCAAATATTATTTGAATATCATAACAAGTTGTATTATTTATGTTTTAGAATGTTTATGTTATGCAAATGGAGACAATGTCCTCCAAACATCAAATTTCAGTAGGATTCTCTTTGGGTGTCTGTACCTCTTTTGCTTGTTTTGCAAAAGGCTGAAGGCAATTTAAAAAAAATCTTTTTTACTTTGCCATAAACAAGTTTCCGAGAAGAGTGAAAAAGTAAACAATGACAGTAACTAACGAAAAAAAGACAGGTTTTATACGCAAGATGCAAGGCAATCTCAACTCAACGAGCATGACAGCTCATCGGCAAACTTTCAGTCTCTTTGTAGACTTTTCTCCTTTTGACACAGACACTTTACGTGCTGGAGTCTCTTATTCTGCAGGAAAATGAAAACAAGAAGACCCATGATTTTATGTCAGTTTTGTGCATTTTTCAGGTACATGTTCACAACAATGTGACCTAATCTTTGAAATATAGGAGTGATATTAGATCCAAATAATAAACGAGGCACTTAAATGCTGTAAGGTTCAGACATAAGCCATAAATAATAAATGCCTGGTTTCCTGATAAACACTAGAGCTCCATAAGGACTGTACTGTAGATGACAGACAAGTGATGCTCTTTAAAATGAATGCCATGAATCTGACCCTTTTATCCGTCTCACCAGGAAACCACAAGAAGCTTAAGAGTCCCAGCGCTTTCCTGCTTGACTTCCCCATGAGGACTAATTACATGTACGCCAGGATGAAGCGGTCGGTGGTCAACGAAATCTTCGCTTTGACCATCTGTCTGTGGCTGAAGCCAGGGGAAGGTCCCGGCCTTGGCACCCCCATCTCCTACGCTGTGTCTGGGCAGGCTAATGAGCTGGTGCTTATGGAATGGGGCAGCAACCCCATGGAGCTGCTGATTAATGACAAGGTGAAGGCTGCGCAATGTCACCACACACATGCCACAGCCACCTTTGGGGCCTAAATCCCATGAAATGCCCTTAGTTTGTTTTTTGTGATTTTGTTAGCGCTTGCCCAGGAGTGCAAATAATCCGTTGATGTTAGAAATTAGTACATTCGGTCATATGTGACCGGTTTCCAGATAGTTGGAATGAATGATGGGATGAAATACAAATCATGTTTAGCTTTAGATGTTGACCCTCGCTAGTTTGTCATTTTTCCATTGAATGCCCTAAAGGAGTCACTATTGTTCAGTCAGCTGGCTTTTTTCCAAATTTCCTTAAATTCAAATACATTGTGAAGTATTAAACTTTGACTAAATTGGATATCAAATTAAATTTTTAGCTTGTCACCCATTCATATGATTGTATTTATCATTAAAGTCAAGCTAGTTTACATTATGGCTGCTTTTAAGGTCTTACCTTAATTTTAGTGCAGTGGCTCTATTTTACGTTCTTGTAAATGCAAATCAGTAGAAACAACAGAGCAGTGGGTCTACGCTATCTGAGATGACCCACTTTGACACAATTGCTGACACACAGAGAATGAAATAATTGTATTAGCCTTGTAATCTTTTTTTCTCTGAAAAGCGGATACCTTTTCGTCTGAACGGAGGACAGAGGACAAATAAGTCTGCAAAGCGATTAATCTTGTTATTGTCTCGCGCAAATTGACTCGACTGGCTGCGGGGGAGGCCGGGGGTGATAAACTGTCTCGTTTTCATCTGGGACTCACAAACTTGGGTGTCATCAAACCGATCGATGACACCGTTAAACAATCAGTCAACCGTGTTTTCAGGGTTTAACTAGATGTCTTGAATAGGTATTTTCATATTGTACAAATCAACTTTTGCAATATAAGTGAACATGTGTATATACAGCTTGTGGACACTCTGATGACCTGATTTCTTAGAGGTCCAGATGGAGGGGTCCAAAGTTGTTGTTCCCCCCTCCAAAGATAGTACAAAGGTCTCGATCCTGGATCAATCCATCTCAGTGTTTCTTGGGAATAAGTGGTTGCTCAGCTATCTTTATTTCTCCGTGTGCAGGCGGTGACACTGCCCATAACCATGACTGATGGAAAGTGGCATCATGTCTGTATAACGTGGTCGACGCGAGATGGTGTCTGGGAAGCTTACCAGGACGGAGTGAAGAAAGGATCTGGTCAAAACCTGTCTGCTTGGCACCCCATCAAACCCGGAGGGATCTTCATAATGGGCCAGGAGCAGGTGAGACCTACAGAATTCCCAGGAGTGACTCAATATAGACCCTATTAACAGTTAGAAATTGTAAAAAAATAAAAATTGTATAAAATAAAAAAGATCCTGAATTTGTCTTTCTGATAGAAACATAAAATCCCTAAAAATGCAGGTCTGGGGTTGCCGCTTTGTGCTGAACACCATCACAGAAACACCAGCAACATCCAAAAAACATTTTTCTATGCAAAATGACTGAATAGAATCCATGGTGGATGCAATTCTGAAAAGATTCAGAATTGAATCTCCATTGGTATTTTCTTTTTTCTTCAATCTGTTCATGAAATTTTCAAAAAACTTTTTTTTAATAGAAAACACCAAAAAAATACTGTGAGAAGCAACAGCAGACTAGAAAAAAAAAACGTGACTTTAATAATTTATTAACCCAAGCAGGAGATATTATTCACACCATTATGTCAGCCTCGACTGTAGCTTTGGCTTTACAATCCCAAAAAAAACCCGGCCGCTTGCCACTACAATGGTAGCATTAAATTGAAATCAGTTGCTTTGAGTAACATTTGAATCTGGACAACTTGTCGTCTTCTCTCCTCAGGACACAATGGGAGGTCGCTTCGACATCACTCAGTCATTCACGGGAGAGATGGCAGACCTCCAGTTCTGGTCCAGAGTCCTCACGGCCAGCGAGATCCACGCACAGGCGACGTGTGGAGGCCACTTAGTCGGTGATGTCATGTCATGGTCTGAAGAATGGGTGGAGCTTCACGGAGGGCTGACTGAACTTCCTTTTGACCCCTGCCACTAAAGATAGCCAGGGTGAAAAAGAAGATGAATACTCAGAGGCAAGGCTGTAGGATCATGTGATTAAATGCCTGCGTCAAAAATAGACGCAGAGCAGAAAATACATGTTGGTCATGCATCCAGGATGAGGCCAGCAATTTCCTTTTCTCTGGATTTTCATGGTACCACCCTACGGAACCTGACGACCCAGGCTCGGCCATAGGCGACTTGCAGAGCCGGAAGTTTTGTTGTTTTTTTCCCCCTCAATTTCTGTTTTGTTTTTGTTTTTTTTCTGTTTACTTCCTCATTTTTATTTTTTTGCCATTCCTGTCTGATCTTTTCTGCCTTCTCCACCTACACCCTCACTTCCATTGCTTTCTGCAGAACAGCTTTAAAAGCTCCAAAGAGCACGGAGCTTTGGATTTTCTGCCTATGTGCTCATGACTACGGCTGCATGGAGGGATCCAACACACGTAATAGGATTTCCTTTCACCAGAACAGCTTGAGACCTTGCTGGTTGTCAGTAACTAGCTTGCTGTGATCAACATAAACATTAAAGAAGGTGAAAGGTAAACTAAAAGAAAAAGGAAAAACCCACGTCAGCAGCTGGCTAGCGATGACATCATTGCAGGATTTTTTTTTAAAGACGATAGCCCAATGTACTGATGTTGATTTTGCACATTATAATAGTATTTCATATTGAAACGCTACTGCAGGCTTTCTGTAGACAGAAACATGCTTTTGTGACGTCTAATATATAAAATGCATGTTTTCCTTGTTCTAGCACTTTATAAATACAGGATGGTGTGTTTTCAATTCCCTCTATCTGCAAGTGGATTGCTGTCAAAAGGTGGTTACATAACACCGAGAGGGTTTAATGTCAGGTGTGACACAATATGGCTAGGTGCCACCTAATGGCATGAAGTTAACTGGCCTTCAACGTGTCAGTGCCGTCCTGCCAGTGTCTACCCGTCAGCCCGTGGCTTACTGTGGGATTTACCTGTGAACACCTGACCTGATCCTGCCTATTTCTGGCCGGCTCAAACCCCATGGCAGAGGTGCACCTCATCAGCGGATATGCAGACTTGCACACGCTTGGAAAAAGGACAGCAGGAAAAATAAATAAATGCAGAAAAAAAGGTTTTTAAAGATTACCATTCAGGTCATGCTAGCTGTTTTTATAATAAAAAACAATTTTTTGTACAAGTGAATTATATACTGTAGTCTATTTTGAATCATAATAAAAATGTATCATATTTACTGTATCATAAATAAGAACATAGCACTTCAATCTCTACTTAATCTTGTCTTTCTTTGTAAAGCACATCTTTGATAATAAAAAAAAACAATGTTTTCCTATTATAAAGCGATTACATTTGAGTTAAACTCATGCTGCACTGACCTCTCTGTTGGTAACAAGGGGATAGCTTTTATTCTCTTGACAGTAAAGTCTCTTCATATGTGGTCCAACCATTTTTCATCTTTTAGTGACAAATGTCTGCAAAACAGTTCTTTGTAATGCCAAGGTAAAGGGACAAATGCATATATGCTCCTGTTTCCTCTCATGATAGTGGGCCAAATGTGAGATGTATCTGTTTTATTTTCTGTTTTTTTTTCCACTTGGACTTTATTTTACACACACTTCCTCTTACCCACCAACAACTGGTTGGTTTGTCAGCTTAATCATAAGAAATTAGAAATATGGTAAAATGAGACATCAACCAGTTACCAACATTTGCTTGTTCATGCCTTTGATGTATATTTTAAACTTAGTTTTTGTTATATCTATACTTGTGTCTTTGGCTGTAAATACAGTATATCTAAGTATTGCAGAGTTCAATCAACAGCTCATCTCTTGTGTGTAAGCCAAAAAATATCAACAGAGTTGTAAAACTTGAAAACGACATAAACATGTAAAGATTTTGAATAAAATCATTCAGGATATTTTATTATTTCCAACAGAATATAAAGTTATTTGTTTACTGTCAATTGTTTACTACAGTGTGTGAAAGCTTTGTCTGGAGTCTTTCCCAGGTGACACTGGGAGAGAGGCGGGGGTGCATCCTGGACTGGTCACCAGTCCATCACAGGGCCACACACACTCTCATTCACACATAGGGGCAATTTATGAGTTTTCAGCCTGATGGCGCCGTTTATGGTCAGCGGCGAGAGGAAGTTCTATCGTCCTGCGTAGTCCAGCATTTACAGTTCAAAGTGAAGTCAGAAAGGCATACTCTGCTCTGATTGGACAGTTCCCAGTGGCGTGATCGGCACCTGCCACCTAACAGTTAAAGTGCATCACTCGGATAAAAGTTAAAGTCTACTCCCACAAAAACTGGACACACAGATTTCCAGGAAATTATATTTAAAATCCTGTGAGGAATACTATGTGTTACACTTGAAGGCAGACTATTATGCTCTGAAGGTTTATGTTGTAGTTGAAGACAGCGCCTTATATAAAAGCCTTTAAACATATCACCTGGTTTCTTTGGAGCTTTAAAACTGTCGGCCTTGAGATGCTGTTGTGCGTCATTGCTGTCAGTTATAAGATGTCACCTTATCTTAGCTTTGCTTCTCCAACATGAAGAATTTCAAAAGCTCAATAAATCCTAAAATGACAAAAGGAATAGCAGATCCCATCGAAGACAATTTATTAAATCAAACGACAAAACGTTTGGCTTGTTCTGAAATGAAGAAAAATTGCAGTTCTTCTCATAAAAGACTTGTTTGGCTATCGGACTTTGTGTGGTTCTGTTTTGCACACATAGATCCTCATGTTAGATCCAGCCTATGAGTTGATTTCCTTTGCACCTGGAGGTGGGAAGTTAAGCGGTTTTGGAGATTTTTAGGAGACAAACAAACAGGAAAATTCAGTTTTAGTGGAATGAAAAGTCAAACAGCGCTCACGCGTAGCAACCCTGTTAGATCATCACAGGGTTGAACAATAGATCAACTCTTCTGGCAGAAGACACGCCGAACAGAGATAAAAGACGTTCATTTTTCATAAGAAGTCTTTTTGCACAGATGCATAAGCTTGCAAAATTTTGTGATGCATTACCTCAACGGGAATTCTGATGGTAAAAACTGAAGGCTTTTGCACCTCCAGCAAAGATCAAGTACTTGAAGAGGATTTTATCTTGTGCTTGTAATTTTACTGCTTGATTTTTCTGGCCTCAAAAATCAATTGAACTGCATCAAGTGGGTCATAGAAGAATACTGTGAGCCGATTGTAGTGTTTGTTAATCATTCTAACTCTAATTATTGAGTTTATTCTCTTTGGAGTTCATAAGCCAAAGGCTGTATTTCATTTTGTTCACTCATCGCCTACGTATAGCCATGCTTATAGTTTTATTTGAGGTTTTAAGCAACATGTTATCCTATTTCATTAAGATTATTTTTACGCCGTAACTCAAACACAAATTCAGATTTTTCTGCTGCGGAAATAGTGTCCCACCTACTTCTGATAATCTACACTCTCCCCTGCAGGGATGTGATTGGAGTGTTTTCTGTAGATTATTCCAAAAAAATAAAGCCAAACTATCAGCATGGGCTGATTTTATCAGAGGTAAGTGGTAATATATTCATACTTCTGCCCTGTTGGGCTGATTCAGAAGTGTTGATCTTTCATAAAAATGTGCTGCATGGTGGTGAGTGACACGACAGTTCACATTGAATGAAGCAGGGTTTCTTTCCGTCCTGCCGTCTCTCAGGTTCATCCAGTTAGTACAGACAGCCGTCTCATTACTTATATCTGCTCTGCTTCCTGCTTACAATCATCTGTGCCGTAAAGATATCATGTCACACCCACCACAGCGACAGCCATTGCTTTTGTTCAGGCCTGCGACATGTTCCCTGCAAAAAATAAATAAATAAAAAAGTGGGATTGGGTGAATCAACTATTGAAAATAGGACTAATAATAAGAAAAAAATCTGTCAGTCTGGTGATTGTAGTCAGAACATCAAAAATGCATAAATTAGTATTTTGTGTTTTTTAACCAATGTAGGAAAATATAGGCTGAAAATAAGAGCTGGCGTTAACTCATCTGGACACATGTGACCATTCAAAATTTGATATAGTTGTATATCAGACGGATAGACATGTTCCAGTGCTCCTTTGCGTGGACAAGGACACACTTGAGCATTTTGCTAATGGTAGTTTAACAATAAAATTCCAATAATCTGGTGAACATCAGTTCCACTCATTAAAGCATTCAGTGGACCTGCATACCATGTGAACCGGGGCACAATTTCCCCTTCACAGCCATCTCTTTGCATACTAATTCATGCATCTGCACTTTTCTCCAGTGGTGAGATGTGACTCTTTTCTATAATCCACACCTCCGTTGAACATTTATAGTGGCTTTGGTGCTATTGAACTCTAAAATGTGCATCCATCACGGTAATCATAGGTTGCCACGTTTTTTTCATCTCATTTGCATAATAGTTGTTCAATTTCTGTCTAGTCTACCCACCTTTTACTCAGAAGAGGGGATGATGATGGAAATAACTGTCAACAGTCCCTATTCATGTGGACGGGATAACATTCATACAAGGTCTCAAAAAATGGAAGAGGGGGCATGTTTTTATACCCCATCCCCGTGCCGTAATTCAAAATAAAGTGGAAAATGGTTTCTGTCTGCAAAAATATTGAAAACTGTTCTAACTAATCACTTAATATATCTAAATGTTTGTCATAGATTCCAAAGTATTTGTTCTCTTTCTCTCTCACTATTGTGCACACATAAAAAGGCAAAATATTGCAGGTTATCTGAACCAATTAGGAAAGTTTTGTGAGCCGATCATTACCGTCTGGGGAAAATAAATGCATGGACAAAAATGATCTATACCCACAGGTATAGCAAATCTAAAGCTTGCTGCTGCCATTCACATAGTATTTAGCATTTAAATCCATGAGTTAAAGGTTCCTTACTCAGTCGACCCCAGAGACACAGGTTACTCTCTTTTTTTTAATGCACTGTGCAACAAATGACCGTATGGGCTGTGTTCACTTTTAGTGAGATACAATTTGAGATTTTATAGTTCTTGTTTCTGTGTGTTTGCATCGTGAGTTTGAAACTGAATGGAGAAAACACATTCGTTAGATTGTTGTGTGGGGAGAAAGTCCTGCCATCACCTAACGTGAATGTGCACACAGCTGGAACGGGCTCAGAGTGCAGAAAGGCTGCTACACAAATGTGGCGAGGGGACAGCAGGAAGAATGACCAGGGTCCACAATGCCACCTGGACTCAAACCCCAGGAAGTGTTCCTCAACCTTTGGTCTGGTCAAGGCCACCAACTACGCAAAGTGCAGAGACATCCAAATGGATAATTATGAAAATGAAAGCTTAAAAAAAAGGAAAGCAACTAAAAGTGACTGAAAGGACTAAAAGGAGCAGAGGCTGCTAGTAGGGAGGAAAATTACCAAGATGTCAGGCCAGGAATAAAACCACTTATCACTGGGGCTACACAGCAAACGTCACACTAAGCTTGACCTGCTAAAAACACAGCGGCTTCGAGCCCGTGCATTAAGAGGAGACACTTCAAGAAGTGAAACCTCCACCACCTTTTGCCACTCTCCTCCAACACAACAATTCAACCACACTCCTAAAACAGTGAGCTGAGTAAAAGCTGCAGGCTCCAAACAGCATAAAAATACAGGAGAAGTGGAAGAAAATCAAAGACACAGCGGAGTAGAAACAGAAGCCGGCACAGCCTTGTAGGAAAACCAACAAATGTGAGAGCCTCAGAACAAACAAATGATGGCTAATAACCACCCCCTTCTCAGGTCAAAAACCCTAAAAGGGACACACATCTCAAACGAGGCTACAGCAGATGCAATACAGGAGGTGTGGGGGGGGCTGGACAAGTGGCCAAGCCCACAACACAGACCAACAACACCATTTAAAACCAGAGACTATTGGAGAATGTGAGGTCAAAGCCTGGGTTTGTTGTTGTTTCCGCTTTCGACTCACTTTTTTTATTCTTGCTTACAATATAATCCAATAAGCACCGAGTTTTTGTGCAGATTAAACAGCCCCGGCAAACATTTTGGACATTTGTCATTGTCCAAAAACTGAAAGAGGGAGTCAGTCTGCAGATGGAAACGCCCATGAGCTTTTTATGTTCCGTGACAAAGGAATTTCAAATCAGCGGTGATGAACACACTCAGCAGGCAGCGGCTCTGAATGGCTGAGTGGCTTTCTACAGAAAATCATTTAGAGTGGTTTATACTGAGGCCCCTAAATGGGCTGTTATGTTTGTCCCAACAATGCTCTTACATTCATTTAAATGGTGAATTAGCACAAAATGGTAAATTGTATCATTATTGTCATGTCTGTAAATTATTAATTTTGTAATATTTTTACCATATCGTGGTCATTTAAACTGTTTATTTAGCCCTGTCAGCTTTTTTTCCCCTTTGACACATCCTTTTTTATCCCATATCCGGAGCGGTATCCATGGATACTGTGGGTGATTTTTGTGTGTGTGTTTGTTCTCCCAGTCGTAGCTGACTCTGCTGGACACCAAACTGATATGACCTGACCAGCAAGCTGGAAAAGCTGAACCAGTCATGTCCCCTCCTGTTGACCCTGTATCCAGTACTGTACTGGTACTGGTACCATTACTCTCAACCATTAGCAACTCTTCCACTGGCAATTGAGTGTGTGAAGACACTTCAGCAAGCTTCAAAATGAGAACATGCTGTAAAATACAGACATTTTAAAACAAGTGAGTAGAAAATGGCTTTTCACAGACTGGAATTATGTTTCAAGCTGAAAATCAGGGCTGAATTTGTCTCATACCACACAGATTTTAGGTAAAATATCTCATATTCTCAGATGATTAAGAAATAAGAAAGCCGAAGATTAACATTTGAGTTTGACGAAGTGTGAAATTGCCCCTCTTGATTGCAGCTGAAACACAATGAGTTTTGCAAAAACCGTTTCACAAAGCAGGTCGGATTTGCATAGTTATTTGCAAAGGTACACAGACCACGACAGCTGGAGGACAGCACGCTGGATTCAGAGAAAGAGCTCTGGACTGCCCTCTTAAACCCACATTATAACTTTCATTATATTTTCTTAACTTAATTTCCACCCAGACGTTTCGACTCATTCTTTGAATTGGAATGACTTATTGTGACTTAAAATGACAATGTTTATCTTTGGGAACTGTCATGATTTATGACTACATCATGGATTTTTTTTTTTTAATTGTCTGATTTACTGTTTTCAAGTTGTTGTTTTTTTATATTTAATTAATTTGTGTTTCTGGTGTCTTTTCTGTTTCTCTTTCTTACATATTCCCATTTTAGCTTTTTCTGCTTTCTGCTCTCTCAAAGGCTCCCCAGTGGTTTTCCTTTCCGGTCATTAACTCCACTTTTTTCACCTGTGCCTGTCATCCCCAGCTGTTTCCTTTCACTAATCACCCTCCTCTGTAAGATACTTTCATTATCTTTCTGTGATACTGAAAATGTCTTGTTTTCTGTATTAGTCTCCCTGTTGTAGTTACCTTTCTACCCCCCCTTTGAAACAATATTGGCTTGATACTGACTGGTAGGCCATGATAAGGGAGAACAGTCATTTGAACAGTATTTGGGAAACCCAAAAAATATTACTTAAAGAATCAAGTAATTGTTCAAATGTTGAAAGATGAAAGAAAATGTAGAAAAACACAGTTAAAAGTTTGTACCATGCTGTCAGACTTTCATTGTGGAAAGGTTGAAGCAGATTAAAACAAACTTCGACGGGCCGTTATTTCAACTGAGCTCTCCCCGCTTTGTGCTTTTACTCTTCAGAACGAGAGTCCAAGCCATGTCCGGGCGGTTGGATGCCTCAGGGGTGGAGAAATGTTTCCTCTTGGGCCGAAATGGAGACGACTGGAACAGCGGTCAGTGCCGCTGCACGTCACTGGGAGGCGCTGTGGCCACAATCAGGACAGAGGAGGAGCAGCTCAGCTCCCACTCCTCCAGCACCTGCTGTGGCGTGTCATCTTCTAGATATCTTTCTTCATCGCACACCTCTCAGTTCCTTTCTGTTCATTACGTAAAACATAGGATCTGTCAAAGATATATACTAATCTGCAAACATCTTGGATCTGAAACATTACCTGTAAGGGCACACGTTTAAATGTGCGCAAGCATTCAAAAAACGCACGCCGCCGGAGCGAAAAGGTTAAGGATAGTTTTACAAGCTCGAAGAAATCTGAAGACGTCAGAAGGAGCGGCCCCAGCCTGAGGTCACTTCAGGTTTTGTCTTTCATTGAAGCTGCTGGACATCTGAACCTGTTTATGACCCGGGTTCGCTACCAGAGAATTACACATGAAACACTACCTCTGGGGAAGAGGAGGGCAAAAAAAAAAAAGATATTTTGTGACACATTTCTCAGGTGTTTCTGCTCAACACGGCCCAGACTTTGAGCCGTGGAGACTGGTACAGGCTTGGCCAGAGGAGCAGCAGCCATGCTGGCGGGGCCTTGCGATGGATCGACGGCTCCCTGGTGGAAAAAGGACGACAGTGAGCATGAGAGGCATAAGGACGAGGGTCGAAGAGGGTTCATGAGCCGCCGGACACTGATCTGTACGCCCTGAGCTGGTGACAGTTTGATCACATGCTGCCGGATCACTTGTCCGGACAGACAACCAAGAGACAGGCCGGGCTGTTAAATCTGATCAGTATTCGAATGTGAAACAAGAGACCCAAACTTTTCATGCTGGCCAGTACCTCGGTCCAGTTTTAGTTGCTTTTAACACGGCTCATGCTAGTTTTAGACTGTATCAATTCAGTAATAATAACAAAACCTCACAGATTATGATTTTTTTTTTCTGGAAAGCCAATGACATTACTTTCGTGGTGTGATGAGAGAAACCATCTTAATTAATTGTGCCCAAAACTTTAAATTGTCATTTGAATTTTTTTTTTACAAATGAAACAACTTATTTGTTACTCTTTCATATAGATACTCGACTGAAAGCTTTACTGAAAGGTGGGTTTCCTCTAAAAACATCAACACTCCCAGCTGCTCTCAGGTCCTAGGGGAGGCAGTTCCACCTGCAGGGACCATAAAAACTACAAGACTCCCCCATATGTTTCAGTCCCTGCTTTGGGTGTAAATAAGAGAGCATTACCTGATGACCTGCGGGCTCTGGGAGGCTCATGGACCACGAACAAATGAGATAAATATCTCTCAGGCATTACTCTGAGTCAGATCTGTACATACTCAGCCGTAAACCCGCAGCTAAAGAGGCAAAAAGCAGCACTAGCGAGGTGAAACGGTGATGATTTCCCATTGGATACTCTGATGTGCTCCCTGGTCATTGCGTACAAGGAAAGTCGAAGAGCACAACCAAAAAAAGTTCTATCGATTAACTTCTTCAGTGTTGATTTTCCCTGAGGTTCTAAATCATTTTGGCAAGCGGGCTGAAACTGCAGTTCCCTCCGGCTGTGGATGTGCTTTGATGGTGGGGGGATGAAAATAAGTGGGAGATAGCTTTTAATTGCATTATGTATTTTGGTGTTGAGTAGGCGTGGTTGCCATGGCGACTGATTGAAGTCAGTTGGGATTTTGTTATCGTTTTGTTTTTTTTCCGCCATTCCCTCCGCAGGTTTTGGGAACGTGAGCCAGATGAAACGAGGGGACAGCAGGGAGCTGGGAGGCCGACTGGGCCCGGAGACGGCGGCAGGAGGAGCTGCTTCAGCTCCAGGTGCTCCGGATCATCCTCATCCTCATCCTCATCCTCATCCTCCAGCTGAGGAGGATCTGCCAGAGGAGGCAGGCTTCTTTACCTTCTTTACAGAGGAAGGACGCCCCGGGAGCAACTTTTATCCAATAAAAACACACCTTTTTGTTTGTGTATTTCCTTTGAGAAGGAGTCTACCTTCATATGATGCTCAATCTCTTTTTTTTCTGATTTTAATGTTGTAAAAAGTGTCTTGCAGAGTGTGTTTTTGTACCTGAGTGACAGACCACCAACATTTACACCACTGTCACTCTGAGGAATTATGGGGTTCATTGACTTTTAAAATGCCTATGTGTCATGAGCTGGGAGTCTTGTTTCCATTTTGGTTCAAGGTATATCTGATGAAATACCCTTTCTAATCTTGATCATTCCCGTTAACGTTCAGTATTTGAGCAGATGAGGTATGTGTTAATTTGTTTCCGCTGTGGATAAAATAATTAATACCCATCCTCAATATTCTAAAGAATTCCTAGCGAATTTAGGGGACGCTACTGGCGTCTGTTTGCACCTCCTGGTTTTGTCCAGCAGACGTCTCTGCTGTTCTTTGAAACCAATTAGACGGATTACATTTCCCAGCATGCTTTGCGAGCGAGACGCGCTCAGAACTCCGATTGTTGGGATTAAAGCCAAGTCTCTCTTTGACAGGTAATTGAAATGTTTCCCTGTTTGTTCATTCGATTTTCTTTGTAACTATTGGCTTGAACAAATAATAGATCTTAAACCGTTGCTTTTGTTGTTGTTTTTGTCTTTTTCTTTTATCTGCACATTTATTAGTTTGTGCCCCGCAGAGTGATGTGAAAAGAGTTCACTGACACCTCAGTGGAGCAATTTTAGTTAAGCCTGTTAAAGTGAACGTTTAACAGGCTTAACTTACTAAATTTATCTCTATTAACGTCAATGAACATGCGAAGAGACGTACATTTGTATTAGTATCATTCAGCCTCAACGTTATTTTTCGGAAATTCAGTCAAACTATGTTAACTCTAAATATACTTGCTGTATATCCGTATGGATGGGTATTAGTGACGTATTCCCTCTGTTACTACCGAATAGTTTCCTCATGCACGGTAGAAAAAACATACATCTTTACGCTTTCAGAGCTAATCAATATCCATTTGAAGTTATTATGAGGTTATTTATGAGGTTGATAAATGAGTTAAAGTGATTGAAGAAAAGGGTCTGGCAAAATTTTATGTGTTAAGCTATTTTTATGATCTCTTCCTTACTAATTTATTGTTGAAGTTTTTTGGTTTGTATTAAAGGACAGTACCTCATCTGCAGCCTTATAATAATAATAATAATAATAATAATAATAATAATAATAATAATAAT